>VXAA01005088.1:93944-119761 GCA_013399115.1 Anseranas semipalmata
ATGATCCTTATGGGTCCCTTCCACCTTGGGATATTCTATGATTCTATGATTCTATGATTCATACACAGCCTCAAACCATTTCTGATGTATACATTCAGAAATAACAGTTACGGGAATAGCTCTTACAGCAGCAGAAACCTCTTCTGCTGTTATTTTTTTCCTTACATTGTTTCATTTTCTCCTGGACTGCAGCTCACATTAGAACTTATACAGTGTTAAGAGCATCATCTTCTTATCTCAAAACAGTGTTTACACCTCTGTTTGTCTTTCTGAAGAAAATAAGCCACAGAGGGAGCATGGGCCACCCCTCCTGGCTGGACACACAGCGGAGGGCAGGAGGCTCAGTCCGGCACTCACTGTGTTCATCCTGGAAGCGTGGGGCTGGGGCTGGATGCTGCAGGTCTCACGTCTCCTTCTGGGTGCCCACCGGCCTCCACCGCCTTGCTTGGTTCCGTCAGGGTTGTCATTCCTCTCTCTGTTAAGTGCAAGGTGGTCCATCAGATCCTCCCTCCTATGTGGCTGCTCTGCTAGCTACTGTGGAAGGTACCTGTTTCATGCCCTCCTTTCCCTGCCTGTTGCTGTGACTAGAAGCAGAAACACCCATCTCCTTTGCTGCTCCTTTGCACTGGGGAGAGGGGAGAAGCGCAGTACTTGCAAAGACAGCTGTTTTGCTTGTAAAAAGTTAATGCGGCACGATGATGGCAGGTTCTTATTGGCTACCCTCACATGCTCTTTCTTGTCTTTCGTCTTCCTTCAATTGAGTATGAGAATTAAGAAGAGAGTAATTGAATGGTATGTTCTTTCTCTTTAATCTCCCAAAAATTCAGCTGTTTTTTTTGTTTGTTTGTTTGTTGTTGTTGTTGTTGTTGTTTTGGTTTGGTTTTTTTCCAAAAAGTAGAAAGCACTCCTCAGCTCCATAGTAACTCTGTGCATTTTTTCTGCAGAATTCCTGTTTATTACCTGTCACTCTCAGCCCCTTTTTGTCTCTGAACTTTTAAAAATAAAGGCAAACTATTCTCATAAAAATGTCATTAAGTTGGAAAGTATATTGGATACAGAAAATGTGACAGAGAGGCCAGCTTGTTTTTTTAATATTTTGCAACTGGCTATGAACACTTGGCAAAGCCCAAACTAATAGATTGTGTGATTTAGTGCCGCTTAAGTGAAACTCCACTTTGGGTTAACTTCCACAGAGCAGAATAAGCAAGCCTACAAAAAACTATTAGTGATTTAAATGCCTAGCCTCCAAGTAATAATCCTTTTGAAATTATTATTCTGATTTGATTACAGCATGTGCAGTCACTCTCCTCTCCCGGGACAGCGAAGGGCTCCAACAAGGAGAGGTTCCCCAGGTTCCAGTGCTTACTCTGCTGCATCGACATTTCACTAGCCAGTTGCATTCAGCAGGAGCAATCAGCAAGCACCAGCATTTGCTCTGCTATTTCTTTGCCACATCAGCTTAAAATTCTGGGGATGGTAGCCTACTGATAGTATGGGCACAGTCTCTGCAAAACATTGCTGAGAATAGTCCGAAGTTTGTGGCATTTTGCCACTCTTTTTTAAGAGAATGCCTTACTTTGTTGTTCTTGACATTTCCCCCAGTTGAAAAGTGCTGTTTGGCCACTGCCAGAGGGAAGCTACACACCCAAACGTTGCCCTTTCATCGAGTTTTTGGTAGGAAAGCCCTTATTCTGGACTTTTTGTGAAATACCATGTGTAACTTGAGTAAATGTATCCTGCGGAAAGCTGTGGTGGGTTCTGCCTCTGTGCTTAGACCATGAACTAATTTACACCTTGCATACAAAAGGCACATCTTGCCCTGTAAAGTGGCTGCACATCCTGGGTGCTGTGGAGCTCCTGGAGAAGCCTCTATGCTCCATCCAGTGAGGTCCCACAAGAGAGACAAGCCTCACTGCATGTGGGACGTGCACACCTACACTCCGGAGGGCAAGCTGGGATGGGGAAGCCGCCACTCGGCCTATGCTGTGCTGTAGGACATCATAGCTCTTCTGAACCTGACGGATTTTACTTCCGGGCTTCTACCTAGAATCAGCTACTTCCCAACAGCTCCCCATAGCCTCTGAAGTTGTCCCAGAGGTTGGCTGACTTTGTTGTTGGATGGGTTGTTTTCTGCAACTTAGTTATCTTTTCATTTGGGGTATTTATTTATCTATTATTAAAAAAAAAAAATCCCTTAGAAATGAACTTATTTGGAAGCCTAAAGACTTGTGAGAAGATAGGAATGATCATAACTTCAAGGGCAGGATCTCTTGCTAGTACATGTCAAAACATAGCTGACATCTATATCTCACCAAACTTGGGGCTTGTAATAGCTGTTTTTGACAAAATCTGAAGATGGCAGAATGTACCTACCTTTGTCTTGTGGAGCAGTGGTAGCTTCCTCTGTTTAGTAAGTAATAATATACAATTTCTGGTGACTTTATGAAAGGGATATAAACACAGTTGATCATCTTTGAGTGGCGTAGCAGTATATTCTAGAAGTATGCACTTCAGGATATTTGCTAGAAGGCACGGCCACCGCAAAATACTACTCTGTTGGTTAAAGATCATACAAGGTTGAGCAAGATGGCAAGTTCCAGTGCCCACCAGTTCAAAGCCATGAGATTGTGTGCCCCAAATGCTGTGAAACTTCGCAAATACATAAAGAACAGGAACCAAGGAAGATTTAGCCTACATGCACAGCTTTAAGTGTAGCTAGCTGAAAAGAATCCCTTCAGCATCCTCACAGGACAGGTTTTTAGCCGGAAACACAGCAGAACAAAAATCAACATAGCGTTTGACACAAGGCCCATCTTTTTTCACTTATTTCTGGCAAGTTAATATTTGTACATTATTGCCACTTCTACAAGACTGATTATTGAAGCATGAAGGAAAACATTTCAAACTTCTTCACACCACGCTTCATGCTCTGCTTGACAGCCATGAAATGTTAGTGAGCTGGAAATGACACACTGACCATTGAAACAGCTTTGTGGTTTTAAAGCTGATCAGAAAAAGCTGTGTGCACAGTGCAGATGTGGGCATGAAACATCCATGGGCAAGCCTTGGTCGCTCTGGGCTCAGAGCACCGGCAGTGCTGTGGTGGCAGCAGCTTTCTGGAGAGCATGTGGCTTACATGGCACACATCTAAACCATCCTGCTTCTGGGGTGCCCTGGGCAGAGAACCTGCAAGGACCCGTGCCCCACACACCTTACTGCTGTTGCAGGGCCGTCCCCAGCCTCGAGTGAGGGTGTCCAGGCGTGTACTCTAACTTTCTTCTCCCTCGTGTGAAGCCATCACTCAGGATCTGATCAGAATACTGGGGGTTGTAATAGCAGTCCTACATTTGAGCTTCTGGAGATGTACTGCTACTACTACAGCCCTCTGAGAAGTAGCATTGACATGTGCATAAAGCAGTACTTCTTGAAGAAATATGTCCTTGTATCCTCATGTTTGCTTCTAGGCTTTCCTTGCCCATTTTTCTTGGCTTCCTCTGCAGAAGAGCCATCAGGAGAGCAAGAATAAGCTAGCTGATGTTACATCTGTAAGCAACAGCAGTGGCCATGGAAAACAAAACGTGCAACATTGGGAAAATATGCAGATAAAAAATAAGTTAAAGGAGACAGACTGAGATGCATATCATGGTTCACCTGGCAAGAGCAAACTGCTTGGAAATCACCCTGCCATCTGTTATGGCCTTTGTTTAGTTATCACAACAGTTATGCTGAGTGTTACATGTGTCATCATTGCTATGAAATAAAGACCTGTGGCTCTTGAACAATACCTTTCACACTGAGGATGATTTTTTTCCTGTCTCAGAGTGGTTAAGGCAAGGTTTAAATAGTGGGCTCCTAACTCTTGCATGGACATTGTCTTGGTTTGCGGTAAGGACTGCAGTTGGACCCAAAACCTTGGAAGCGCCTTGTATCCAGTGACATAAACAAAGGCAACAAGTCTTTCTGGTAAGGACAAATACCACCAACCGCTCCTACTTTTCTTGAGTAAGTATTTAGCTCAAAATATTTTTTAATTAACTTTATGATCTAGTATTTGAAGTCACATCTGGATTAGCAGTAACATGCCTAGACAATGTCTTGTTGATAGCACCAGTTTTCTAAGCTGAGATGAACATGGAAATAGATTGCTAGTGCAGATCGATGTTCTGAGAGTACTACAGCGCTTAAAATAAAAATATTTGGAATCAGTTTCACATTTCTGTGGCAAAAAAAAAAAACTGTTTATGTTTTTTTTTTTCTTTTAAGCCATTTGCAAATGAAATGCAAAAACAGCTGGAGTGTACCGACTTTAAGTTGCTCAAAAGCCGTTTCCTTTTTCTTCTGCTCATCTCTCAGTCACGACTGTGCTGTGTGTGAGGCGGTGGGCACAGGGTCACAGCGGCAGTGGACCCTCAGCCTCCACAAGGCTGTGATGCTGGGCTTGGGAGGTGCCTGCTGCAGGTCTGTGCGTGGACAAGTGATATAGGTCTGCAGGTCTCTGGCAGGTACTGCTACCGCTCAGCACACCCGCCATCTGTGCAGCCTTCCAAGGACGAAGTTTCACCTGCAGTAACCTGTGGATTAGTAATAATGACACATAAATGTCGTTGGTACTGAGTCACCTCTGTTTTTCTTTTTTTTTTTACAGCATCTCCTGACCAACCTGCTGCTCATGTACTGCTGTGCCTATACGTCCTTCACTTGAGGAGAGGGTCTCTCCTCCAATCCAGGTCATTGAGCCAGTGGCCATATCCTTCCTACCAAAGAATCTCCTTGCAACCTAGTGAAATCTTGAGTAAATAAATCATTTAGGAGGAACTGGTTTCCCCAGAGCTTAGGAACATCCACTTTCCTCTTCTTCTGCATGTCTGCACAGTCTGATAGGAAGAGCAAGAGCTGCAGCCAAGTTTAAAAAGAACTTGAGGGAGTCATTTCTGTGCTTATCAAAAGATATCTTGCGCAGTGTGACAGTCTTGTCTCTGCATTGTCCTCTGTGTGATACACTGGAAAATGACCAGGAGGTGGGGACAGGTGATAAATGGTGTTGGCTCAGGCTCAGGACTCATATAACTCTGTGGCAGTATTTGAGGATCTTGTTCTCCTAACAAGGAGCTGCAGGACATGTCCTCCTCCACCTCCTTGTCCCTCTTCCTACCTTACTTAAGAGAGTAACATATGTGTACTTATATAAGTATTTCTTCCCCTGCCCAAGCCTACTCTCTCCTTTTATCTCCTCTGCACATATGCCTGTTGGTGTTTTCTTTCTTGTCTTTTCAGTAACAAATGGTGGCAGCTGATGTTGGAGCTGAATGTTAACAAGGCTATATTAAGTACAGCTCCATGCATCTGCTGTGGTGGTCATAGCTAGCCCATCAGCTAGTGCATGAGTGACGTAGCTGGAATATTCATAGGGATTTGACTGCTGGTGCTCAGGCTCATGCTGCCAGTCAACAAACTGACTGCCTTGTATAGCTGGACTCTTGCAATATAGATTGAATTTTATTTGACATGTCTACAAGTTATCTGCAGATGAACACAGGAACTGCCAGGATGGGTAAAACAATAATTCGTTAAATTCAATCTCCTGTCTCTGATTAGGACCTAGTGTTAGCTGCCTATAAGGGTGCAAGAAACAGCGTAGCAGGAACCATCCAGTAAGAGAGCTGTCCCCATAACTTCTTGTAAACTGATGCTAGAGGGGACTGGGGTTGGTTTGTCAGCAGGACTTGAAGGACAAGAACATGCAGAATTTTTGGATGGAAATCTCAGGCTTGCTTGAAAGCAAGACAGGAACTTTTGTTATTTCTCTGTGTAACAGAATAGAGCTGGGAAATTTCCCAAGGGGAGAGAGACAAGCTGAGAAAACTTCTACCTTCTTCCTTGAAGAGTTTAAATATGAGGTATCTCTCTTCCTGCCTGTCTTTGAGCCCTATCTAACCCTTGTTGAGGTCACTGGAAAGAGTGGGAAGGCTCCTGCAGATCTAACTGGTAGCTGGATTAGCTTCTAGCTCTGCTTCAGAAATGGAGCATACTTTACCTCCTGTGGCACCCTGTCTCTCCTGGTGTGTTTTCTCTTCATTGCATGCATCTGAATGTTTGTATATAGTTAGCAGCATTTCTAAAGGCTATGACCTGTTGTGATCAGATGATGGAAATTTTGCAGAGGTGCAGCTGCATACATTGTGCACCATGGAAAGTCTCTTCCTGTGCTCAAGACAGGTCCAGACTGTGCATGGAAGGAGAGACAAGAGCAGACCTTGCAGCTCAAGTGCCAGTTTGGACTCAGCAGATGGGCATGCTGCTCGCTGTCTGCCCTGATCTTGTATAAATATTTTGATCTCTGTATCTCTCAGTTATGTGTCTGTCAATTACCTGTGTTCTTCTGCTTATGAAATTAATGAGCCATCTGAGGCAAGGATGCAGATGCACACAGGCAGGTACAGCTTCTAGCACAGTGTTCTCCTGACCTCAGCTTTGTGTGCTGCAACACCACACGTACCAGCAGTTATGCAGAGCAAAAGCCATCAGAGCATGGCTTAGGCTGCAGCTTCACACGTTGCCCACTTTTCTTCACAGAACACTTGATGTGAAGTCTCAGTTTTTAACAGGTGAGCTCTGATGGTATCAGTTATTCCCTGCTCACAGGTGTTTCTTTCCCATGAGGGAAACAAAGATATGCTCAGACTTAAACAGCTGTCTAATAATGGCAAATAAAGGGCTTCCCCTTGCAAGGCATGCTGACGTAGCTGTACACTTCTGCATGCCTAGTGCCTGTGATCCCTTCCCCACACTCACCGCACTGCACGTGTAGCTCACTGAGCTCACCAGCACCCGCTGGTTCCTGTGAAAGAGAAAACGTTTCAGTCACTCGGTGTTTATATAGACACGAGTCAGCTAAATTGTGAAAGCTGACTGTGCACAGCGCTTGTTTAAATTATCCAGGCAGCTCTGCAGTGACCTGCGTTGCTTTCTGTAAGGTCAGGACTTGCAGCGCAGGGCTGTGCATGGAGGTGGGAGCTGTGTGCTGCAAGAAGATGCCAGCTGTGGCTTGTCTTTTGGCACAGCACTCTCTAACAGGAGTGTGCTTCTATGCAGGTTTCTGGCAAACAAACACGTAGGGTTTTGTTTTTGTTTTCCTTTCCACCTCGGGTGCATTTCAGTCCTTTGACAGCAGAGAGGACAGGACCCCATCCATCAGAGGGGCTCTCCTGTCCAGAGAGAGGCTCTGCAGTTGAACCTTGCATATGGACATGCTTGTTTCTTCTTGGCTTTAATTTATTCATTCATTTATTTATTTATTTTCCCTATCTAGCTGAGCTTGCTTGCTTCAGAAAATTCAATGTCTAGAGGTAACACTTCCGTTTCACTAACCTGGTTGGGAATAACACCCGAACAGACTGTTTTCAGGGAGTTCCTCCTAGACTGCACCTGACAATCATATGTGCCTGTGGGGAACAGGAGGAATCCAGTGATGTGTGGGTAGCTTGGTGCAGCACAGCCCAGAGCTGTCCACCTCACGGTCTCAGAACCAAGATGAGGCCATCCCATGGATCTGACCTGTGCCAGACCTGCACGACTTCAGCAGCTACTTTATTTATGTTCCGTATTCAACATGTTAGAAGAAGTGAGGTCAGGGCAGGGTTTTGCCCAAGTCCATATATTGCGAGCAAGCAAGTGGTTCTGCGACAAATATATATATTATAGTAGTATTGAATGCTGACCCTCTCATTTGATATTTAAACTGTTCTTTATTTCCTGGGCATCCCGACTTGTCTGCCTCTGGCAATTGCTGGAAGTTTGTTGAAGAACTTGCCCTCACAAGAGCTCCTGCTGCTTTTTTTTGATCTAAATGGTGTTGCTAATTTTGGACAAGTTATTGATAAGCATCTGAGCTGGTAGATTTATCTGATCTGGACCTCTGAACCTGCTGAGTAGGTGGCACCTCTGCTGAGTGTTCATTGTGAGAAAAGGAATAGATCAGCAGATTTCCAGCCATAAAAAGAGATAATGTATTGTGTTACAGTCAGCCTGCAGAGAATTTTTTTGCTGTTCATTTCAGAATGAGATGGTGGGGAGACATCACTTCATCTTTTTCCCGTCACCCCATTACATGCTTTGTATGTACTATGGCTTCTTTTCCATGTGAATTCTCACAGTCAGTGCTACAGACATTGTATTTTAATGCAAATGAATGCCGTTCATCTTAGATAGTTGATCAGCACACCTTAACAAGAAGACACTTCATAAGAGGACTGACCCAGTCAGTTTATAGAGAAAGACTGAAGTGATCCCAACAGAAGAGGGAAACAACCCGTGCTGTCTACAGTAAAATGTTTGGGGATGTTATGCTCCTTCTTACCACTACAACCATTGCAAGTGGACATAACTGGGAACTTGCATGGATAAATGTTAGCTGGAGTCACGTAAACGTGCCTCCAGGTTTTACCTAGGCAGGCCTCTGGACCAGAAATTACAAGAGTAAATCTTATGCCAGAATGGCACACACCTTGGTAGCAAGTTCAAGTTAAATATAAGCAGGGCTTGGCAACTCTTCGACATTTCTTCCCTCTCAGGCATAAATCTCTGCAAATTTTTATTCTTTATTTAGTTGAACTGATCTCTCAAAGGAAATTACTGAGCTAACACTTAATTGTGCACCTTCCTTGGCATTTCTTTTGAGGAGAAATAAAAAAAAAAAGGTTGGAGGTGGAGATGCCTGATGTGCAACTTACCTCCAGTACCTACAAATACTGACACTGTGGCAGAGATGTCTGACTCACTGAACCCACAAAACAAACAACTGCAAAGATTAATAATAATAGTAATAATAATAAAATTGTGTCATCATTCAGAAGAAATATCAAAGAATCTAATTTTAATTCTCATTCATAAAGCAATGCTTCTAAGACTGTAAAGGGTCCAAATCATATTAGTCATCATTCGTAATCCAAGCAGCCTCAGGGCTGTTTTATTAATCCTCAAGGATTAATAAAATATACTTCGAACACAGCTGAATGCCTTCACTCCCCAGAAAAACAGCAGTTGTAGGGATGTCGGGTAGCCCACCTGGCTGTCCTCTGCAGTGATCTTCTTGTCAAAATGACAAATCATGGGGAAGAAAGCAAGTGACCAACTGAGGTGGAGAAGGCTCTGCCCAGTGAGCAGATGGGCAGAAAGAAAGCAATTGTCACCTGTCCCAGAGCAAGTCTGTCTTCATGCTGCCTTGCCAGAAAAAGACAGAAGGAAAAGGTATTTCAGTGTTTTTTCTCCAAGGGGGCTCTGGGTTTTACCTTTTAAACAGGAAAAGCATGCAAGTGTGGACTGAGATGTCTGAACCTCAGTGCTGGTCCATCACTACTGCGATGTTCGAGTTCAGGTGGGCTCACACCTTTTCTCACACTGCCTCCCACGATTGCCCCTGAACCCACTGCACAGAGAAGCTCCTTCTGCCCACACTGGTGGCTTTTGTGTTCCGCAGAGGAGCCCTGGCAGGGTATTGCAGCACTCCCAGCAGCTGGCATGGGTGGCTGGGCCAGACAGATCTGCAACAGAACTGACTGTGCACTACGGTGTTTGTTTCATCTAGACTTTGCCTGTCTGCCCACTGCAAAACTATGCCACGATTTGGCTCTGAGTGAGCATTTTTAAGGCAGCTGTTCTTGACAGCCAGCACGGAGCTAAAGATGTCCTACAGCTGTAAGCCTGCTCTGAGGACGTGGCACAAAATCACTTTTCCCCTCACTGCATGAGGTTTGTGAGCATTCATTTGATGATTTCTATTAAAAGCGACAGAGGATGCGGGGACTGTGAGCTTCAGACTCATGCTCCTGCTCCACAGCAGACCCTTTCAGAAGTACGGACAAATTATGTAGACTGCAGGAATATGCATCAAAACAGGAATGCAGAAGGTCTTCTAAGACTTTCACTGTGTGCAAACAGTGAAATGAGGCTCCAGACATAGGTGGCAGGTACCTTACAGGGCTCTGAGACCTGCCTGCCCCAGAACAGGGTCTTAAGCAGTTTTAGAAACTGAGTGATACTCCGTGGTGTTCCCACCCTCAGCCACATGACCACCGAGAGGCTGGGAGACTGCTCCAGTCTCTGCACTGCCAGCAGTCTCTGCAGAGCTGGGAAGCAGAGAGGTGTATGCTGCATGCTCCAGCTTTTCCTGCAATTGTCCTGGATGGGTTCTCTCTGTCCTACCATTAAGTATTCATCCCTCCTCATAATTAAATCTGGAAGTACTTGTTTTACACCACTGTAAGTGTAAAAAGAGTTAAGCAAAGCAGAAAATACATTAATCTATGACAGAATCTACGTGCCTCCTTTTGATACTAAAGTATTTTTTAAATAGCCATAGCTTACATTTTGGTTATTTCAATGAAAATGTTTGAAAGGTTATATCACAGCAGGGACTGAGTTTCTGTTCACAGCAGCCTGTTGTCTGTTTCCAAGTGAACCATATCTGTGTGTTGGAATAGTGAGTATGAGGTCAAGGAGCTCCTCAGACAAAATAATTTGTCATACCACAGTGCCGAAAGCTTGTTGTTTCACTCCATCTTTGGCCCATCATAGATGTAAATGTCAAGAAAATAATTTCAGTCCCCTGAAGTTTTGCATCTGCTTAGCTTCAGAAATTTTGGTACTGGCATTCTTTCATTTTTCTGTCATCTTTGTGCCATCCTATAATCATAGAAATGGAATTGTAATAATGTTTCCTTATGAATGCAGCAAATACGTTTTCTAAGAAGAAAAGATAATTTTGGTATATGATGGAAACATTTAGAGGAATATTAATTAAAGTTGCTTTAATTCATGTACTCTGAGTTTCCCTCCCAGCGTCTTTCCATCTATCATAGGTTGACTCTGAACTTCTACAGATGTAATCCAAGTGAGATACACTGAAGGAAGTGGAGAGAGTCTCTTGTTGTAGGACAAACCATGCTTTCTTGTCACTTATGTGGGTGAAGGCAAGATTTCACCTTTAGTGCAGGAGAGCAGGGAAACAGAGGAAGCAGAGAAGCTGTGATGCTTTGTTGTTCAGTTTCAATAACAGTCTAGAGTTAAACCAGAAGCCTGGAGAAAAACAACGTTTAAAATTGTAACTGAAATAATTTTTGCATTATTTCTGAAACATGAAAACTCTCCTTTACCTTATTGAAATAGGCTCAGTAAACACTGTACAAGGATTTGAAGCTCTTTGGGGAAAAAAAAAAAAAAGAAAGAAAAAAGAAAAAAAAACACTAAAACTCTTCTGAAAGGATAGATTTTTTTTATTTTTTTATTTTTTTTTTGTCTTACACTGAGTTCAGATGATAATGAAAGAGTGCAAGAAACACAGACTGCTCCATTATTGTGTTTTTGTGGCTCTCTGGACTTATCTTTTATTGCCCTGTCTGTTCCTAATTTTGGGACTTCAAGATCATTCTCACAAACTTAAAATGAAGTCTGCCTCTTAGATTTGTGATATGGAGAGCTGCTGGGACCTGAATGGGATTATGTATACACATTTGAAACTTAAACAGTTCCAGTACAATGCATATCTGCCCCACTTTGAAAATGAGAAATGAATGCATTTCTTAATTAATCACTTCACTGCTTGACACAAGAGACATCCCATTCGGAAAATAGCTCATTGTTCTTACTCTGCATCAGCACTGTGTTATATTCCAGATCCATGCTTTGTAACCTTTGGGAACAAGCCATCTGTGCCTGCCTGTGAAGCTCTGTGAGTCCACATGCAGAGGAGGCAGAAGTGAGGAGAGACCAAACTAAATTTCTTCTCCAATTCAGACACAGCTGCTGAGAAGAAAGGTCTTGGGACAAAATGCTGGGAGGTTCACATTAGGGAGGACAGGGGTTAAATCTGTGCTGACTGGGCTGAACTGTGGCAAAATATTGTTTTTTTGACAGAGGGTACAAAATAGCCCTCCCTCACTGCCTGTGGGGAAAAGGGTGTTCTGCACCTCAGAGCTGCACCCCTATAAATTGTGTCTCCTTCTATTTAATCCTAGTAAAACAGAGGAGGTAGAGGTTTTTCGAATGTGAAATACAGCTTACACCTTAAAGATGCAAAAACACTAGCTATCCTTTGCTGATGCTTCCTCTTGCCCACACCAGTTTTGCAGGAGCCTGTAGCAGCTGGAGCTGCTAATGAAGTCTATGTTGCGTGGCACCTGCCCAGCAGGATGCAGAAAGCTTCCCTTCAGCCTGGGCAGGAGCCAGGCTCATGCCCAGGAGACACCAACTTGCCTACCTCTGGTGCCCAGGTACATCTGCTTGTCTCAGCTGGCTCTGCAGGCAGTCACACATCTGCCCGAAGTCGGCTCAAAGTGGCCACACTGCACTTCCACAGCACGGTAGTGGAGTCTCACCATGAGTCTGAACAAATGAAACTTGTTCTTCAAATGACAAGGCACCTTTATTTCCTGGGGGACACAACCTGTAGAGCTCAGTCAACACAAACTTGTGCTTAGAGGCTGCATGAAGCAACTTACGGTTCAGAAAACACTAAACACGAATTAGGCTGGCCTTGCAGTGAGGCAGCTGCCCTGATCAGAGTCCTAGGAATCAAGGAAGAGAGCACAGGGAAAGGAATTGCAATAAGATGTTCCTATCTTGCGTCTGTGTTGGCTCATACACCTTTGCAAAGAAATTTCAGAGTCTCTGCTTGACTCTGCCGTGCTCTTCAGGTGACCTCACCAGGGACCATGAGTCACTAGAGGAATGATACGTGGATTGGGAAGAAGTGGTGAAGATGGTGCTTGGATGTCCCATGTCAGATACATGGACCACATGTTTCCCTAGGAATCAGGGAGGAGTGTATGAGAAAAGTCATCTGTTACTTTCTGAGCTGGCAACCACTGACCTTCTACAAACACAAAAAATAGACAAGGTGCAAAAGTTAATCCTTTTTTTCTAAAGCAGGACTATTCAGTGCCTGGTCTGCAGACTGTTCAAACTGATGGACTATTTTTAATGGATGTGTGAAACACAGCTAAATAAGAAAGTCTGTTCATAGTCAGTTTATAGTCATACTCAGTTATGTTCATAGTCAGTTGATATGCAAGGATCCATGGTGCCAACAGAAGGTTGTTAGTGATCTGCAGGCTAAAAAAGCATGAAAACCATGGTCCTAAAGCAGTAGTGCCTGGAACCAGCAGGGGCTCGCTGTGAAACTTGCCAGGATGCCTGCATTGTGCAGGACGTCTGCTGGTGGCCAGCGGCTCGTGCTTGCAAGAAACAGTGACACACAACATTCACGAATCTCTGCCACGACAAAACCTTCAGTGGCTATCACTGAAGAAAACATGGGAGTCCCTCCCCAGCTTTCCTGCAGCCCCCTTTAGGCACTGGAAGGCTGCCGTAAGGTCTCCCCAGAGCCATCTCTTCTCCAGGCTGAACATTCCCAGTTCTCTCAGCCTGTCTTCATAGGAGAGGTGCTCCAGCCCTCTGATCATCCTCATGGCCTCCTCTGGACCAGCTCCAGCAGCTCCATGTCCTTCTTGTGCTGGGGCCCCAGAGCTGAACGCAGCACTGCAGGTGGGGTCTCACGAGAGCAGAGCAGAGGGGGACAATCACCTCCCTCGGCCTGCTGGCCTCGCTGCTTTGGATGTAGGCCAGGGTACAGTTGGGATACTTCCAGGATATTCTTCTGGAAACAATTAAGTTCAGATCCCACAAGATAAAGTCTAACAGAAAGATGAGTAGTACAAGACTCCTGATGTACTTTTCCAAAATGACAAAAATTGCTGCATGAAATAAGATGATAATAATAAGAAGAGTACAACTTGACACCGATCAATTCTGGCTTGATAGGATACACTTGGTTTCCATCCAATGTTACAGTGGTTGTCCCTGCAACAAGCCTTGGAAAGATTAAGAGCTTGTAGCTTAAATGGTGGAATAACAACTCATTCATCATTGTTAAGTTACTCGGTAGCAATGAGGGGATCCTACAGCAAGCTGTAAGAAAATGCTTAATACATTAATTTCTATTTTTCACTTGTCCTCTGAAAAGCTGATGCTAATGATGCATCAATATCCAGAAGAGAAGGCTAAGAAGCAAATGGGGCATCTCGGTCTGAGAAAGCATTGCTGCAACAAGGAAAACACAGACTGTGTCCTTGCCAAATTCTCATTATTTCATCTGGCCAATTAAGAACCCAGGAGAGTTGTGCACTATTGTCTAACACTTTTGTGTTGCAAAGAGGTTAAAAGCCCATTCATCAGTCTCACAATCACCCTAACTGTCTCTGTCTAACTCTGTGCCTACTTCTACCTTCCTTTAATGTCTCTAAGATAGCTATTGCTCTGTATTTATCAAAAGTGTACCATTGCTCATGTAGGTATGACATTTTTTCGTAGGTTGGCAGGACTGTCAGGATGTATTTAAACAAGACATTTTAAATTTTTACTGGGTCAAGTGAAGTAAATCGTTCAGTTGCTATGACAGCTCTGTTTTTGTTTGGTAGTCATTGGAACAGCAAACTGTGTTCAAACTACAAAGAGGTAAGATTGGTGGAAAATTAGCCAAGATCTCTTGCCATTTCAGAAAACAAATCTGGTGAAGTCAACCAGGTGAGTACAAGTTATGCTCTCTGTGGTGACACAGCCTACTGCATTACACAGCTGCAAAGGGGACTGCCTGTGTCAGCGGGTCCAGCCTCCCCTCTCACAGCACCCAGGGAGCAGGTGCTCAGTTCAGACATCAACTGCTATCAAACAGTCCTGGTTGTTGGCTGTGCGTGCTGATTGGGAGCATCACTGCATCTTCCTGTTGAGGAAAATCTCCTGTTCCTCAAAAGAAGAAAGACAAAGAAGTCATCAAGAAGAGGGGGAAATTAAGTTGTTTTCTGACACCTGCAGAAGGCATGAAAATCTGTAAAATAAAAACAATGATGTGTTTTCAGCACATCTCCAGCAAACTAGATGTGTGTGACACAAAATGCATTCAATGGATTCAAAGACAGACTCAGGACTGCACTTGAAACTCAGTGCAAATGGAACCAGTGCAAGAAAGGTCCTCCACTGCTGTCTGTTGCCTTCTACATGTGTACAGTGCAGGCTGGCTTTTGTTATCAAAAGATAGCTCTTTTCTGAATTCCCTGCCCTTCCATGATGTTTTCTTTCATTTTTTTTCTTTTTCCTTTTTCTTTTTCCTTTTTCTTTTTTCTTTTTTTTCTCTTTTCTCTTTTCTTTTTTTCTTTTTTCTTTTTCTGTTTCTTTTTTTTTTTAACATTTTAAATCTCAACACTCCCTTAAAATAGAGATTACATTGCATATTGTATTTTCTGAAAAAATGATTGTAAGCTAAAAGAAATCATATATGAAGTGTCCTAACTGGCATTTACATACGCATCTATAGTATTTCTGGTTTACCTGGTTCTTAAGAGATGAAAGAGATCCCAACTGTTTCTGTTGAAATTGTGCCATATTAAGGAAACTCTTTCATTAAAAGACTCAGCTGTATTTCTAAACAGTTTGTCCTTTACTTCCATGTTAAACACTTTTTCTCATGAGGATCTCCATCTTTCTTTTCAATATGGAGAATACGGTGGCCATAGTTAAGTTCATGTGTTGAACATAGCTAGAATTCACATAGAAGTCATGTTCAGTGTCACACATGCTCCTCATGAATGACAACTATTTCCAAAAGAAGCAGAGTCTGATGGATGCTTTCACAGATCAGACTTTATATTCAGTTTGATATACTAGTTTGTATCTGAATAGATATGCATTTAAGAATTCACTTTAAAACTTTTAAAAGTGTTTGAAAATGAGTTCAAAGCTATGAATCATCTTGCAAAAGGAAATATCACCAGTGCTGTTATTAATGTATATGGCATTAACATCACAGACGGGTGATTTTCTCCTGGGAAAGATGCTTAACTTCTATTATGCCATTAAGTAAATCCTATTTTCAGGTTTTTGAGGATCATGAGAAAAGGGCACTGCATTATAATACGAACTTTCATTGTATGATTTACTTTTTTTTTCCTACTCGATTTCTGTATCATGTTTACGTTGCTTGAGGTGAGTGCTTCACAGGATGATACAAAAGCCTGGGAAAGATCGTTATTAATTATCTCAATTTGGGCACCCAGAAAATGACAAACACACAGTTAATGATCTCTTGTAAATTGTTTGGTGTCTCTGTCTTGCCTGGAATCACAAAGAAAATTTCCTCTTAATGAGGGAGCGCAGCCACTCAGACCTGATCCTCCCACGCCCCACATGAATGCCCTCCTAACAAGTTACTGGTTATTTCAGGGAACCCTTTCTCCTTCTCTTCCCAAAATGTACAAAATACTTGTATTGAATAACCTCTCCTAGAGGTCTTGCTGAAGTTGTTATTTTTCTGCAATTTTTTTGAAAAAATCCACACTTTCTTCTGGAAAGGAAAATTCCCCACTAGCTTAATTCACAAGTACTTTAGGAAAATATATTAAAATTCTCAGAGGGTGATGCATGTGTATCTCACAAATTAACTCATTGTGATGCAGCTGGGAAAACAGCAATAAGCTATTTTCTTGCCTAAACTTTATCAGTTGCTAATAAGATAACAGAAGCTGTAAAGTGTATTGAATAGTTGACACTGAAAAAATAAAAAGCGCTTAAAATAAACACCTTGTAAATAACCCAGATATAGAAAATTATCTGTCCAAATTATCTCATAAAATCCTATGAACAATGAATGCAAGAAGTGAAATCACTACACTTTTCTGAAGGATTTGTTAGTGTTAGGTCTTACTGTTACTGTTAGGTCTTAGGTTGGACTAGGTGATCTTGAAGGTCTCTTCCAACCAAAAAGATTCTGTGATTCTGTGATTTCAATTAAAAAAAAAACAGACTATTGTAACTGTATCTTTTTGTGTGTGTGTGTGTGGCTGTCATTCTTTCAAATTAAAAAAAAAAAAAGAAAAACAGAAAAGGACTTGCACTACTGTATTTACATCTGGCAGAGATGGTAGATAAAAAAATAAAGTGCCAGTTCTCCTGCTTTCCTCTTTATTCTTCTTTCTTGTATCACAGCCCTGGAAAACCTCGGATGGTGGATGCTCAGTCTCTCGAATATCGCTGTCTGTTTGTGCCCAGTCAGACTAAAGGCAAAGGTGGTAGTCCTAAGAGAGGTGCCTCTTCTTGCAAAACCACTGAACATGCTGGCCCTCCTCTCCATGCACAGGCAGTCAGGAAGGAGCTGACCTTCATTTCTGTCCTAGGGCAGCAGGCAGTGCCAGGATGTGGGCAGTTTTTGGAAAGGACAAAGGCGATTTGGGGACCTGGGCAAGAGGAAGTTTCACAGGATTGCCAGAAAGGAAAGCATCCTGTCCAGGCAGCCAGAGACACCACTTGAGAGGCAGGCACAGGCTGAGAGGAGGCTGTAAAAATACATCCCCCAGGTAGTGCACACGCCATGTTACAGTTGGCTGTTTTTGTTCAAGTCTCACTGTCGGTTTTCATAACAGGATGCAGATACACTTTGTTTTGAGTGTTAGCTTTGTACCACTGCATTTGAAGGCTCTTGCCCCCTTCCTAGGCAGTTCTTTTTAATTTGGCTTTTCTCCAGCTCAGTAAAACTAGAAAGTTAGGGTGGGTAAAAGCAATGTTATCTGCCCCAGAGTATTTCACCCTGTGCTCTTATACCAAAAGTAAAATACTGTGCCTGTTCTCAGGAGGAAAGAAGGAGGTGTGGGGGATGTTCAGAGTCCTGGCATTTGCCTGCCCAAGTCCCCGTTAGGCAGGAGGAGCCCTGCTTGCCTGGAAAGGGCTGAACATCTGCATGCCGATGGGAAGGTGTGAAGGAATGCCTTAGTTTGCTTTGCTTGTGCGCACAGCTTTCGCTTTACCTATTAAACTGTCTTTGTCTCAACCCACTGGTTTTCTCACTTTGGCCCCTCCGATTCTCGCTCCCATCCTGCTGTGGGAAGGGAGAGAGGGAGGGAGGGAGGGAGGAAGGGAAAGAGGGAGGGTGGGAGCGGCTGTATGGGGCTCAGAAGCCTACTGGGGTTAACCCACAGCAGACATCCAACCAAAGCGTTTTGTGTAGAAGAGGTCTGACACAATGCTATGTGCTTAGCTGCCCCATCACAGGAGATGTTCCTTGTGGAAGTCTTTGTCACCTAGTTTTTCCCTAGCCTCAACAGTGATGCAGATGAAACTAAATATGCTCCCCTCAGCAGAGCAAGGAGGCCTAGGATCTCCTGATGAGACCAGGCAAAAACATGTTTTAGTAACAGACTCAGTGTTCATGACATGGGTACTCTATCTCAAAAACAGAAGTGCTTGGATTCATTCAAAAATATCTTCAGTGACTGTAATTTGAAAAGGCTAGTACCCAAAAGACTGTATGTATTACAATAAAAGTTGATGCGGCTTAAAAGTGAGCTATGTCAGTTAATCCAAGCAATGTTTTAGTTCCTTATGTCCTAGTAGGATGCAAGATGAAAAGAAATTACTAACAGGTATATTTGAACATTAATCGAGTTGATATAAAATATTAAAGCAGGCAAGACAGAAGTGACTTTCACTGCACTGTCATTGCCAACCTATTATACCCCACTTAGCTAGCTACCTGAACTAGCTATTGCACAGTTAATATAACAGCATGTTTTCTCTGCTAATATTTTAGACAAACAAAGTTTTGTTTTCCATTTCTTCTTGAGTGGAAAGATATCTCTTTGTCTTTACATCTATTAAATGACGAGTTTTAAAATTCTAACATTGAAAAGGCTTCAACAAATGCAAAGATGGTCCAGTTTTGGCCTGCAAAATGCTTTCCTAGATTCCCATAAAGTTTTAATGGAAGGGCTTTGATGAGTTTTATAGGAAGCACCCTTAACTACAGTACTACCTGAAGGTGTGTTTGCATGGCAGATGGTGATGAAATTGCAGCATGGCATCCTCTCTTGTCATAGAATCATAGAAAGGCATGGGTTGAAAAGGACCTTAAAGATCATCTAGTTTCAACCCCCCTGCTCTGGGCAGGGTTGCCAACCACTAGAGCAGGCTGCCCAGTGCCACATCCAGCCTGGCCTTGAATGCCTCCAGGGATGGGGCAGCCACAACCTCTCTGGGCAACCTGTTCCAGTGCCTCAGCACCCTCTGAGTGAAAAAATTCCTCCTAATATCCAACCTAAATCTCCCCTGTCTTAGTTTAAAACCATTCCCCCTTGTCCTATCACTATCAACATGTGTGAACAGGCGTTCCCCCTCCTGTTTATACGCTCCCTTCAGGTACTGGAAGGCCGCAATGAGGTCTCCCCGGAGCCTTCTCTTCTCCAAGCTAAACAAGCCCAGTTCCCTCAACCTTTCTTCATAGGAGAGGTGTTCCAGCCCTCTGATCATCTTAGTGGCCCTCCTCTGGACCCGTTCCAAGAGCTCCACATCCTTCTTGTGCTGGGGGCCCCAGGCCTGCACGCAGTATTCCAGGTGGGGTCTCACCAGAGCAGAGTAGAGGGGGACAATCACCTCCCTCTCCCTGCTGGCCACCCCTTTTTTAATGCAGCCCAGGACATAGTTGGCCTTCCGGGCCGCAAGCGCGCACTGCCGGCTCATGTCCAGCTTCTCGTCCAGCAGGACCCCCAAGTCCTTCTCCGCAGGGCTGCTCTCGAGTTCTTCTTCTCCCAGTCTGTATAAGTACCTGGGATTGCCCCAGCCCAAGTGCATCACCTTGCACTTGGCCTTGTTGAACCTCATTAGGTTCTCTTGGGCCCACTTCTCCAGCCTGTCCAGGTCCCTCTGGATGGCATCCCTTCCCTCTATGGTATCAACTGCACCGCTCAGCTTGGTGTCGTCCGCAAACTTGCTGAGGGTGCACTCGATTCCGTCGTCTATGTCATTAATAAAAATGTTGAAGAGCACCGGTCCCAAGACCGACCCCTGAGGGACACCGCTTGTGACCGGCCTCCACCCAGACATAGAACCATTGACGACAACCCTTTGGCTGCGACCAGCCAACCAATTCCTAATCCACCTAACAGTCCATCCTTCAAATCCATACCTCTCCAATTTAGAGAGAAGAATGTGGTGAGGGACCATGTCAAAGGCTTTGCTCAAGTCAAGGTAGTTGACGTCCGTCGCCCTTCCTTTGTCCACCGATGCTGTCACTCCATCATAGAAGGCCACCAGATTGGTTAGGCAAGATCTGCCTCTGGTGAAGCCGTGCTGGCTGTCCCGGATCACCTCTTTATCCCGTACATGCCTTAGCATGTCTTCCAGGAGGATCTGCTCCATGATCTTCCCAGGCACAGAGGTGAGGCTAACCGGCCTGTAATTTCCCGGGTCTTCCTTTCTCCCTTTCTTAAAAATGGGAGTAATGTTTCCTTTTTTCCAGTCACCGGGGACTTCACCCGACAGCCATGATTTTTCAAATATGATGGAGAGCAGTCCAGTCAAATACAGTTGAATGTTGTCATAAACACAGAGCAACAAACAATGTGTCTGTCTGGGACACACACTCCAGTTGTTTTTGTGCTATTTTCACTGCTACTGTTTCCCATACTAACAAGATTAGAGGTGACTTGGATATGCCCTCATGTATGTCCATCACACCAATATTTTGCAGATCTCCTGAAAAACATGTTCATATGTATAAGATAATTTTACACTGCAATCTTAAGTCAGGCAAAGTTACAGAAAGGTGGTTTTAAGATTTTTGCTTGTGAACATGTACAAATCTTTGAGTATTTCTATAAGATGCACAGAAGGTGACAAGGCAAAGTGATTTGGAAAACAGCATGAAGATAACAGATGCTTTTAACAATTTACGTATGCAAAATTTCACACCAGCACTGCTTAAGATTCAGTGGTCCCAAAACTGGAAAAATTAATCCAGTTCCACATTCTGATGAGATTATATTTGGTAATGGAGACAGCATAAACCAGTAAACACAAAATAGCAAGAACATAACTCTACACCCACCATCTAATATCATACAACGTACAAATGTGCAACAGGCTTCCATGGCACAGTCTAATTCTTTCAACATGATTGACTATTCTGTTTCTGTATGACCATCTCCCTTGGTCATCCCAGACAGACAAGGAAATGAACCCAGAAGCTTTTAAAACAGCTTTTGAAATGTTGCATTAACTGTTCATCTTTTTGCTTACCTTCTCATTCTCTTATCTCTCTTTTCAGAGAAAACACAGTGACTTCAATGGAGGAGAAGTTAAGTGATGTTGGAAAAGGGACATGGGAAATTGCTGAGATCAATGTGTGCAAATAATGCAGGTGCTCAGATGAGCTCTGTTTTTACAGTGAAATACCAGATTTAATTTGGATTTTATCTTTCAAAACCTTGTTTCAGCTCATAGTGGTATGAAGGGTGGCTTCTAGGCTCTGCTTGAATATGCTTCTTGATGACTGAGAACAACCTCACACTGTTCTGGTGAAGGTGTATGACCCAGCAGCTAGTAATCTTCTCTGGAATTATGACTCCTATTTTGTAGCATGAGAGAACAGATGTATTTTTTATCTCCTGTTACAAAAGCATAGACTTAGATTTTACTTTACATCATCGACACCATTTTCTTGTTTGAGAAATGGGTATTCCTAGAGAGATCGATCTCAGCAGCAACTTTGCAGTTGCACAGTAGCAAATTCAAACTTGTTTTCAGAAATCAACACATCTGGTGTCATGTTGAAATGCGTATGTGATAGAAGACGATAAGTCATTAAGTAAACAGTGGGAACTTCCTGTGACAATAGCCTGTTGCACAAACATCCAGCTTTCAAAACGTTATTGACTTGAATTATTTCATAATGTCTGTCCTTGTCAAACAGATAGATCATGCTGCTATTTATTCTGTTTCTGTTGCTGTTACACTGGTGCACTGAGGATTTCAACTTCTTTTTTTTCTGTAAATGAGCTGGCTGGACTGACAGCATTAATCTATCTGTAGACTCTGTCTTACTGAGGCTTTAATAGTATGCTACCTAAAATCAGTACAATTCCTCTGGTGACTTCTGTATTCCCAATATACCCTAAATACTTGCTTGGCCTGCATCACCATATGACATGCCATTACAGCACATTTTCAAAAGAGACTACTGCCTGCAGAAAGTGCCTCTTCCAAATCTGACAATGTTGGCTCTAGGAGGGAAAGACAGGTTGTGGAAGGAGAAAAGGGGCCAACAGTTTACCTACTTACAGCATTTTTTTCTTAGTTCTACACATGCTTGTTGTTTAGAGGGGATGACTATCACCAGCTTAGTTTGTAGACGCCAAAAATCTCTTTTCCCCAGGCAGGCAGTTTTAAAGTAGGTCTTACCTGGGGATATGGACATGCAAAGCTCCTGACCTATTAGCCACCCTCTGAAACATTGTTCCACAGACAATCACTCACCCATGTATTCATCAAGAGTGTTTCTCTGCAGTTTGTCATTTTATATAACATGAAGAAAATACTTTCCTATATCAATTATTCCGGTGTTGCTTCAGTCTTTGCTGGGTTTGATTTTTCTGTGGTTTAAAGTCTGTCTTTAAAATAACAGCTCCTGTCTTTGCCTATTCACAGTCAAATTTATTGTTATGCTACCCAGTAATAAGCTCTGAAGAAAAAAAAAAGGTACGACTAGAGGGGGGCCTGGAGAGCAGACCTCCTTTCTTCTACATCTGACAGGTATCTGGAAGACCATAGCCCTACGTTTCAATGGCTTGAAGGCTCCTCAGAAGTCACTGCTAAAGGGCATCAAAGTCTACCGTAACATCCATGTGGTGAGTAAAACATAACGAGGGGAGAATATAGCAAGAACCAGAGTACTCAGGAAAGTGTCACTGAGTCGGTGACACTCAACTTGTGGCAAAAACGTTTTTATATATGTCAGAGATGTTTTCTAAGAATATACTAGCCTGGTTTGAAATACATAGATTGTCCCTCCAATGAAAGAGCATCTGGCTTCAGTTTTTACAGATTCAATAACCATAATTTAATTGTGTGATATAGCCACCTGAAGAGTTTGTTGAACACCTTTTAGGCTGGAAGTAAATGACAAACTGACAAGAAAATACCAGATAATGAAAAGATACCAGACAAGAAAATACCAAATGCTCTTTGAAAAACCCTTTCTTTGCAATCAACTACTTTGCACAAACTCTTCTAGGTGTAAAACTAATGCAGGCAGAGTTTTTTTTTTGTTTTTAATTTACAATTCTGGCAACTTTTTTTTTTGTTTGTTTCTTTGTTTGCAGATTTGAAGTAAAATTTACTGAAAACAATAATATCAAAAAATGGTAAAATTCTAATTACCATTGACAACTATCAGGCTTGTTGGTAGCCAAGAGCACAGCTGTGGACACAAGCAGACTTCAGCTGAAACACAGGGCCCAGGTGAGGACAGTGGCTGCCAAGCCCACCCCTCACCGTGGGCTAGAGGATCCCTGTGGTTTATGGAAGGTCCTGGGCAGCCCACCTGTGTGTGCTCCACTTGGGCACAAATCAGCTAGTCTGAAACCTGTTTTGGCACTTACACAAGACACAGTTATGCTTTTGATACCACTGGAGGCCTGCTCACCCAGGCCTTCACTCCAAAATGCCGTGAACTCTAGCAGGTATGTAAAATTACGTTAGTCTGTACAGAGGCCCACAAAACATTTCTTCCTCACTATTTTCTACAACTAATTCTCAGGGGCACACACAAAGTGATAACATAACCCCTCATGGACCTCCAGGAAAAGACAAGAACTTTGTTTCTGAAAGCTCAGATATAAAATGATTTTTGTGGTTTCGCTACTGGCATACGTAAACAAAACCACTCAAAATGAAAGAGAAATATTTTTAAATACAGCTGAAGGCAAATATGTTCATTACACTTCTTTAAGAAACAATGCTTGTTTTAATGTGTGGGGGTTTCAACTTTAACTTATTTGGTGCAAGGGTTTAATGGTATTGTGGTTCTCTCCGGGAAAATCAGAGTAAAGGTCCATGCATATGGGCTAATATAAGAAAAACAGTAATAGTATCACATGCGATTATTGAGCTAGATACTGCAACACTCTTATTCAAATTCTCCTAAATTGCTTTCAAGATGATATGACATGAGTGGAAATGTATGTCTGAGTTTTTCCAAGCTATAGTTCATCTCCAAAAGTTTCACATATAGGCACTGACAAGGCAACACACCACCTTTAGCAGGCAGGCTATGCTAACCATTAAAAAAAGCCCCTTGACTTTAGAAGTTTTTGAATGCAGCCATGCCTCTAGCTTTGTTAGTCCTGTCATCCCATGTTGACAATGATTAGAGTAATTCTGCCTATGATTAAGTGAACTTGTTACTTTTACCCGTGCCAAATGGCTGCATCACTACAAAAATTTGCAGTTAAAATGTACGTGTTTCTTTCCACTTTTGAAAATTTGTGATCACATCCAGAAATCTGGTGCCTACAGATGGCATGAAATTTTTTGAATGAAGATTACTTTAAATATTTTTCCTACATATTTTATCTGTTTTTGCATATGTTGGCGTACTCCCATTCTATTTCTCTGTCATCAGAATTTATCACGTTGTTATAGTTAAGGAGGTTGCCGGCACTGGTGTTTTTTATACAGTGCATCTATGCAATATTTGTAGTCTCTCTTAAACATGGATAAGTGGGGTTAAAAGAATCCTCACAGTTTTAAAAGCTGCTCATCTCATGGTAAATGCATTATAATTCGATATTGCAAGGGATCAAGAAGACCTTGAAGGAGGGAGAGCTGCAGCCAGGGCAGGCTGGAGAGCTAAGTGCATGGGACAGGTGCTGTGCCCACGGGTGCGCCCTACCCCTGCACCTGCAAAGCACACCCACAGCAGCCTCACAGAAGGTGCAGGTGCATGTAGAGATTGTTGTGGGAAAAATTGTCCCTTAAAGGTGACTTCTTCCTTATGCTGTTTAGTGGCTATTTCATGACATGAGGCATTACTAAATTTTAGTTATTATAACTATGGATTGATATACTCTCCTTACAGATTGCTGTAAAGCACTTCACAGTATTTTGTATTCTGACTATAACATTAGCATTAATATGTACACACTGTTGATGTGCCAGTAAACGTCCATTTTGCTTTGTTGCCTTGATAATTAAAGCAAGCTAGCAGGTGTCAGAGAGCTTTCTACTCTGGAGAGAAAAGAGTTATCCTCTGAGCCCTAACAATCTGTAACATTCTTTTTTTTCTTCCTTTTGAAACCTGTGAATAACAATAACCCCAATTCTCTGCTGAAGAGGACTGGATGTTTCCTGAGGAGATTACAGCAAGAAGATTGCTGATGAATGATAGGGGTTGATCAGCCAAATACACCAAGAGAAAAAGTCCAGGATTCTTTCTAGGATGGCTCAGGCTGCTTGGACTCTCTTGGAATAAATTCCCTATTTGCTCCCCAACAAGAGTACAAAATAATGATACTGTACACACAATTCTAAATGCTTTCTTCATAATAAGCATTTTAATAGTCACATGGCAGATTAAGATTCTCATAATGTCAGGCATCATTCTGTTTGTTGATATAGTTTTATGTACAGAAGTGTGCATCTTTACATAAAATTGATAGAATACAATAGAAAGTACTTATGCACTATTTTTCTGTTCAGCTGAATTTTCACACATTAATTAAACCAGGAATATGCTCAACAGAGAATTTGCAAAACTCTAATAACTAAGAATATGTGTGTGCAGCTTCAGGTATGTAAATATGAACCCTTACTCAAAACAAGTAGGTGTCAAAGAGCCATATGAGTGTACATTCACATCAATACATTTTTAACTACCTAGGATAACAGCAATACGCACATTATTTTCCATAATATATTGATTTAAACTCCCGTGGGCTTTTTTTTTT
>VXAA01005088.1:119767-133683 GCA_013399115.1 Anseranas semipalmata
TTTTTTTTTTTTTTTTTTTCTTTTAACATATCCAACAGCTGGTGGAAAATATTTGGTCCTGATTTCTGGAGTACACCTGCACTCATTTACAATGGAACTCAAGCTGTGTTAGAACATTTCCCTTCTCCTTTGGCATGTCTGCTTGGCCTTTGTCTAGACTGTTGATTGATAGAAAGAGAATATAATGGGGTTTCTTGTGGAGTTTTTCTTTCTTTTTCTTTTTCTTTTTCTTTTTCTTTTTCTTTTTCTTTTTCTTTTTCTTTTTCTTTTTCTTTTTCTTTTTCTTTTTCTTTTTCTTTTTCTTTTTCTTTTTCTTTTTTAAGAGAACACTGAATATGTAGGAAGCCAACACCAACAGATTTGCTAATACTAATAGCTAATAAAAAATGAAAGAATCAATACAAACCTAATAGAACATTGGAGAACAGTTTTGAGTTCTGAGTTACTGTATTTCATGGGCTCTTCAGTAAAACTTGCAGAAAAAAAATAATTTCTTACATGCTTTCTTCCATTCACTTTGCTTTATAGAGTGATCGTAAAACACAAAAGTCTTAAAGGAAAGAATAATTTTCCTCCTTGCTTGCACTAATGTTTACCATGCAGCACTTGACAAATATAGCATTAGGTTCTCTAAAAAGATCACAGCATAAACAATTTTAAAGCACCTTCTGCAACAGTTGAAACAGGTTAATCCACAACTTGATAAAAACAATTCAGGGCTATTCCCAATAAAAATGAAAATTAGGCTGAACAATGTATTTTGCTAGATACTAAAAAATTAATTTCTTGTTTTAAACAAATTGAGCAAGATCAGAAAAGTCATTTGCCCCTTGCTGATTGGGATGTTGATAGATCAAGCAGGAAAAGGAGTTAGGGGACATGGCTTTACTTGGCAGAACTGGTACAGATACAAGTGCTAGCAGACCAGAGGGAAGATGAGCTGAGGATGAGCCACAGCACACTCGGTGGAGCTGCTGTGACTACGGGGGTGGCACATTGCGTCTGCACAGTCCCCTGCTGTATATGTGTTGGGTCCCTCCATGTACCCTTATTAATGCATTAATACACATCCTGGATGAGGAAGAACAAACCTGATTCATTCCTATTGCAGGGATGTCTCTCATGCGGGGAAATGGGAGAGTGCCCAGGCTGCAAGAGGAGTCACAGGGTCAAGCCTTCCCCCACGGGGTGGCAGGACCAACAAAACATATCAGTCCTGTCTGAGCTGCTCTTGAAGAGATCTCACAGCACGCCTTGCTGCTGGAAAGCTTTTTCTAATGTTTAACCTGAATCTCCCTGCTCCTTAAATCCATTGTTTCTCACCCAATTCACCACAGGCAGAGAAACCAGATTGCTGTCCTTTCCTTTTCAATAGTCCTGGAGATTTTGGAATCTTTTAACCATTTTTCCCTTCTCTTTTCTCCAGGCTAGACTGCCCCATTCTTTACTTGTAAGTCATGTTTTCTAGATTACTGACTGTGCTTGTGGTTTTATTGTGGGGCCTCTTCAGCTGGCTCATGATTTTCTTGAGATGCAGAACTTAAAACCAAAGACCAGGGAGGAAGGATCATTCAAGGCACCTTGCAGCCTATATCCGTACCTAATGAGGCTGAATGAGGCCAGCCACCTGGCAAGGCAACAATCTTCAACTTGCCTGGTAGCTGCTGTACCCACATCCAGACTCCTGCCAAACCATATTCGTGCCTGGACAGAGGAATCCCAGATGTCAGTTCTTCTCAGGATGTCAGTAAGAAAAGCCCACATATCTGTGGTGGGCATCACCTTGGCTTACTCGGTGCTCTGGTTGCTGGCAGACTGGAGGTCAGCCCCAGGCAGGATGGGGAATCTCCACTTTTGGAGACATTCAAACCCTGATGGCCATGGCCTGAAGCAACCTGCTCAAGGCAGCCCTGCCCTGACCAGTAGTTGGATTAGGCCATCTCCAGCAGTCACTGCCAATATAAGTACAGCATAGTCTAGGTTCTCAACAAACAGCATCTCATCCCAGCAGGGATGACAGGGAAAGGAGGGAGCTGCCTCACTCAGGAAGGACACCTTGCCTGGATGATGTATGAAACCACAATCCTTTCACTCATCTCAAGATGTTGGAGAAGACAAAAAAAATAAGTATCTTCATCCAGGCAACACCCAGCACATACCACCGCTTCAATGAACAACTGCAAAACACACTCCTGACCCGAAGCTCAGGCATGATACAGCAGGTTTAAGAAAATAAAGGGTAGGATTAGGGGGAGGCAATACAAAGAAAAGCTTGCTACACATTTTTTAATTTATTTATTTTTTTTACTTTTATGTGGAAGAATAGATGTGTATCCACAGGCACAGAGGATCTGAGCCATTGCTGGCTACATAAAACTGCTCTCTTTATTTGTTGCTGTTAACACACTAGTTAAGCTGTCAGATATAACACCTCTATGCTCTTCTGCACAGCATGAGCTTTTGCCAGACTTCTCTCACACATAATATTAAACTTGTGCATTTTTGTAGGTTCCATATTTTAGTTTGTACATTGCTCTGACATATGCTGAACTGAAGGACATGAGATAAAAGTTGTGATGCATTATTCATTCAAGCAAAATAAACAGCATCCAGGGTTATGAAGATGGAAATCAAAAGACGTGAAAACTTTTTATGAGGTAAGATTTCAGTGCTGAAATATGGAATGATCCATGTAAGCTCTTTGGCAGCCTTAGTTGAATGGGTGTTTTATCAACAAACCACTTAAATGTCTTGGTTCATATGACGGTTTTGAAAGTTAAAGCAACACCACTGAAAAAATGAATAGCTAAATATTGAAAAACAGTACTTATGTACCCAAGAAATTTTATCTTAAGATGTTTTTGAAATATATTCTAAATAAGCTATTTAATTTTCAAAGCTTTGCCTATACAGTGAACTGCAAACATCACCACTTACTGTCATCTTGTGATCATGTATGGCTTAGATTTTTTAAAAAATCTTTCTTACAATCTATTTTGTAACATTGTATTCTTTTTAATTTCAGAATACATAGACGTGTCGAAGGCTAACAACCAATAAGTGGCTGCAGCTGAACATAATGGAAATGAACCCATAGGTGACAATGTCTTGATATATGCAGAACAACAAGATAAAGTTTGCAAAACTACTGTGCACTTTCAGCAAAAGTTTTTTGCAACATTTGGCTAGATGGCAATACATAAAGCCTATTATAACTGGTTTGAAATTCTTGTTCCTTTCCTGTAACTTGTACTTACTAAAAATTCTAAATGAGCCTAATTTTGACATCCCTGTTTGTGCCAAATTGTGCCAAAGAACTTTGTAAAGAAGATTGCCTATTGTCTCCACCATAAAAGCAGACCTATAACGGCTGCAATTCAGAGCAGCTCACCCATTTAGTGAGGAATCTTTGTTTCTGACAGATAACAGTACCCCATGTTTTAGCACAGGAATTAGAAACCTAGCAGCAGAAGCATGTGCCTAAACTTAGGCAAATCGTGTCTTCTGCATTGAAGCTTCAGGCTTTGTGTCATCTGCATATTTTTATCCTAATATAAATGCTAAATTAATATTAAGCATATTACATTTTACTCTTTCTAGCAGATTATTTTCTTGATTGATATGGTAATGGTAATGAGCTTCATAGTTTATTTATAGATTGCTTTAAAAGTTGTTTACTTCTAGCATTTTCTGTTTGTTTGTTTGCAAACCAACACTCTTGGTTTTGAAATACAGCAAAGCATAAAGAAGACCAACTTATTTGCTTTTTCTTCGGGATCAGTCCCTGAATTGCAGCTGTCCACAGGAAATAATTTTTTTTGTTATGGTTGCTATAGCATTCGAATTGTACTAAGCTGCCCTCAGTCTGCTGAGTACTACGCTTACACAGAGAGGATATAGAGCAACCAAGAATGAAAGTCCTGTAGTTTTATACAAAGAGTGTAAGATGGTGGTACAGATTAAATATATATATATTATCATTCCCAAATAATTCATCCATCAGAAATATGTTTCTCTCAATATTAGCTACTTCTGCCAGTATGGTTGTAGTTCTAGCTAAATCCAAGCTATGCAAATCTCTTTTTTCTTTATTTATCAGAAATGTAATGGAGGCTACAGCCAGTGTACTTCAGGGACCAATCCCAACATGCTGTTTGCATAAAAAAAGAAAGTCATTTCTCCCTGTGCAAAGCATGAGTAAATATTTCAGAGGCAGGAGATTCTCTCTGCTGTGTGGAGGATTGTATTCGCCTGTGCATGCCTCTAAATTTGCAGGTCCCTCATACATGGGTGATGTGGCTGCCAGACACCCGCATTACAGATTATCTAGTGAATGATTTCAGGTAATGAAATAACCCCTCCAGGGACCTAACATATCCAATTACTGAAGAGGGAATAAAAATTTACAATTAAATCATTAAGAGATGTTGTTGTTTTTGTCTCTTGCTTGAATTGCCTGACACAGCACCCTAAATCTCAAATAAAACTTCTGTGTATTTATTGAAAAAAAAAAAAAGTTATTAAACATGTTTTAAAAGTAATACTTTAAAATGTCAGTAAACCTTTAATAGCTAATGCCTAAGTAAGTATAATGCTAATAATAAATAAACAAGGCAATTGGAAAAGCCACTTTTGACTCAAAAGCTTTATTATATAGACAAGTCAAAATAGTTCAAAGGCTCATCTGTATTATTACCAACTTGACTCTCAAGGGCTTTTCATCAGCGTAAAGACATTGATCTTTGGAAATAAACACTCAAATAATTTGCGACATCACAAAACATACACTTGGGGAAAGAACTGTATTTTACATTGTGCCAGGGGAACATTATTTATTATTTGGAGGAAAAGACTGAGTATTGCTGTACAAGCCACATACATCTATATGTACATTAGTGTCTACTCATACTGTTGTAAATATTTTTGATGGATCACACCTGGGAGATGCGTGTGAAATTATGGCATACTTCCTACTGCAACCAAATGGCTTGCTCCCTGTTGCTTTGAAGGCAGCTTGCTTCAGCTTGCTTTGTCCCAGAGAGGAGGGAGGCATTGCAAAGGGGATGGGAAACCTACAGTGGAGCACAAAACAGTCATTTCCAAAAGCCAGCAGATAAAGGAGAGCTGTCAAAAAGTAGCAGGTATAGAAATGGCCCAGCATGACCAGGGAGGGCTTTGCAGTGAAGGCAGAGTAGAAAGGCTCACGCCTCTCACCTTTTGTGGCTTTGTGGGTTTGCAACTCCCTTCTAATATTTGTGTTGGCTTGAGGCCACATTAATTATGTTAAACGTCTTCATTTATGCATTCATTCCTGAGGCAAAAATTACCCCAAAGTTGCTTAAAATTCTTGTTGGTACTTAAAGAAGTGTAAATTCTGCTGTAAGGCAGCTTGGGTTGCTTGACTGGGGAGAAAGAATCACAGAGGAGGAGATGTCTTCTCAGGGGTTGACAGCAGTGGTGACAGGTCTCAGGTTGTCCGTCCTGTGGGAAATCCTGGTTCCTCTCCCACCTTTGCCCACCCCTCCACGGCCCACAGCTCAGCTTGGTGGTGCGCCTGCCTGTCCCCATCTGGAAGAAGGTTTCATTTTGGAGGTACCAGGTGCAAGGCTGAAGGTGACACAAATCAAAATGCCTCCTTACCTGTCTACTAGAAACACAGGCCATCACCAGTTTGGGCTTTTCTTCCCAGGAGGTGGACATGTGCAGATCAGTGTGTACAGAATCCCATGGTCTCTGCAGATTTAGGAATGGGAGCACAGCGCACGTGGCCGTGCTGCTGCAGTGTGTTTGGCTAGAGGTGCACTGACCCTGAGCAAACGCACAAGCACCGCAGCTGCAGCACTATGCCAGTGTAGCTGGAGGGACCCTATTTCATGAGCGAAATCGTAGAATACAGGACACTGTTCCAATCTTTTGCAGGAATCTTTTCAGCATCAATTCCTCCTGGACTTTCCTGAGATTTCATGTGCAAGATTTTCCCTTTCATCCCTTCCTAAACCTGGGACTCATGAAGTGTCTCATTGCCAGAGCTGCAGGGAGACAGTAGGAAAGAGACTTCTGGCCTTTGTGTTGAAACTTATAACCAGGCATGAGCTGTGACGAACCTGCAGAGAACACAGGTTAGTGCCCAAGCCTCAGCATTAGGCAGGAAGGATATGGCAGCAAGCCACTGCTGAGATGCCTCCAGAAGTGATGTCAAGGACCACAGGGTGTATGGGATGTCTCACTGCATTCGGTGGGTTCAACTTCCAGCACATTCATCTAGGCTGATTTGGATTAAGCATATTGGTTACTGCTGGCCAAACTTAAATAACACTACCAAGATCCAGTTTTATCCAAAGGAGCTTGTACATCCTGTGCATATCCTCCTGTGGGGTCCCCTGGACTCCTCCAATTGCCTACCATTAAACAAAAGTTTCACTGAATGTATGGCTTAACTGCCTCGTGCTGAGATCCTTGAACAATGACATTGCTCACTTGTGCACTATCCTTTAAAACTATTTCTCTCTCTCTCTTTAGAGCTGGTTTGTAGAATGTGGTCCAGAATGTGAGTACTGTTGATGACTGGAGTTGCTAGATATCTGACTACTGAGAGCTAAATCTTCAAATAAATGTCACGTAAAAAATCATCTGAATGCAAAACATGAGAAAGCCAAGCTGCAGACCCACCCTGCTGCACAGGACATTCTGATGTAGTGAATTTTCTATGTTTGGAGAAGTTCCAGTGTGTCTAAAGCTGTCTAGTGTGAAGCAGGAGAAGCTGTGGGAGGACTTGGACTCTTACAGAAGCTGCAGCACCTGCAGAGAGCAAAGCCTACCATTCACAAGTGAACTGTTCTGTGTACTGGACAGGAAAGGGGTTATTTCCTGGTGTGCCCATTAAGGACTGGCCATTCATAGCTTAATGCATTCTGTGTGTAAGCTGTAGATACTTCTTTTCAGCTGGGAGGTTGTTTCAAGGTTTCTCATATTGCTGTTTTATCTTCAGTATGCCCATAAAGACATCACGTTTATGTCATCTTAAGCTGCTATTTAAAAGAGGACTTTTTTTTTCCACTGTATTCTCTGACATGGGGCATGCAGATGAGAAAAACAGCAGCTCAGGATCCTAACTTCTTGATCCCTTAAGAGCAGTATTTGTTCAGCACATGGGGAAGAAATTGTGTGTGTACTCAAAGATACCAGCATTTACTTTACATGTAATGGAAAAACAGGCATCTAAAGAATGAGTTTTGCAACAGCTAATGTTTCACTCCAGGAAGAAGACAAACCTCTTCACCCATGGATTGATTTGGGAGAGTTTAGCATGGTCAGTTTGGCTGATGAAAGTCAAAACAAAGACAAAACCATGCCGAAAGGTATCATTCTTGAACAAAGCCCATATGATGCTTAATATTGATGTAAATTTAGTGAAGGTTAATGCTGGTTAGGGACTGCGGTAGTTATCCTTAGATGATCCAGCTGCTTTAAAATCTCTGACTGTGGAATAAATTGTTTTGGGTTTAACGTAATGGAGATTTTTTTACAGTTTTTGTAGTTGAGGCAGTCAGTAGACATGACAGTGCCTTTCAGAAGTGTATTGTCAGACTGTAGTGTGCATCATATAGCTTAGGAAGTGTTCATGTACAAGTACTCAATCATACTAATTGGCTGGAGACTACCTGCATGTGTGCTTTATGAAAACAGACAGCAATACGTAAAATTAATGGAAAGATCAAATGGTGTTCACTGCCTCAGCTCTTGGCAAACGTTCGTCGCTTTTTGCAGAGGAAGGCATATTCAAACAGAAAGATCTTAAGCAAACAGAGAACAAAGTTAAAGCCTTGGCAGCTTTTATTTTAAGAATGTTTGCTTTCATAATCAAGCAATTAGTGTGATTTAACAATGATTGACTATCTACACTGAAACACCAAAGCAGCAGTTGTTAATAGAGAAACTGAGGTACATAGAGCCATGTTAATGTCAGCTTTATTCCAGCCAACAAAAATGCAAAGTCCGGGGTTGGTACGGAAATGAAATGCTGACTCCTTCAAACAGCACATTTCCAAGCCTATATAAATAATACGCTGCATTTTGCAGTTCTGATGGCACTTTCCTGCTGTGAAACACAGGGTCTGATCACAAAGGGTTTTGCATGTCCCTTACATCTATGGTCACTGGGGGAACTCTCAGGTTCAGAACATCTTGGTTAGGCCAAAATTCCCAAAAGTAAGAAGCTGTGGCTCTATTTGCTTCAAGGAAGTGCTTATTTCCCTTGTGAAAATAAAACTGCCTGTAAGCATTTATTTCTGGGAGATACTCCCATAAACCATATTGTACCATCTTCCCTCCCAGCATCAGGACTGCCTAGCATTGTCTATGCCTTTTTGAGACTGAAGTGTTGCTTTTTCTCCCCATTGCCTATTGTTATTCTAATGTACTCATATGATCTGACAGCTGCTGATGAAGCAGTTAGTGAATACTCATTGTCTCAAGGAGATGGTAATGAAATGGAGAGGTGCATACCGTTGATAATATGGAAAGTTAAAAAAGGTCAAACAAGTATCTCTGTGGAGCCACCGTGCGGATTATGATTCTGGTTGTATCAGACCAGCTGTGGTTTTAAAAGGAGAAAGTGGCTCTTATCTTGGGCCAGCTGTTCTGTATTTGATAACGATGTATTGTGGGTGGGGGCTATGGCCTGCAAGTAGGCAATTTTTGGTTACTGTTTTATTTTTTGAAGTTTTCACTGAAACCATCTATTGGATCAGAGAAGGAGAGGATATTATATACACAGTAGACAAATAAATGTTTTCCAAAGAGCTGACATTTCTGGTAAGTGTTTCAAAACACCTTCCTGGCTAGTAGTAGCAATGCACATAAAGTAGCAAATAAAATGGACCTGAAGATGACATCCATACCTTTAAATTAAAAGCACCTGGGACAGTTCCCAGGCCATGACACCAGCAGAAGCAGAGCTCCCACACTGGGCCACTGAGCTGCTCTGGATCTGTCTGGGGGCAGCTACTTGCCACTGGCTGAAAACATGCCAGCAGTGAGTTGAGCAGCTTAACAGCGTTGGACACAAACCTCCAGCACGTGGAAATATTCTGCTTTTAATTGACTGGTGTCATCACAGCTCGGATGACAGGCACACAGTGAGGCTCCAAGTGGTCAGGTTTGCAGTCCCCAGCTGTGGGATGTCCATCAGATGGATGGGGCCAGCTCTTGACATGCACTGGTCTGGGGGAGGCGTGAGGTGTCCTCAACCTCTTCAGCTTTCATCTACAGACCAGGGGTCACCCACTGCAATTTCACATATACTTAAGTTTTGCATAAGCTAGCAGGGCTGTGGGAAGAAATGCTGCCGCCTGGTTCCCTTGTCCCCATCCCTCCTGTGCTGATGCCAGTGTTAAGTTGGCCACCAAGCAAACCACTCAAAGAACCTGCACAAGCTAAAATGAACACTTCTGCTGGTTGCTCTCTTCTGCTGGACCAACAGGAAAGCTGCCTGGCTGACTGCATGGCCAGAGGCTGGAGAGAAGTCAGGAGTGCTTCTTCTGAGGGACATGCTGGCATCTGTTGGTTTAAAGTGTAGACATAACAGCAGCCTGAGAGACCTGAATCACAGAGAAGGCTTTGCTGGGGCAACATGGAAGTAGAGGGAACCAAGAATTCTCTGTTTATAGTTTTTTTCTCATTTCCTGACTCATCCAAGATTTATCAGGGATAATATAGTAGATAGCATCCTGCAGTTCAAAGGAGAATTTGGCCTTAGATTTCTCCCTCCCTCTCCTTTGCTATCCTGCTGCAACAATTTAATATAAACACCATTGGCTGAAGTGCAAAAGCATTTGTTTCTCTCAGCTCTTCCAGTTGCTGCATTCTTTCACTTACCATCAATTCCTTTCATACTCCAGCTTTGAACTTGTTTTCTGGTGCTGGTTACATACCTCCTACAAATCACCACTGCAGAATTCCCATTGTGGGTTTCCCAGCTGGCTCCTTTTGAAAAGACTTTTATAAATGGAATAGGGTTATAAATATTGGTGCCTGAGGGATCGGTGCAGCTTAGACGCTCAAGTAGGTTAGTCCAGGATAGCTGCAGGGAATGACAATAGGATGCAGTGCCATTCATGCATTGGTCACCACCTCAGAAATGTGTGCCAGCCTATACAGCTGAATAAGCTGATGCACGTTTGCTGAAAAATATTAAGCAAATGTGAGTGTTGCAGCCATGCAAAGCATCTGTAGCATCACTAGAAACATAAAACGGTTTTATATGCTGTACGACTAGCTCTGTTTCAATTTGCCTGCTGTATTGAAAGAGGAGGGCACAGCTGGCTTCAGCTGCCTCTATGCACACTCTTCATCAAGAAAAGACCCCTGGGAATTAAAGGTCACTTTTCCGAGTGGGTTATATGCTCTGCTGCAATGCTGCATTTGCCAAGGTGAGTCCGATCGCCAACATCACTCCCTGACCTCAGCAGTGCCAACATGCCCATAAGCAATGGAGATGTGGGTGCTGCATAGTCAGACGGATGCAGCCCTTCTCCAAACACATCCCTCCTAGTGCAGGCTGGGCTCTGGCTTGGTGCTGTAGGCGAGGCGAGAATGCTTCTGATTTTCTGATATGGTATCTCTGATCAATGATGGCTGATGCTTTTGTGAAGCCTTAAGTTAGAAACCATGTATGTATTACACAGACTCATTCTCCATTTTAAAATCAGCCTCACTGACCTTGTGCTGTGGAGTACACAGCGGCCACTGGACATTTCAAATGCACAGTGTGACATGGGGCCCAGTTCTTCCCTCTGGCAATGCTCTGCAGCTGATGTGTTAGTAAACAACCAACAGGAAAGGTGCAACGAGGCCCTGTGATCCATCTGCAATACCGAGTGTTTTGCTCTGGGACGCTGACTTGACTTTGGAGCAGAAGTCAGGGGAAAAAAAAAACAAACAGCAGAGGCGGAGCCCTGTGCGGTGACATCGGTGGAGCGCAGCAGGGGCACCGTGACTCAGCAAACCCTCCCAGGCAGAGCACGACTCAGCAGCCCCCACCCCGCTGCAGCTGCGGCTTCGTCCTGCAGACAGCCGCCGTCCGTCCCCGGCTTCCAGCCCCGCTCCTAGCAGACGTCCTGAGTCCCGCCTGCGGTCACCGGCATTTGCGGCTGGAATATAATTCTGACTGCCAGGGCACCAGGCTTTTATGCCTGTTCCCCCATTTCAGCTTCTCTGTACACAGGTTTTTGTGTGCTGATGTCCCCTACAACAAGCAGGATGTGCTCTGCCAACACCTCCTGCTTCATCCACTTTGTAAAGGAAATGCAGATGCCATGTAATGCTCAGGAACTGTGGCTGTGTACATACGCCTTGCATGTTCAAAAAATTATTATTTTTCTTTGTTTTTTTTCCATCCCTTTTTTAAAGGCAAACAGAAGAGCTCTACATAAGCAAGGCACCTCAGTACATCTTGGAGCAATAGTCCAGCACCGCAACAAGAACTCCAGGAATAGGAAGCTGGAGACGTGACATTTATCACCCTGCAGAGTGTGGGAGAACCAAACCAAACCAAACCAAACCAAACCTCAGGGAGACAGCTGGCCTCTTCTCTTTTCTAAATAAAAACTAAAGATCTCTTTGATAAAGGGCAGTGTAGTGATCTGCCGTGGGAAAACAGAGGCCTGGGTGTCTGGATACTTGTCTTCTTTTTCCATCTTGTTGTTGAGTTGCTGAGAGACTTCAGCACAGTCACTTTCCGTCTGTCCTGTCTTTCCTTTGCCTGGAAGTTTGGAACAGAGTCTTGTTGTTAGTATGTTGTGGTTTGTTCTCTATCAGAACAAAGGGACCATAAAGACATGGACCTTATAAAACCAGGACTGTCACCAACTCTACAAGTTTTATCTCTAAGCTCTTTTTTTTTTTTTTTCCTGGAGGAATGAGATTACATAAATATATATATATATTCTTTCTATCTTAAATTTTTTTTTTGACCTCATAGTTACAAAAAAGTCGGCTGGAAAATGTGATGTGATAAGATACACACACAAAAAAAAATGTATTTTCAAAGAAGGAAAGAAAAAGAACAGAAAGAAGCAAAGAGAGGGAGGAATAGTGTTTTTTCACACAGCACTTTGATCATGGTATGTGGTTCTTTGATTCTGAGCGTTTGGGGATGACAATGCTTTGTCCAAGCAGAGCTGAGCTAGGAAGACCAAGCTCCAAATACCTGAGACAACAGCTTTCTGCGCGGTGCTGCAGCAGATCACTTCTGCCTGGAGCTGAGCATCACAGAAACACGTAGGAACTAAAAAGAGAAAAAGACAGGTGAGCAAATTATTCCAAATCTTAAGGGTCTGATTCTTGCCTGAGCTTGAGCATGAAGAGAGAAGGGGAATAGGTATTTATCTGGAACAATTTTCTTGTTGCTTTGTGTCCAAGCACATTGAGGTGCCCAGCTCGCTGCAGCCATCGAATGAGCTTGCAGAGGGGAGAGACCTGCACCAGCAGACACGCTGGCCCGCAGGATTGCCCAGGCTTGGATCGCCTTGCTTTCATGTCCTGGGTGCGTCTGCAGCCCGGTGGATGCTCCAAGGAGCCATGGAGATCTTTGCGGTCAACCAAGAGCTTGAGCTGACCAGTCACAGCTCTGAAGTCTTGATACCCGAGTAACTGTACTTTATGCCACCATCTTGCTTTTCAGAGTCTTACAAAGTACCACTTGATTGCAACATCATCTGTGCCTGTTTGGCCTAAGTGAGGACGGACAGCTCTACCCTGATCTCTGGACTGCTCAAGGGTGCCTACCCAAGCGGCACTTTTGTGCTCAACACAGCACGTATGATGCTGTTGCTTTCAAGCTGTAAGGAGCAGCCTCACACTTACACGTGCAGGCGGAGTGGAAGAGGGCAGACACACAGCACTTTGGTAAAGCAATCCAGAGCCACTCTCTCACCATCCCAAAATCAAGAATAAACCATCCTGGTGAGGCAGAGCTTGGGACAACCCATGGGCTCACCCTGCAGGGCCTGCGCGTGGTCAGTGTGCGGCACACCGCTACCATCCCAAAATATTCCAGCACTGGTGGCCACTTCATCTGTCCGTGCACACTGCTTTTGGACATCTTCTCAGAACATCAGCCCTTCAGCATGGGCTTTGCGTTTTTGTATACATTTTTGACACAGAACTGGTGCAGGATGGTCAAGTGCAGTTAGAGCACGATGTCAGGTCCCGGAGCAGGGAAACATTAGATCATGCACTTAAATCTCTCCCTGTGCAGAGTGACACTTCAGCACGGACTCACGTGCTGCCCTGCCCTCAGATGTTTTCCTGTGCCAAGAGATTATTGATATATTCAGGGTGGAAGCAGCAGGGAAAGCATGGAGAAACTGTTTTTTAAAATCAAGCAGTCAAAACATCAGTTTTATTTTCCTTTGTTTTTATATTTATTATTCTTATTCTATTATTCTGATATTTTTGTGTTTTTTTATTATTTTTGTTATTTTGATTTCTGTGCCATACTCCTCTTGCTTCAATACAGATTCGCAATATTTTCATTTTGTACCTTCCATTTGTACCTCACACATGGTAGCGTGCAGGTGTTCTTTAAAAGGGTACATGCAATTTCAAAACATTTAAAAGGACAGAAAAAAGCAGACCACATCTGCCTTAGTAACTCACTGGATGTATTGGACTACCATTATGCAATCATTCTGTGGACATTTTGGCATGTACAGTTCCTGTGCATCTCTGCTCAGGTACAAGCTGTTACTGCTGCAAAGAGTACTCTGCTTTAGTGGAAAGTCACCAGGTTAGGGTGTGCTTGCCCATTCCTGGTGGCAGGACCAGACTAAGCAAATAGCATCCTTTTGTATCCCTCAGCTGCATGTTTCTACCTTTGTGTCATCCCCTCTGTACTGGCTGTGCTAACACTGGGG
>VXAA01005088.1:134611-171271 GCA_013399115.1 Anseranas semipalmata
CCAGGGAAGGTTTAGGTTAGATATTAGGAAAAATTTCTTCACTGAAAGGGTTGTTAGACATTGGAACAGGCTGCCCAGGGAAGTGGTTGAGTCACCATCCCTGGAGGTCTTCAAAAGATGTGTAGATGTAGAGCTTAGTGACATGGTTTAATGGAGGACTTGGCAGTGCTAGGTTATAGGTTGGACTGGATGATCTTGGAGGTGCTTTCCAACCCAAATGATTCTGTAATTCTATGATTCTGAAATATGTCTCTGACTGTTGCCTGCATATGTGCCTCCATGTGTAACAACTGTATTTTTTTCCTCTAATAATTCTGCAGATTCCATTTTGACAAACAAGGAAGAGCTAAAAATTGATGACAAGTCTCCATTTTGCACAGTTGGAGAACAAGATTCACATCCATTCCATTTCCTGCTGGCAGCAACTTAAAACTACACTAGGGAAAAAAAAAAAAAAAAAAAGGAGATTGGGATAATTGGATCAGTGCCTTTCTCTCTTTATATAAAGAAAACCCCAGGCTTTTTTCTTTTTTGAGTTGGAAATGCAGGTTCTTCTTGGTTATAATTTATTATATTATGTTGTGTTGTGTTGTGTTGTTATACTATTCTTCTAGCACCATCACAACAGTGATGAGAGAAAAGAGTCAAAACTTAGAAAAGAAAGGATTTTTAGTTACAAGTTCAGATTTGAATCTGATTTGCTTTTCTGAAATATCTGTTCAAAACGTACACAGGCAAGTGGTGCTGCATAAGGGATATCTCTGTTGGAGGCACAATTCTCTTATCTGCCGCTGAAGTGCTAAGGATCCAAAGTAATTACCCCTCATTCCTTCCCAATGTTCCTGCAAATAAGAGAGGCTCAGACTCTGAGAAAAAAAAAGGGGGGAGGGGGGGGGAGAGGGCTGCAGTATTTGGAAAACGAAACAGGTTTCCTTTAAGAGGGATAATCATATGAGATATCCTAATATTCGTGCAAGGAATATTGCAAGGACATGAATAGATTTCTATGTAGTTTCACTTCCTGTACTTGCAATACAAGCACTGAAGCTGTACATATGGGAAAGACATCATTAGAGAGCTTTTCAAATTCCATGAATGGTTTTAGTTTTCTAGAAATGTTCATTTCCACCTGAAATGACAAAATCTGCCAGCAGTGGCACTGCAAGATACTCACCAAAAGGCCAGGCCCTGAATTAACTCTAAGATCTCACATGTCCATTTTTGTCCATTTTCCCTACGGGCAACTTATATTTGTGTACAGGAAGAACAAGAACAGAAGACAAAACTGATCTGTGTGAAAGCGACATATACTGCACCAAAACAATTTTTTGACATTTAAATTTCACAGGTTAGAGGCGGGTCATGATAACCTACCACCTTTCCTAATCCCCTCTTAATGCTGGTGAGTCTGCCTTGAAAAGCTTTGCAGTAGCAGCGATAAGCAGCATGCTGCGACGGGGTGTGTTGGTGTGTTGCAAAAAGAAGCTACAGGAGCAGATCGTTTCATTCCTAAAGCAGATGTTGCTGTCTGGAAAACGGTCTCACCTATGTTTTTTGTTTGTTTGTTTGTTTGTTTGTTTGTTTTCCCCAAGGAAACAGATACTAAACTTGCAAAGAAATTTGCAAGAGATAATTCATGGGATAATAGAGGTAATTGATGGCTGTTCTGGGACCATTAAACCCTTTTCATTTACTACACTATAAGCAGGATTTTTAACTCCTCTTCAGAGGTACAAAGCCTATTCACTGACACAGTGAGTCACTAATTGCCTTTAACGTTTCATTAAAAACAGATGCCTTGCTAAAGAGCAAATATTAGTCACAGTCTGATCAAGGTGCAGTTAGGCGTTCTGAGCATGAGCCGATAACACAGCTAACGATGTGGAAAACAGCCGCTAATGACGGTATGGCATTCTCCTCTGCGCAGTTACAATTAATATTGATAAACGTAAAGTGCCTCGTGGAAATGCATCCTGTTGGCTGGGTAATGAGAATACTGATGAAGGAAGAAAAAAAAGAAAGATGGGTCCAAACATGAACCATTGATATAGAGCTCATTGTCTTCTTTCCTTCTAATATGCAATGATGAAACTGTGTCTGCCAGGAACACATTCTCATGAGCATGTTATTTAAAATTTGCAAAATATTTTAAGTTAAGAATTATTCTACACTAACTAATAATGATAAGCCATGAGATACAGGACCTAGCATAATCAAAGCTTTTCTTGTTACACTATTGTGTGTTTTGCTTTATCTCTCTGTATGCTCACTTTGTGTAATTAAGTACTTCAAGTAATGCATTTCCAGTAGTTCAATCACTTCCGCTGAATATGGACTTTCTAGAATGATTTTATGCAAAAGAGCTCATGGCCTTAACCTGTCTGATACAGGCTTATTCTAGATAAGTGTGTTCTGGTGCAGCTAGATAGTTAAATCAAAAGTTATGCGTAGGTGCGAAAATCATCACATCAGATAACGTAAAGCACTGAAAATGGTACAGTTCCTCAGGAGGGCTGGGACAGGGCCAAGGGTACGCATCTCAGGGCAGGTGAAGTCTAAATACTTGTCTGGCCTTGGAAAATGATACAACTGCTATCCCTGAATAGCTTCATCCAAATCTTCTGCCTTCTTATCATTTTTCTCAATCTGCTTTGCAAAGGGTTTAAGCCAGAACGGAATAATCCAATCTTCTTCTGGAATGAACGGCAAAGCAAACTAATCACTAAAAGGCACTACAAAGCATAACTTCCCAGTATATTAGCTATCCGACATTAACTGCCTGTGCTTTCCATCTCAGAGAAACACAAGGAAACTTTCCTCACCATATTACCTGTAGTGAGTACTAAAAGCACATGCACAGCTGATTTTGGAGAAGGGGAGATGTGCTAGATAGTCTCTCTCCAGTTTATAAAAGGACAGCTTGTGTGCAGGTGTATCTGAAGCACACTTCAGTGGAATAATTCAGGAGTAACTTGTGTATAGGGGGCATAGACAAGCTGCTGGAGAGGGACCATGCAAGTGTAAGCATCTTCTCTATCCCCTCAATCATATTCATTTTTTTACAAATAGCATAGAGGATTAATGGCTTGCTTGTAAAGACGTTTGGTGAACTGTAGAGGCAGAATGTGTGAAGCATAACTGATGTGTGCTCAGAGGAGTGTCTGTCTTCTTCAGCTTGATCTGCCCAGAGTATGCTATGAGCATTATGTCAAGTGTTGCACAATGTGTGCCCTTGCTGTGCTCTGTGGGCAAGCCCCTATTAGTTTTGTTTGTTTGTTTGTTTTTAAACTGTTTTAGTGCAAATTCTAGGCCTGTGAAAGCATACAGATAACTCAAATGTTGCCCCTAACTATTAGATGATAGTCTATAATTTATAAAGATTCACAAGGGCATATTAGGAGATGCACTTACAGAAACTCTTCACTGGTAGCTCTCTACATCTCATATGAACTCCTAGAAAGCCACCAGTTTCTTCACATCTCCTCTACTCATCTTTTCATGATGAAATACTCTATGCCTTATGCAAAACTTGTTAATTAGTCTGCATCTCTGTGTTCCACCTCTCTCCACACAGTGTCTTTATTGCCCCAAATGCTGCAGTACTGTAAGTGCTTTGGTGGCTTTCTGGCACCTTTTTCCTCATCTTGTGATTAGTCTTATGAAATAATTTTGTTTTTTATCTCAAGATAATAAGAACTTTGAAAATGTCAGGGCTGAATAATATTTTTATCTGTCTTAGGACTTTGAACATACTATGGTTTACTGAATATTGATACGTGACAGTCTTTAGCAAGAAGTGTTGATGCTTTTTGCTGATTATGGAAAATGTGTTACAACATTTAAAAAGTTGCTTAAGCAATAGTTTGATTTAACTCCCAGCTCCTTAGTGAATTCATTTGTGGCATTTAGTTTTAAATCAGCATTCGTTATTTCCAAAAATACTTACAAAATCTAGACATTAACTTTTTAATTTGGGAAGTCTGCACAATAAAACATTTTCTTTCCCTTTTGTCCTGTGCTGTGTTTGTCTTCTTACTGCTTTATGTTCAGGCTTGAATTTTTTGGGGAGCTGGGGAAGCTTGAGGCCTCTCCACTTTTTTGTGTTCTCGCCAGCCAGCACACTGTGTGATGCGAGGGCATTGCACAGTGCCAGTCAGAGCAGTCACAGTGCAGTTGCACTGCTCTCACTGGATCTGTCCATAGAAGTTTCTTATGAGCATTGCTGACATCCACACTGGAGTTTCATGACATGCACTCCACTGTCAGACCCATGTGGCTGATGAAAGTCCCATCTTTTCATAGTAGTTATCTCTCTTGCTCGTAACTGGCAAGGTGAAAGGAAGAAACACGTGAGAAATATTTTTTGTTTTGTCCAGTGTGAGCATATCCCTGTAAAATTCATAGGACAATACACACCATTTTTATATCTTGGGGTCAAAATGTTATCAGCAAAATAGATGTTGTTTTAATAGGCATTAATTTTCTGTATACCAACTGACCACCTTTGTTGCTCCAAGGAAGCTGCCTGATAATACATATTGTTTATCAGCATGAGCAACAACAACAAAAAACACTTATCCTCAAGAAGTAAATCTTCATTTGATTTTTTGACAATACAAACCAAATGCAATCTTGACAGATACTGCCTTATGGCCCTGTATGATTCACTATTATTTGTGCAAGTGACTTGTACGAGACTGTGCACAGAAGCAAAGTCACATCTGCAGTCAGAAATCAACGTATAAGCTCATAGATACTAACATTTCTGTTGTATGGTGTAGGTATGAGACAAAAAAAAAAATAGCAAGTTCGTCATCCTGTGCATTCCCACTGAAGCGTTCATCAAAACCAGGACATGGCCAGTTGAGAACTTTCTGCCTTGGAAGGAAAGTGCTCTAAAATGACTGCTTGGGTGGAGAAATTTATCTAATTTTACATTTATTTTTCTATTTAAAAAATCACCATCTGCTTTGTTTTACATCAGAAAAATCAGAATATACAAATCAGAATTCAGCAATTCAGTGCAGAGGTCAGTGCAATTCACTTTCAAAAACTTCACATCATTTTGAAATCAGACTGCATCACTCTGCAATGCTACAGAGCTTCCTAAGTGACACAGCCGGTGGACTCGCTGCCTTATCCCCTCTCTCACTGGATCTAGCAGTATTCCATGCCTTTCTGGGTGCCATGGAAGAAGTAATCACCCTGGGAATTAGTTTGTAGGAAGACACGTGTGCAGTGCTAACACAAATAATATTTGTGCTGCACATCTCAAGAAGGAACCAGAGGAGAAGGCAATCTAGTAGCGATTTGGTGGAAATTAAGCATCTCAATGCTGTTGATTATGATACAAAATGAAAGTCTACATATTATATCCTTTCAGTGAAATCAAGAGGAAAACAAAAATTAAAATACAGAATTTCCATAGGGTGGTAGTTTCAAGTTTTGTTCAAAATCTTTCCAAACTCCACCATGAATGTCTGCAAGAAAGATCAGATTACAATTAATATTAGGTTGGTGCAAGAAATAATCAGAAATTATATTAAGAAATAACAGTTAACATTTAGACGTATGTGCCTATAAATAACCATGTCTTCTGTTAAAAAAAAAAATGTTACCATCTATAAACACACCCAATTCAAGGCTTGTATCTTGAAGATATCTTGGAGACATCATTTCAAGCCTTGATTTAGAATTTGAGCCATTTAATTTAAAAGTTTTTTAAAGACATCCTTTCCTTCTCATGCTCAGTAGTCACTGGAGCTAAATAGATTTTGGAAACATTTCTACAAAAGAAACGAATTTAAAAGATTTCTTATTTTGTTCTTTCACAATTTCTCAGCTCTCAGCCTCTAATTCTAATTGTTCTCATCATTCACTGTTCTGCAAGATAGAAAATCTGAACATCTAAATATACATAGAAAAAAGAATCTTAATTTACTCCATATTTATGTTTTAAGCTCCATATCATTCAAGTTACATTCAAATAGTAAAAAACATTCAAATGGTATATTCTTAGGAGATTTCCTTGAAAGCCACTTTCTGAAAAACACCTCTCCTCAGATTTTCCAGACTTGCTCTTTACATCTTCCGGTGGGAACAAAGTGCAGGGAAGAGGGAGAAAGAAAAGAAAACATCTCCAGAATAGATTACTATATTGCCAAGACATTTACATAAAAATGCCAACAAAAGAACAACACAAGTAAAAAATCCATCTCATTTAATTATAAGATATTCCCTAGTGTTGCGGGAGAGATCTTCAATGCTCAAAAAAATAAAATTTGTTGAAAACCCTTTTTTTAATTCAGTTTATTCAAGCAAGTAGATAGATAAAATAGATCACAATCCTCAAAAATTCTCTTATCTGTATAATGAATTAAGCAAGACAAAAATGTAAGACTTGACATTGACTAGGCCTGTTTTATGTGCTGGAGCTACAAGAATGCTGCTTTTCATCAAGACCTCCTTTGGCTTTCTTCACAGAATTACTCCAGGCTAAACTCTTTCTTCTCTCAAGGAAGATGTAGTTGTTCCTTTTGTTGGTTACAAAACAACAAAATAAATAAATAAATAAATAATCAAATAAATACACCAAACCTGCAAACCTTATCAGAACTCCTTCTCTGAGGCACACCATCTGAGCATTCATTTTGTATATGGATAAATAAGGAGGTCTGCATTACTACTTGGTAGTCTCTGGTTTGGGAAACTCAAAAGCCTCCATTTCCAGGTGAGAGGAAAAAACTACTGCATCAGTAAGGCATTACTTCTAAATATGCAAAATCAGAAAAAGCTTCTGGAAGAAGCATTGCCTGTCACATGTCCCTCAAAGAGGTGGCTTTGTTAGGCAGCAGGGTAAGATGTTTCTTCCTCAGTAGGTCAAGGTTCAAGAGGAAGAGTGATTTTGTGGCCAGTACAAGGGAAATTGAAGCTCTGGTGTCAGCTCTGAAAGAAATCACATGCTCAGTCTGTTACATTATTTACTCTCTCACTGACTCAGCTTCCCTGTCTATGATTCAAGATGCTTCTTATTGCCTCCTGCATATTGCAGAACTGAGGTGAAATTCATTGGTATTCCTCATGAGTTCAGATACTCTGGGAAGACACATCATTTGGAAAATAAATGGGTCGGGATGACCAAGCTCTGCCTGGCTAACATCTGGCATCTTGCTGTTATATATTTGTGTTTTGATTTACAGTCTAATGAGAAGGGGCACGAGAAGCTTCTTCCATCATACAACTGTCTAAGAGAAAAGACCATAACAGTAGCCTGGCTCATTTCTCTGATATGTAGCCAGCATCCTTTTGTACCCTACAGCAGAAAAAGGATGCACTTTATTATTATCATTATTACGGGGTTTGTAAGATGTTTATTTGGTCTATCTGCATAGTATACAATTTAATAGTACAGGACGTATTGGTTACTGCATACACAGTGAATAAAAGTGAGAACCACTCACCCAGAAGTGACGTGAAGTGCTTTTCTGCTCGGTTTGTCCACCCGCACCAGTGACAGGCACTGTATCTACTAAACACATAGCATCATCGAGAACCATACCTAGAGCTATCTGTTATCTGCCACTCTTAAAGGCACATTCTGTGTGCTGAAAGGTCTACAGATGCTTTTCAGAAAGCCCTGCCAGAAGCATACAAAGCTATTTCGTTAACCCCAAAACAATTCAACTAAGTTGGATTTAAATGTATAGCGTGTATGTTGTTTGTTTCCATAGACATAAGGCATAAGTGACGAACAATAGCTGAATTGTGCTTGGGCCTCAGTCTGGAGTGTTCTTTGGTGCAGAGCTACTGCAGAATGCAGGCATAGTTGTAGGTTGTTTGGAGAGGTGATCAATTGCATCAGTCAGTGCTTTGCAGTTGTGGCTCCCTGCAGAAACAGCACTGTCCTCTGTATCGAGCTCCAAGCTCTTGCCTTTTCTTTCCTCCAGTGATGAACCTGACCCATGGCACAAACAGCTTTTTAGGTATTGTCAGACCATGCTGACAGCTCCCCAGCCACTTTTGAAGCAATGAAACTCCATGGAGGGAACTGCTCTCTTCTCACACCCTAGCATCCCACCTTTAGCAGGCAAATAGTCACTTCCAGAAATTAAAAAATCTGGGAAGATCTTTTAGGAAGAGCCACAAAAGCCTATAACCAGATCAAGCTGACTGACACATATAATGATAGGTCCCTCAGGCATAAGTAATATTGAAAGGTATTTATGATGGGGATAAGAGCAAGCCAACACAAGTATCTGTCCTATAACCATGACAAGAGTGCAGTCTTTCAGGCTATCACTTTGCATGTTGGAAACAAGAAAAAGAAATCCTTCAGATACTCTTGTACACTGAAAGTGAGTAGAGCTGTAGAGTACGTCACTGTGAGACAACTAAATGAAAACTTATTTGTGGAGTTAAGTATTTTCCCCTCTTTTCTTCTGTGGAGCCTTTCATTATAAACAGTAATTACAGGAACGAACATTTGGAAGCCACGAGAGAGATGGTAACTATTTATCCAGTTGGGGAAACTGAGGCACCAGGGGTCAAGTGGACTCTTTATTTCAGTTGGACCACATAATAAATAAGTTCAACTTAGAGAGCCCTGTTAGGCCAGCATTGTGAGCAAGTCATGGGAAGAGCAAGAAATAGAAATTGGAGTGCCACCTCCATGCTTCATGGTTCAGTGCTAGCTTGGTGTCTGAAATAAGAGGGTTTGGAGGAGAAACCCTCTTCCTAAGGGTCTTATAGGAAGAGCCACAGAAGCTTAAAGCTGTTTCTGTGCAACTCATTTCATATCCCACTGCAGTAATTCAGACCCAAAAATACACTACCTGAACAAAAACTCTTACACTGTTACACATTTAGAGAGCAATGTTGACAAAAAAAAAAAAAAAAAAAAAATAACTTTTTAGNGTTAGAAATACTTTGTAAAAATGTGGTGCCTACAATGGTTGTTCAAAGATCTTGGCGTAAGCAAAATGCAGCAATTTGCAGCACAGGTCTTTCTCCCAAAATTCATCTAAAGCTTAAATGAAACTAGAGTTTTGAGGTTTGGAAGCTTAACCAAAACCTTTTGTTAATTCTTACGATTTTATCCTCACTCCATCTTCCTCAATGCTGGAAAGAACATTAAAGTCAGCAGAATAAGATCACCTGTTACAAGACTAGTGTGGGTAAGCCCAAACGTACCTAGAATCTTCATAAGATCAGGCTTCTACACCACAGAAATGTGGGCAAGCATGTGTGTTGATTATCGCTGATTGCTTTCTTCCCTCTTGTGAATGTAGTAGTTGATGATAACACAGAATGAAACATGTGGAACTACTCATAGGAAGGAGAAATGCTGTATACATTATACTATAGATCTAGTTTCATCAGCACTAGAAAAACCTTCTAGGTTAGGAGTTAATTACAAGAAGAAACTGTTCCTTTAACTCTGCCCAGTGCCTTGGTCTCTGCACGGCATTATGCTTACTGTTTTCACTCCCTTACATGGCCAACTATTTAATATCTGCACTGCACTAGGTAGTGATTTAAAAAAAAAAAAAAAGGCTGTCATACTTAAATAGTAATTGCTCCTTAAATGCGCACTATTCCTTCAGTTACTTTGAGAAAGTCTAGTTCTGCAGTCTTGGTACAGGGAGACAACTGAGCCTCTTGCATGACTGCCAAGGAGTTAATCCTAATGAGGTTAATAAGTAAATACGTTAACCTGTACTTTTTGTGCACATTCTTTGATTTTACCTTTTTGCATTTCCATCCAGTTTATTGCACAAACCTGCTGATAAAGTGGCAAAAACTTTTGGAATTTTATCCAACTAAAGGCAGAGCTTTGGGGTCATCCACAGCATAAATTTAGAGATGAATGACTACAAACAACTAAAAAAGTGCTTTAATTACCAGAATTTGGACCTGAAGTTCCTGCTTGTTGTTAGAAATCAGTTAAGGAAGGAGAAAATGAGGTTCAAGTCAGGCTTTTAACAAGTAGCAGTACTCATTAGCTAGCACAGACACACAAACATTTGTTGCTCAGAACTTACATTCTGTGGCAGTCTATACATTCTGTGATGACCTAGAAGTATTAACAAACACGAGCTTAGTATTAAAAGGATTAAAAGGTGTTCTACTTTTTTATGGATGGTGACAACTTAGGCACAGCAGTCCCCTATTTACTAAGGGTCATGAAACAAATCTCTGTAAGAGATGGGAAAGGAATCTCATGTCTCATGTCTCTGCCTGAAGGCCCTGAGAAAAAGAAAATTTACCTGTCAGATGGGCACAACCTGCATTGGGATGTGCCAGGACGAGACATCATGCTTTGAGGAATGCAAAGATTTGGGGCATTTTGGACATTCTGGGACTGTGCTGGTATCTGGTATACCCAAGGGTCCAGCTACATTTCTTCTGCCATCATTCATGCAATTTTATTTCCCACCTCATGACGTGTTACAGCTGAACTGAAGTTTTAGTTTTGTTCAATCTTTGCATTTATGAGACTGAATTTTGAAACTGTAACCGACTCCTCTTCAATGGAAGACATCTTGCGCTTTAATTCCCATGCACAGACTAGCTCTAGCACTGTGTTTCTGCGCAGTAAGTGTGTTTACACATAGCTTTTCAACTGTTCTAGCAACAAATGGTGAATCTCATGAATTGCTATATATTACTGTTCCACAGACCACATGGGTGGGGGAAAGCAACATAGTTACTTTGTAGCTTTGAAGCAACTGAAAATTACTTTTGAAGGAGCCATTCAAAGATGTGTTGACTTTTCAATCTCTGCCTGGGGACATACGAACGTTTCTGTACTTACTCCTTTTTTCTTTTCTTTTCTTTTTTTTTTTTTTTGTCTGCCTCTAAGGAATTTAGTCTTCAAAAAGCCCAGCTACAAGGAATCCTGCTGACAGGTCCTTTTTTTTTTTTTTNCAAAAAGCCCCCCTACAAGGAATCCTTCTTACAGGTCCTTTTTTTTTTTTTTTTTTTTTCTTTTCTTTTTTTGAGGTAGACTTAATTTCCTGCCCTTCTCTCCCTTTGCTGCGTTGGGGGAGGGTTGCTGGTGCCTTACAGGAGTCTCCAGTAACAAAGAGAGACATGAATGCTAATTTTGCCGGTTCTCAGAGTTGGCCAAAGAAGGTATTTTAAATTGGCTGGATGTCACTCTCATGCTGCTACTCAAAGGAACTAATGGTTGGATTAGGTTTGCAAATATAAGTTATAGGATTTCCAGCTTCACTTCACCACCATCCCTATCAAATTGCTTTAGGTGCGTACTCAATGCCAGATGGCTCCTCAGATGTGTCAGATGTCCATGCAGAAAATTCATTTCATGGTCACTTCTTTGTTTTGTTTCTTTGAAGACCCTATTGATTCCTGCTCCCCATGGAGAAGGATTTTACTGAGCTCTTGGGAAAGGAAAAGCTGTTTAGATGAAACTGCTGAAAGATCAAATCCCTGTAGTGCAAGCAGCAAACTCAGCAAAACCAGACATGCAACATGATAGAGTGGGGGAGGCAGGGGGGGGAGAATGCCATTTTGCATTACTTTAAATTGGTTTAATGTTAATGAAACTCAATCAAGACTTAAGAATATGATCCCAAATCTGTTCATTTGGCATTGCCAGAAATGTTTAGAAGGGTCACGAGGCTTTACCTTGATGTTAAAATCTAAATTTAGTTAAAGAAAGGTAAAGTTCTGTCCAGATATTTACATGTGCTGGCTAAAATTGGCCATAGGAGTTTGGCTTGTATTTGTAAGCAGGAGGTAGTGATATAAGCTAAGCTGATGAAGATGTTTAAACTGCATAGACGGTGTTCATTCAGGGGTTTCTGTAGTTCAACTAAATCACATAGAATGAACAAACTGTGTATTTAGGTCAGATGTGAGCATAAGGAAAATTCTGGCTATAAAAATTATTATGTTGACCTCTTTGACTATGGGGGTCTCCATCTCAGAGCAAACAGAAAAGGTAGTTTCTAATGAATCCGAGAAAAGCCTCGCCAGAAAATCCTGACACACCAATGTGTTATGTCAAGCAGGTGTTCCTTTATTGCAACGGCGTCGCGTACATGGGGGATAGCTCCGCCTAACATGTACAAGGTGGGGAGCAACAACTACCCCTTTTACAGACATAGTATACACATGCATAAGCTTATTACCATACCATCCCACCTCCTTCTGCACATGTGCTCTGGGCACAGAAGTTTCTAGACTGAGCTGTTCCATATTTATAAGGCATTAACACATTGCCCGCCCCCTTTGCACATGTGCCCTGGAAAGGGTGAGGGTCTTTCAGGTGGTTGTTGATGAAGGCTTCGAAGTCTTCCTCGCCGTGCACTTTCGAGCTTTCCGGGGGGGTGGCAGTCTACCCCGGCTCTTCTCGTTCAGTTGCCATGGCAGCCCGGCTGCACATTCACAGGATGCTTTTGTTATTGCTATCGCAAGTTGCAAGCCCGAAGCCCGCGCTTTCAGACAGCCAAACAGAAGAGAACAACGCAGAAAACTCCCCAACGATGCCACAAGAAAACTTTTTGCTGAATCATTGCCCCAACAACATACCTTTACAACAATAAAACATTTCCCCGAGTCACTAAAATCACCTCCTATAGTGATCTGTAAACTTTAGCTGCCCAGCTCTGCAGTGATGAACATGGGCAGGGAGGCAGGCCGCACTTCTCTGTCCCGCGTTGCAGTGGCTTTAGCTCTTCAGCATTAAAGCAGCATCTCTGTCTGCTTGCAGGTAAGTGTCCACATGCAAGGGCCTGCAAAAACTTATTTACTTGTCATTAAAGGATCATAAGATCAAGAACACAAATTTGGACATTGCCTGGAGCAGACAGATTCAAATAAAAGCTACAGCAGACTAAAGGATCCTGGAGCAATGCCATGCAGTAAATCTTTTCTCTGCGTATCCTGTAGCAAGCTTGTTACTGTTTGGGGAGCACTGGAAGTCAATGTGCCTGCTCCAGTGTTAGAGCTCAGGATGAGGGTTGGAGGCTGGAAATGATCCTGTTAGTTTGTTCTCATACCAAATTGTGTTTACACCTACTAAGTCCACTGAAATCAGAAGGATCTGTGGATGATCAGCATTGCTGTCAATTTTGAAAGATGCAGCCAAATAAATTTTGATGGCCTCCTGCTTTATTTTAAGGGTCTTTTTTTTTTTTTTTTNTTTTTTTTTTTTTTTTTTGAGAAAAGAGACGCAACCCAAGTGAAAACAAATTGTAGTTATATTTACCATGGCATATGGCTATTCTTAAAGAATGTGGCACTAAATCTGAATTCAGAAAATACTTCTATGTATCTCTATATGCATATGTATATGTATATCTACATCCATATCTATACCTATATCCATATAGATATATAAATAGAGATACACATACATATATATCTATAAGATAAGAGAAAAATTATCACATTTACTACTTATATTACCCTACAATTAACTATATCAACGACTGCCTTGGCATTGTATTAATTTTATTTTTGGTTTAGTTGTTAAAAGAATAAATGGCTGCATTGAAATTGCTTTACCAAATATTTAACTAACCACTACTGTCTTTAAAAACTAGAACTTTTATTTAAATAAGAAACTTTCTAAAAAATATGTTAGGAACATAATTTGTAACGGGTAAAATGATTTATCTTGTTGAGATGATGCCAGTATGTGTCCCATATTAGGAATAATAATGTATTGAGGATGCAGGGGCCATGTCCACAGAAAGGATATTAAAAATTAAAATTCTGCTCTCAGCAAGTTTAGGAGCCCTGATATAGGCAGGATGTTGTTACACCATTTCAAACATTGTGTAATTAGGCTTGTCTTCAGCAGGATTCAGTCAAGACGACACTTCCAGTCTGCTGGCTGTTACTCCGCCTTCTAATATTAACACTAAAAGAGCTGAACTGGTTTGAGCAATAGCAAGTGGCAACAGGAATTAAGTCATGTTTCTGTGTTCTTCCCCCTCTCAAAGGACCTTTGCTCTGACAAGCACACACATGAAAATAGCCTACAAAATAGTAATTTCCCTGCAAGGAAAGGGTATCAGGTTGTACCAGGGTAGGTTTTTGTTGTATATTAGGAAGAATTTCTTCATAGAGGGGGTGGTCAAGCACTGGGAAGTGGTGGGGTCCCTATCCCTGGAGTTATTTAAAAGACATGTGGATGTGGCAGTAAGGGACATGGCTTAGTGTTGATGGTCTTTTCTAACCTAGATGATTCTATTATTCTATGATTATAATAAGGAACTATTATACACACAGAGAGATGTTTATTGATATTTGTGTATTAGCTGCATTACTCTTCATGGACAGTATATAGTGTAATGCCTCTTCTGACCTCGCTGTTTTGTGCAGTCAAAGCAGACTAACAATAATGCAGACTGGGCTTTAGACCTATAAAACTGATTGCAAAGCAAAAATCCTGCAGAAAAGTAACCAGAGAGCACACCATTTGTGTAATAAATCACAGCAGCTTGTCATATAGACATTTTAGTTGAAAAAATGCAGTCTTTAAAAATAACACTTACAAGGCCACTAACATAAGTTTCTCTTTATTTTCTTCTTCTTGCTTCTTACATTATTTTATACGATTTTGTCTGAAGACTAAGGTATATGTGATCAAGTGCTGGGCACAAATGAAGTCACTATGCATTTGGATTTCTATCTGCAGATGGAAGCTAGTGTTCTACTTACACCACAACTGCAGTGGGAAACCTGGAATATAAGATACAGTACACAATGCAGAGCTTCACTGGGTTAGCATCCAGTCACCCCTGAACCAAATAACAAATTCTTGCAAGTTAGTCATCTGAAATAAGACATGAACAAAAAGGATGCTCATGCCACAGTGCAATGCCTCAAGAGTGCTATGAGGCATGCCATGGAGCCTGTAGGGCTGATGCTGAACAGGATGCAGATCAGTAGAGCTGGAGAAGGTCCTCAGCAGATGCATGCCATCCAGGGCTGATGTCACTGGGGATTTTGCATGCACGTCACAGGGTGAGATCAGGCCAATTCTGTGAGCCTCTGGAGAAAGCTGAGGGACTGCCTTCCATGCCTGTGCTGACCTATCTGCCTTGCTGCCCACTGGATGCTCCCATTTCTCTCTGACGAGCAGCAACCCTTGCTGCAAGGCTCTCTGCTCTCTCTGCTCTCCTTCAGATGTCTTGCAAGGAGGTGGGTGTAAAGTCCAGGAAACAGATACCAGGGGAGGAACTGGCAAGCCTTGTGCAGCTACTGTCCCAGGAAACAGGAGGAAGAGAGGAGCAGGAGCATTATGAGAGAAGGAGAAAGTGCCTTGGCCCAATCTCCGTGCTACTGCAGAGGAAGCACTCATGGTAACAGTACATCCATCTTAGCACTTTGCCTCTGAGACTTTTCCCATTAGAAGTTATTGCTCTGTTTTTAAAGGCCTACTGAGATCAGACCATGGCACTGAATCCAAGAAAAACCTCGCCAGAATAACTTGACATGCCAATGAGTTATGTCAAGCAGGTATTCCTTTATTACAGCGCTGTGTACATGGGGGATAGCTCTACCATAGGTGTACACTGAGGGGGGGGAACAGCTACACGTTTGTAGACAGGTTAATTGCATATTCATTACAATGTAAAGAAAGGAGTTATATATCCATTAGATTTCTGAGAAGTCATTAACATAGTACCCTGCCCTTGGGGCATGTGCTCTGGGAGGGAGTGAGAGTCTTTTGTCTCCTTCTGGTAGTCGTTGATGAGCAGGAACTTGAAGTTTTGCTGGAGTTTCTTGTGTTGTTTAGGTATGATCCTTATTGTGTAAGCCTGGGCCCTGAATCAGTAAGATATAAGGATTCATGTGTTTCTTATGCCATAGTTTGTAAACTGGTTGTAAAAAACTTTACAAGTTCACAAGCAATGAAACTATCACAATGTTGAGCTTTGTATTTCCCTCTTCTCAAGAAGCCAGTCATGCAAACAGTAACAAGGAAGCATTTAACTGATGGACTTTTCTCATGAATCAATCCATGTAAGATAAGGTGAGGCTGTCTGAGCTCCACAGTTGCAAAATGAGAACACTTACAAAATTGGTTAATGACTATGAGATGAAATGGTGGTGGAGAAACTACTTTGAAACAGGAGAAAGTGAGACTCCTGTTGTATACAACCAAAATCAGAGTCAAAAGAGTTATTGCTGGTACTAAACGGGGCGGTAGGAATATAAGTTGACTATGGAAAGAACTGGTAGAGATGATAGGCTGAACTGTCAAGAAATGCCTAAACCAGTTTTGAAAATATAAACTGGGGCTCCTGGAAATTTTAGGTTCAGGCTCTGGTACCTTAAAGAGTTCCTTGCCCACAAAACCCTCAAAAACCTACTCTCAGTCACTATATGTGCCCAGGTAGCCCTCTCTGCCTGGACCCTGATTATGACCCGCTCTCTTTGCCAAATCCACCTGAATTTACATTAGATCTGGAACCTGTTTACTAATTTTACTCATGCTCCCTGATATAGATGTTTGCTGAATATTTGCTGAGCCAAGACTTCTGTTGGGCAGTTCTGTGTTAGGAAGAAGCATCTGCTCACAGGTAGTTGCAGAGAACCATTCATGCACCTGGAATAATATAATGAAGCAAATCTCTCTCTCAAAACTATTTGTTTTAAACCTTAATTAAAAACCCAATGGAAAGGCTCAGCTCAAATTCCTTTTTCTCAGTGGGATAAATATTTTGCTACAGTAGATCCCTATCCACAGAATACATTGTATATTCTGTGAAATTGCTTTGTTTAAAGAGTAGTTTCATGAACCCCTGAAACTGATATAGCCAGGTTCCCCGCAGATTTGCTTGTCTTGCATGGTTGACTTTGATGTCAAAACAAAGCAAGCTCCATTTGAAATTTGCCCTGTCTTTAGAGAAATTGCCCCTTTTTAACGAATTCTCCAGAATATTAGAAAATAAAAAATATTGTAACTTTTACAGTTAATGCAGCTCTGAAAGGCATCTCTGTCTGTTCACATGCATCTTGCAGGAACTTTGCAATGTCAACCTTTCTGTAACCGAAGCTAGCTAAGGGATGTGACAGTTTTGCTGGGATCTTGATATATATGATCACTCTCTGTCCATGCATAAGTTGTGCTTCCTGTTGGATCGTTCAGCACCTGCAACTTTTCTGCAATCCTGTACAGACACAAGCAAGACAGCTATCTTCCCCCAGACTTCTTCATATACCTGTCTATTACCTGACTTGTAGGGTGACTTTCCAGTATAACAGGCTTAGTGCCTCTATGTTGTTTGTGAGAGAATGGGAGAATGAAAGCTGAACTGCAGGTTACCATTGTGGGTTCTGTCTGGCCAGGGATAGGTTTTCTTTTACTGGGGATTCTGACATCGTTAGGATTACTGCTGGATTAATGCACTCATCCAACTCAGAGGCAAAGGAGACTGAGAATATCTAGTCTGACTTCCATGTTGCTCCATTTCATCCTGTGACTCCTCTGCTGAGGGGGATAATTACATTTATGCTGAGTTACCTGTGTTCCAAAGAAAAGTGATCTCAGGTTTACTTGAGAACTTCAAGGGAATACTTCATTTTCTGGAAGTTTTTATTTCAGTGATTCCTTGCCTCACTATTTATCCATGTAGGACATGTAGCCTCATGCTATGTTTCTGTTCATCACATTAAAGAATCCTTCAGGACAGCTGTTTTCCTCCTGCATCAATACCTTTTGTTTATAATGGAGTCACATCTTTATCTTCTAAACCATCTATCTAAACCATTAGCGCATTGAGCAGTACTCAGGAACACCGCTGAGTTTCTGGGGCAGACAAATTATCTCTCCCACTAAGCTCCACCCAACACTTAGGTGAGCTATGAACACAAGCTTGGCATTCAAGCACAGACCCTTGCCTGCCTGCAGCTGCCTGAAGAGGTTGTCTTCCCTTCCAGTCACTGCTAACTGCACTGCCACACTTCGTCAGTCATTGCTTGCCCTGCCAAAATTACCTATGCTGATGCCAGTGGTGGAAATGGTGCCTCTGCTTTACCCTGCTATGGGTGAGCGAAGGTGTAGCCCAGGGAGCATCACCATGGTGCTTTGGCAACTGCTGCTGATACAAGTCTCACCCTCCTTCAGCTCAGCCCATCCTTGCCTCTTCCATCACCAACCTTCACTTGCCCACAAAATAGTTTTAGTGACTTTTGCGTCTGTACACACAAGCAACAGGTGCTGGACCTAACACACACCATATACAGGAGCAAACCCACCTCTCCACTGTATTTTTATCTCTCCTTGGTCTAGAACACCAAGGATCACATTGTTCCTTTTCTCTACAGCAGCATACTCTGATATCTCCACCATGAAACTCCACCCTAAACTCTTCTCTGTTGCTGCTGGCATAATATGGCCAGCATCTTCCCCAGCACCAGCAGCACAGCATTGCCTGTCCTTGTGGCTCTTCACAGACCTGGGTATTGCTGACTTGGAATTTCATATTCCATATTCCCCTACCATCTAGGAAATTTGTAATTATTGGTCATTGCTTAGCTTCTGTTCTGCTCTTCCAAGAAAAATTCAGTCACTTTAAAGCTTTATCTTGCCCAGCAAATCATACAAATCCATCACAGCAAATTGATTTAAAGACGACAGGGGTTGTTGGGTTCTAGCTTCACTGTATTTATAGGGACTGTTTAAGTTTTAAGTGATAAACTTTGAGATGAAACCCATACTTTGTGGATAAATGGTCAAACTCATGTTTGCCTATTACTCATCTCACTTGGCTTTGCCTCCAAACCTCATTTCTTCCAGAGAGTCAACAAGTGCCAGCAAATATCCAGCTGTTACTTAACTACAAGTAATAAAACTATCTCTTCACACAAAACTGCTAACACTCCACTGACCAGATGGAACCAGAATTCCTGTCTGCCAGCCATGAAATGCAATGCAATGGCCAAATACAGATCTCCTGAATTATTTCACTTGGCATTGCACATGCTTTCATAGGACCAAGGCCAAACCAAGCATTACCTGAGCAGGGCGATCCATGCATTGCTGGGGAAGGAAGCCTTTTCTCAGGGTTAGAGCAGGGCACTGGCAATCAGGTGGCCTTCCTGCTGCTGGGACAGACTCCCTGCTAGACAGTGGACAATGCTGCCAGCCTTTGTTTCCCACCTTTATTAAAAAATTCTTCTCTGAAGGCCTAAGTTTAGCAAGTGTTTATTTGAACTGCAGTTCTTGCTAATGGCATTTAGGTGATGAAGTGTGTTGTGACAGCTCACCCAAACCTCTTTGTGTGCTGTGCTCCCTGGGGCCAGGCGCCTTCTGGGTGACTGTAAGGGCTGCAAGGGCCATTGGGGATGGAACAAGAAGGTGGGCTCTGGATCTGCCCCAACTTGGGGCCAACATGTGTCCAGAAACAACCATATGTACCATACAGTCATCGTGTGGTCCCCACAGGACCAGTTGTTCTGCAAGGTGTTGCAACATACAGACAGGAGCAGGGCTGGTGGAGAGTCATTTTACTTTCTATGACGTCCCTTCAGAAACTACTTTTTAAGAAAAGGAAGTCTATCAGAAATACAGTTGTTGTTTGTCCCGGCAGGCAGCTAAGCACCACACAGCCGTTCACTCACCCCCGCAGCTCCCCACCCCAGTGGGATGGTGGAGAGAATTGGGAAGGAAAAAAAAAAAGTAAAAAGCTCATGGATTGAGATAAAGACAGTTTAATAGGACAGAAAAGGAAGGGAGATAATAATAATAGAATGTACAAAACAAGTGATGCACAATGCAATTGCTCACCACCCGCTGACCGATGCCCAGTCTGTCCCCGAGCAGTGGTACCCCCCCACCCCGGCCAGCCACCCCATAGTAATTGTTCAACATGAGTCATATGGTATGGAATATCCCTTTGGCCAGTTTGGGTCAGCTGTCCTGGTTCCGTCCCCTCCCAGCTCCTTGTGCACCCCCAGCCTCCTCGCTGGCAGGGCAGCACAAGCTGAAAAGTCCTTGGCTCTGTGTAAGCACTGCTCTGCAACAACTAAAACATCGGTGTGTTATCAGCGTTGTTCTCATCCTGAATTCAAAACACAGCACCATACCGGCTACTAGGAGGAAAATTAACTCTAGCCCAGACAAAACCAGGACAAATACAAATCTTGCCATTGCACATCATGGAGATGCACGAGCTTTTCTCGGATTCCTTCTTCCATTTCCTCTTGCTGTTGCTTTCTTTTCAAGCACTTCCTTTTTCCCTGCACAGCTTTTCAGTTCCTGCTAGCTGAGAAGGAAAAAGAGATTTTTAACCTGCATCTTTCATCTATAGAACTTGGAGGCGTTACTGGGGTTTTCTGAGACGTAAAAGCACCATCCAGCGCCCCATTCCCCTTCCTGTACTAAGAAGGTCTTACATGGGGAAGTCTAATACCTCCCAAGACCCAGTGAGTTTCACTTGCCATTTGATTGACCTGGCATTATGTCTAATCAGTATACCTGTTAAAATAAGTCTCTTCTTAATTATTATTTGCCAGAGAAAGAAATAATCTCTTCAGGGAATGAATGAGAGGAACTGAAAAGAATATTCAGCCCAAGGTAACCACTCCAGCACTTTAAATTACACTGAAGTCAAGCAAAACAGCTTTTAATGGTGTCAGAACATAGCTATTATCATTAACAAAGCACCTGATGTGAGTACTTACAGAATCAATTGAAAATGGCAGCTTTTACAAGTCAGTGGTTCAACTATGGGCCAAATGAAAGAAAAGGATGTGGACTCCAATAATATCACAACAGTTTTCTTAACATGTTTCTTTTTCGACCCATTATTCCAATCCCAAACTATATTGACTTCAGAAACTTGTCTGAATAATCTGGTGGTAGATGGAAACTTATTTTACTGCCTGGACATCCTGCTCCTCTGAGATTTAGAAACAAAAGCCTACCTCTTCATCTCTTCATTACCTTCTGTGACCTGCAGAGTGCAAAACTCACATCTGTATTACAGAGAAACAGTATAGACTACTTTTAATGAAATTACTTGTCTTCTCTGTGCCAAAGTTGGGACTGTGGCTAAAAGCAGAGATATGGCATAAAGATACTGTAATAAAACCTGTTAGTGCTTCTCTCCAGCTAGGAATAGAAGACAGTGTTGGGGGGGTGAGTAAAGAGAAGAAAGTCTGTCAAACGGAGAAGAAGCCAACATTTCATTTTTCCATTGAACTTTGATAAAACCTGGTCATACAGAACTCTCTTCTTTAAGGACATGTTAGAAGTAATTGCTGTTAGTCTGAATAGAGGCTACTTAAATTAAAACAAACAAACAAACAAACAGAAAACTAGCAATGGTTTCCAAAACACCTGCAGTAGATTCCTACTGTAACTTTCCTTGGAGCTGGTCCTGCTTACACCCAGGTCAAGAGCTATCTTCTTTTCTGTTGGCTGAGGCATAGACCTCTGGTTGGCACTACATGAGAGGGCAGTCGCAGTGGGGGTGAGGGGTGGGAAGGTGCAGTGCATACACATGGGGATGGGAAGGCATCTCAGTTATAATCAGTAGTCCACCCCAAGGAATACTGCTGCAGTGAATTGTTCTTCCTTCATTAGCACACCTCTGCTCTCCAGGCAAAATATGACCCTGGGTCAGATAGACAGCATGGCTGACCACACTGGAGCCTCCTCCTAGCAAACTGTATTAACAAGATTGCAATCAAGAAAATGCTTATATATGTTAGAAAAAAAATCTGGATTATAGGATACCTATGCAAGAAAGAACATATCACTATTTCTACTTGCTCTTAACAAGTAGGACAGTGCTGATATCTGCTTTACTTGTCCTCATATTCTTTTGCCATAAGCTCAACTCCCTTCCCTGGGCCTGATCCTGATCCACACCAACAGGCTGATGCTCTGGCCCAGCTCCAGCTCCAGAAAGGTGCCTGATGGATGGGTCTGCAGATGCCCCTGGCTGACCCCCATCTGCTCTGCTTTGTGGCTGGTCCTTGCAGTGCCTTGACACCTTTTAAACTAATCAGGTTTAGTGGTAAAAATCATAATCACAAATACAGTTTTTTGTTGTAGTACGCTTCTTTTAGACTGTCCGTGAGGAGCTGAAATCTTTCACAAGGAAGGACTAATGCTGTCTCAGCAGCTGGGAATCTCCCCAGATGTCGCAAATGAAGAAGTGTAATTTTAAAAGACGAGTTTGCTAGCCAGACAGCTCTCACAAACGGGGACAAACGTAAAGTTACTCTAAGAGCAGGATGCCCTCTACAGCATTTGGGCTGCAATAGGCATTCGGTTCAAATCAACAGCATAATTCTCACAGATGGCACACATCCCTCACCGACCATGAGCATATGATAGAATTTTAAAAGTAACTGAATGATGTGAATGTATCTGGGTCTTCTGCACATCAGTCACACCAAGCCGCCCCAGCAGTTCGTTATGGAGCTTGCTTATCAGCACCAGCTTTTGTTTCAGTGGAGTTGATGATCTCTGCTATTACAGCTGTCAGGTGCAGATAGTTTCCCTCCCCAGCTGACTCAATGAAGTTGAAGCAGAGATCACGTCCAGACCGTGGACTGGCTTGTCAGCACCCTGTATGGCAAGCCAACTTGTTCACCACCTTTTGTGGCTGTGACATGGCTGTTCACAGAGGATTTTGCACATCAAACATTTTCTTGCAATTCACAATGGAGAAAAGTCAGTGATACAAAGTGCCCTGTGAAATTTGAATGTTTTTTTTTTTTCCAGCTCTAGCACTTTATAGTCCCTTTTTAAAATATTATTTTATTTTATTTTATTTTATTTTATTTCAGGAGAAAGGCTGAAGTATAAGTGAATGAGCAATACTGATAGCTGTGATCTGGATGTACTGCACTCTGGGGCTCCATGCTGAGACCATCAGCCCTGCAGGCTTTGGAAAGGGCAGGTCACAGCTGCCAAATCAGGGGGAGGAATGATCATTCAGGTAAAGCATTTAACTGGATGTTCTTATATAAGTTGATCATGAAGAGCCTCTTGGAAAGTGTCCAGCTGGCTGTTCAGCAAAGGCTTTATTTAGCACTTGGTCTGTAGCCACACAGATCTATATGACATGGCAAAACAAGCGCTTGGCTTTCAGACAGCACAGGTGCTTTTGTGTGTGAACTTTGCTCCAGCATCTTCTCCAATCACTGTTGTCTGGAAGGCAGGGAAGGGCAGCCAGAAATAGTAAGTCAGATCAGTCCTATGCACTTGCCAAGAATCTATTTTCTCATATTAAACTCTTAACTTCTGCATTGTCAGTGCTCTAGAGGGAGAACTATTTTAGTTTTTCTTTCTCTAAATATTTTAGTACGGCTCAGTTTAAAGGTTCTATAAAAGAGATATGACAATTTTAGCTTGACTATGCCTTAACAATGAGTACTCACCTGTCTAAAGGATTAAATGACATATGCTCTCCAGTGCAGGGTTTCCTCACTGTGGCCGTAGTGCCCCCCAAGTCAGCACCACTCACTACTAGTTTTGTGTTTCTGTCTTGAATATCTACTCAGGTATTTGTATTTCATTTCACCAAAAGATTTCTTATTTTCTACAGATTTCCAGTGTCACGCTTCCCACATTCCCTGATGTAAACTCAGCATATACTCTTTGCAAGTGTTTTCCCCTCACCTTGAGGAGCACCAAAAACATATGCATTCTTCTTTGGCTTCCCAGCCATCTGCAGTGACAAAGCTCCCCAGGAGTCAGCACTTCTGAGTCAGTCACTTCCCAGCAGCCGCCAGAGTTGGCTGTCAGCAGAGATGCGGACAGACTGTGCCAGGGTTGCCACTGCTTCCCGAGATGTACGGCAGCAGATGCACGTTAGTTCATCACACTCTGTGTTCATCTGACAGTCTGCTGTTGACTTCTTCCCCCATACTTACTGCTGCACACATAGCTGGTGGAGACTACCTCACTCTTGCCAATGACCTTGTCCTCTGAAGCTTGATGCTGTAGATTATATTAACATATATTACAACACTCTGACGTATGTGCTGGAGCATATTTCATAGCTGACTTATGAACACTGAACACCTTTAAAAGACCTTAGGCTGCTGAACATGCATTTTGAAGGATCTGTGCAGCATCTCTGTTTAAAAATGACAAATGCTTGTGCATTAACTGTTTTAATTGAACAAAGCAATCATTTTCAGTCCAGCTGTGTCATACCAGATCAGAAAGAATAACAAACAAACCTTCAGGATACGAAAGTTGCTCTACCAGTAACTCCTATGTGGATATTTAAGATTGATTCAATAGCATCTGCACTATGTTTATCATCTTTAAAAATCAATAGTAAGAAGCTCACTGAAAAATACCCATGTCTCTGACAACCTGGTTAGGCTCCAGATTTACCTAAGAGTTTTGACAGATCTCAGCATCCATGGCTAGAGACCACTGCTGTGGCTAACGTCCACAAGGTGGAGCTCCAAACATTAAGATGAGCCCTGTAAGGAAACTTCGTCCTGCATGACACTCATTTATTCGTCTTCCATTGTACATAACTGCTGAACTATGGCTCAGTAGTCCATTTTCTTATGAAATGAGTGGTTATTTAAAAAGTCAGTTTGTGATTTTTCTTTTCCATCTGTTTCTCTGACTTTATCTAATACCTGTTTGCTCTCTTATTCAATCACAGAACCTCTTAGACACAAAAGACAAAAACAAGTGTCTCACTAGGAAAATAGGGCATAGCTGTGAACAAATCGTGTTAGGTCAACTTCACTTTACTTTCACACTGAGAGCTCCAGATGGCAGAGATTATCGGTAAAGTCAGGTGGTAGATAAAATCAGGTGGTAGATAATTACAGTTAATGGTAATTGACAGGGGCAGAACCATGTTCAAGAATTCTAAGTGTTTCATTGAATTTTTTCAAGTAGGTTCAACTAGCCACTTTCTGTAACTGTGGGAGGAATTTAAATGTCTTTCCTTCAGTCCTGGCACAAAGAGGTCATGGTAACTTTAGAAGAAAGGAAAAAAATAATTAGCAATTAGAGTAATCTTAACCACCTTTAGAAGGGACTGTTAGTTCAGGAGATTTTTGCTTGTTTTCTCATACAGTCAAGAGAAGCAGTCCTGGGGTCACCCGAGGCACGCAAAAAAAGTATCTTTCTTACTGACAATTACATAAAAATCCAAGTGTTTTCAAGAGCAGTATTATGTCTACTCTCTATCCCTGTTGATAGTGATAGGACAAGGGGGAATGGTTTCAAACTAAGACAGGGGAGATTTAGGTTGGATATTAGGAGGAAGGTTTTCACTCAGAGGGTGGTGAGGCACTGGAACAGGTTGCCCAGAGAGGTTGTGGATGCCCCATCCCTGGAGGCATTCAAGGCCAGGCTGGATGTGGCACTGGGCAGCCTGCTCTAGTAGTTGGCAACCCTGCCCAGAGCAGGGGGGTTGAAACTAGATGATCTTTAAAGTCCTTTTCAACCCAGGCCATTCTATGATTCTATGATTCAACCCTTGAGACTCAGCCCTGAGTCTGATGCTCACATGGCCGATGCACTACGTGTAATTTCTTTTCTTATTGCCTGCCAGGCCCAGCAGATAGGCTTTGAGTGCAGCTCAGTTTGGGCAAGGGTCTGCATCAATACATTGAGCCCGGACTCAGGGGAGTTTTTGGTCAGATACTCTACCCCAACAGGCTCTGCCCCAAATGGCATCATTTTAGTAGCATCGTATTTCTCAGCAAACCACCACTGAACCAAGATCCTCAACTCTTAGCCCATTGCTTTTCCCTCCTGGTAACTACAGGTATCATCAAACAAAGTAAGAGCTGGTTTGATTACAGCTCATTTGAAATCTGGTGGGTAAGCACCATCCTGCTCAGCTCCAGCACCCCTTGTACTCTGACCCTAAAGACATGCTATGTGAAGCAAACCCTGCACTGGCTCCTCCACTGCGGGCACAGGAATGAATGGGGCTCAGCACCGTCCCAGGGTGCTGGGGACCTGGCAGGGATGTGCACATGCCAGGGAGATGGCAAAGCAAGACCTCTGCTTCTTGCAACAGCCTGCCCACTGTTTGCTGCCCAGATAGATGTGCCTAAATTCCTCTGCTGCTGTTTGGGCTGGAATGATGATTGCTTTTCAACGAGTGACTCCTTCAGCTAAAACAGGAACTGTATTTTCGTCATCTGGCTTTGACCTCCTGTTATGAGAGCAGTGACTCACTGAAAGGAAGCAAAGCTTTAGTATGTGGTGCCACAGCATTGTCATCAGGGTAACATCCCCATCAGGGCTCATTAATTTGGGTGCTAATTTGCTTCCGTTTTCAGTGGCTGAGAAACATTAAAATTTATTGCAGAAGGGAAGACTTTTCTGTCTGGACAAGACTTTCTGCCTCTCCCGCCCTGGCTCCTTGTCCCACCTGATGACATCCTCTTCCTGACCAGTGTCTCAGCTCTCACCCTGAGTCCTGCCTTGTCATCCAGACAGCATCACTGCCCGTTATTTAGCCCTGACTCCAATCATCACTCTTGGTGGACCTTTGGCCTCCATCTTCCCCAATTCCAGTTGCTTTGCTTTAAGGGATGGTTCCTAGCTGCAGAGTTGTACCTGACACCCTGACAGCTGAGGCCCACCAGCTGCATGGACGTACTCCAGTGTTGCTGGTCCTCAGAGACCAGCTTCATCCATTGCTGGCTTTTGGTGCACCCAGTGTTTTGCTGGACACTCACATGGAGCTCTTGTGGATTTGCTCATCAGAAGACGTTCAGGTAGGTTAGTAGAGAAAGCTTACCCAGTACAGCAGCTGTCAGATGGAGTACTTCATGAAGCAAAGCACTGGAAACTTGTTTCTCTGACCTCCCGGAGTTACTGAGAACATGACCACAAAATTTAGCTAAGGGCTTAAAAAACACCACTGAAACTCAAAATAAAATCAGCTCAGTCAGAAATTAGACAAGGAAGGCAAAATATAAAAGCATGAGCATAAAAGATCATTGTATTTCTTACACCCATGCTTGTATTCTGTGTTGCATAAGGTATGTATCTCGAGATTAAAACAGACAAAACATTTTCTAATTAGGCAGTCACATTGTGTGTTTATACCAGAAAAAAAGATTCCTTGAATTTCAGTACTGGTAAGTGACCTCAAGTAATGGTGGTGGCCACACACATGTGAGGTCTGGAGGCAGAAAAGCATCTTTTCCTGTTGCTAACTCCAAATGCAGCCAAGGACGGAGACCTGCAAGCCCTGGTGGAGATTGAATGCCTGCAAGTCCAACTGAAGGTGTGCTTGGATGAGCTGGGCAAAGTGCTCCCTGAAGTGGGGCAGGATGTGGAAAGAGTTTCTCCTCCCTGTCCCAGCCACAGACTTCCACTTTGTACCTTGAGCTGGACCACTTTGGGGAAGTGACTTTGCTGTTGCTGTGTTTGTACAAGTGCAGGTGGCTCAGCCCCACGGGCAGTGCTGGCTTGACCCCTCACTGCCAGAGGTCTGAGCTGTCCCACGGTCATTCATGGAGCATATTGTTGCTCAAGTGCCTTTATATATTCATGTGCATTCTAACACAACAGCTCTACAGATAGGGTTTTCCATGCAGGTCTGTGTCCGCATTGCAAGCCAGAGGGTGCAGCTGATCGCCCAGCACAGGGGCCACACTGGACGAAGGCTCTCGCCCTACCTGCAGAGCCCGGTCCCAGGCAGCCCTGCAGCTCCTGGCTCCCTGCCTGGCTGCCAAAAACACAGGCAGCCCGTTCTGCCTGCGAGGAGGAAGGCGTGCTGCGCTGTGACTGTGAGCAGCAGCAGGCTGTGCGGCTGTTTGTGCTCATCCTGCCCACTGCATGCAATGCAGCATGGATCTGTGAGCAGGGGCTGGGGTCTGGTGCAGCTCCTCCTGCTCCTCAGCATGTGCGTTGGGACCCACCCAATGTGTTTTGCCTAGGTGACAGCAAAAACATGGCAGGAACTGCAGCAGTTCCTGTCTGTGAGCCCGATTACAGGGCGGGAGGTTGCCTGCTCTTTGGTAGGCATTTGCTTATTGCTTTGAATTAACTCATGTTTTACTAGGAAGCCTTGTACTCTGGTCTGGGAAATTCTTAGTGCCAAGTCCCACGGTTCCTGGCCAACATCGGACACCTCCCTCTAGACCAGGATTAAGTGGCTTTGCTCCCAGATGGCAGGATTTACAGCTAAACCTGCCCCATGATTTTCTGCTCAGCATGATCACTCTGAGACATCTCACCTCCCTGCCCTGATTCTCCTCCAGTGTTTCATCTAAAGCTGTGATTTCTGCCTTGAGAGCTGGCTGATTAAGAGTAAGCTGCTGAGCATTTCAACATGCAGATTCCTAGGATCTAGCCCTAATTAGTCCAATTTATAGATACCTTGTTTTTATAAGGATGTTTTCCTCCTACTAGCTAACTAAGAACAAAACAAATCATTATTTTTCTTACAGAACACAGGGCTGCACAGCCCCCTGGAAAAAGATGCTTTCTTCTCTGGCATGCTTTTTTTTTCTGGCATAGTTTTTTGAAGAATGTATTCAGAGTGATATTCATGCTGTGTCATTGCTGAGCTCCAGCCTAAAGGTGAGCTGCCACAAACAGACCTGTTAACGCCAATTCTCAGACCAAATAACAAGGTCTTGCTATGGAAACAAAATCTCATGCATTTTGTATACAACAGTGGCTAAAATTTTTCTGTTTGTATGTTTCTGGTTGTTTGCAGTTGGTTTTAATAACAGCATTGTTTTACTTTACTCCATGCATACAAAACTTCCATAAACTTCTGATTCTCCTTACTTATTAACCTGTTTTAAATATACCAACAAGAAGTTTTGAGAAAATAATCTAATAATAGTTGAAGATATTACCTGTTCAGGAAGAACAGGGTACAGGGCTGAGATAAAAAGTCATTAGTACCATCTTCATACCTGCTAAATTAGTCAATGAAACAAAAGTTTTGATCCTTTAAAATTATGTTAAGAAAACCAGGGACAAAACATTTTTGTCACTTGAAAAATCCCATTCACAGGATGAACACACTGTGAATGTAACACATGCAGTAGTTCCTTCATAACCCACTATCCAATCAAAATTTTCCTCTTTCTCATGCAAATACAGTTTCATTGTAACTGCCAGTCCAAATTGTTAAACGATCTGAAAACCTGGCACAACAACAAAATATTTGGAAGTAAATATGGAATTATGGTATTGAAACAAATTTAATTTGCTTTCAATCTTCCTTACATAGTAATGCCAAGAAAAAAAAAGTAGCCCTCAAAACCCTAGCCTGGAAGTTTTAGGTCAGTTTTACTACAATGTGATACAGGAACTTTAAAGAACATGTTCTTAGGAATGGGGCAGCATAGCTGAAGGAAAAGGAAAAAAAGTTTCAGCTGGCTGAAGACTTGTTGATCTTAGAGAGTCATGGAAGAATTAAATAGGTCATAACAGTTATGCACCTGTGGAAGTCAGGAAGAATAGTTCTTGCAGCTAATGACAACAAGACAGTCATCCTCATTGCAAGGTCATGCTTTAATTAGAAACAAAACATCTTAAAGAGCCAAGGGAAAACAGGAAATGATAAGGAGAAATTATTTCCAAAGGTCACAAGAAGATAGGAAAATTAAAAAAATAATAATAAATTTGTAATTCTTCACAGTAATATTGCCTTTTTAGCTATTTAACTGACGACAGAATTGACACTACTATTGAACTTGTATGATGTAATTATTACATCAATAAGTAAGATGATTTGGTAAATAAAAAGAGCAAGAGATTTTCCTGCTATTGCTACTTTACCATTGACTATTTCAAGCTTTTATTGAATAGCGATAATCAACCTTTACTTGTTTAATAGATTCTTATCCCAAAGTGTTGATTTTTATCAAAATTACCTTCTCAGTAAAGGGTATAATTTTCTAGTGCTAAAATGAAGGATTTTCTCAATACAGGTAATTGTCCAATTATTTAGTACAATTTCTGTGTTTTAACAAACTCACTGAGTTTCAAGACAGGCTGAACACACTGCATGGTTTATAAGCATGCTAAATAGGAAGGCACCTGGCAGCCTTTTAATTATATGTGGTCTTCTTGTTAACTAGGAAATAAGACTGGAGCACATTTTATCTTGCTGGGTGTAAAAAAGACATCACTGTTTTCATGCACCACAACACAAAACAAATGTTATTCAATTCACTTTCCACTCAAAACCCACGTTAGTTATTAAGTGTTTATTAGAACTCAATGAAACCCAGTGAAAACAGCTCTGCATGGTTCAGCAGGAACAGCTGCCACCAAAGCCAAGATCGTTATGGATGTAAAGTTGAAGTGGATGCACAGCACACCCTACCTGTGCTATTCACTGGACACAAGGCTGCAGGAAGGGGAGAAGCAAAGCTCAGCTCCTGTGCAGCGCAGAAGCTCCAGAGGGAAAACACTCTGCACTGGATGGGCTGTGGGAGCTCCCCTCTCCTTTCAAACCCACAGGTTGGTCTCAGAGGAGCAGAGAAGAGGTAGACCTGTGCTGCATTTGGGCCACCATTTGGCCACACATGTTTGCTTTTTGCTGTGTGTTTCACCTTGTCAATTGAAGCAATGCAACCACTGTGGATAGAAGGGCTCTGACTCCAAGTCCAAACAGCACAGAAGTGCTGCATGTTACCCAGATTACTCAGGATTTACGGCATGCTGACTGCAGAACGAGAACACTAATCATCCTGAAAATAAAGCATGAAGTGATGCTAATCTAAATATATACTGTGGTGGTAGAGACATCTGTGTTTGGAAAGTCTGGTGTTCCCCTGAAGTGAGAGGAAGAAGACTCGTACCTTGGTAACATGGTCACTCCCATTAGATTAGCTGGTAACAAGCAAAGGACAAGAGTGGAGAGGGCCTGCTTATAGCAGAGCCGCAGAACACAAGGCAATGAATAACATCAGTAGCACCAGTGAGTGCTTTACCAAACCTGAGCTGCAAGTTCTGGGAAGCCCATATGCACAGCCGAAACTTTCCTGCATTTGTCTGCCTATCCATCGTCACATTTGCGCACCCCCTTCCTCTCCTTCTAGTACTCCCTCCCCATCTTTTTTTCACATTGTTACCTGGAATGGCAAGGAACATGTTTAAGGGTTTGCAGCTGAACATGCTGAGAAATGAACAGCTATTCAAGATACATGTTGTCCTCTACTGCCATGCTGTTGTGAAAATATTACACCTGCACCAGGCTGTTAAGCAATAATACACTGTATATCTGACAGTCTTTGTCACTGGAAAGACTAGCTGAATCTTAGCACAGAAGTGAAACACAGATTGTGCTCAGTGATTTGTACCGCCAGTAATTCAGACAGTCAAAAATCCCCACGGAGCAAGAAACAGCCTGACAATATTATTGATTTTCTTATTTTGAAAGAATCCCAAATAAGCATTAGAGGGCAAGGTTGGAGGAGAGCTAAAAACAACCAGATTTGGACTGCAGTAAAATACTTGCCATACTAATGAAATTTTCTTCTGATAAATTAATGTAAATTGGGCTTGGAAGGAACACTCTCATTTCAAAGTTGGCTGAAAGACCATAAACAGAATTATAAGTGACAATATAGCAAACTGGGGAGGGTTTGTTCAGTATGACAGCACAGGTATAGGTGTCAGGACTTGTTCTATTTGACATCCTCATTACCAATGCAAAAGAAGAAACAAACAGTATGCAATGAGGTTTGATACTTGGGAGGATTAGCTAGCACTGGTGAGAGCTGCAAACTAATGAGAAGCAACAGAAGTCAGAATCATAGGCAGAAAACAACAAAAGACACAAAGCACATGGGTAGAAAATAAATCCAATAAAGAGAAATGTGAGGAAACCAAAGCCAGAGGAAACATCACTTCAGCAAGGGCAACCATGATCAGCAGCAGGCAGGCAGGGCTGCCACGCACCCCGCCTCGGCATCCCCGGGCCCACCGCTGGCTCCGTCCCATGCGTCCCCGCTGCCACCAGAGCACAGAGAAAAGAGATGGAAACAGAAGGGAAAAACCCACACAGACTGGTCCCCAGGGCAAGCCTGGAACTGCTGCAGCTTGGCTGCTGCCGTGCGGCTTGGCAAAGCCACGGTTGCCGCTTACATCAGAGGAGGTGTGGGAAGGCAAAATGCAGCCTGGAGAACTGAAATCACAGCTTCACCTGCCAGGCAAGGAAAATACAGTCTCACAGCTGTTGGGATCATTTAGCTGTTCTCATGCGTCCTTCTTCAGACCTTCCCTGGAGGGAAGGAAGAACCCAAGCAACCCTGTGACAGCAGAGGAGCAGCCAAGGAGGTCAGGACCTCTCCAAGTCTGCACACGAGAGTGGGCTATCTGTTTTTCTGCCTGTCCTAAGTGGAAAATAGAACTGTACGGAGGAAGGTGTTGAGCAGCATCCAAGGAGCTGATGGCTCCCTGCAAATCTTGCAGGCTTTCTGTTCTGAGCAGAAGAAAGCAGACCATTTTTGTCAATAAAATTTCTCAAGCTGATTGTGACTCTTCAGAAAAGAAAAACATTTTCTTTGCACTTGAAGGATTGTGACAAGAGCACCAAACGTGAATGCCATAATCACAGATGTGGTCTTTGCCACTCCAAATTGTAAAGAACAGCTGTTGGGTAATGGGCCAGACATGACAAGTTGTGATTATTGTGATTATTGCCAGGCTGACTGGGATCTATATGCACAGAGAAATCTATGCTGAAGCATCCCACTGTTGTTTGACACCCGTATTTTCCTTTCACCCTTCATCTTGCTGCATTTTGCATCTGACTGCAATCCACGTGGACGAGGGACTGTGCTACACTGCATATCTGCCAGCTGTCTGATGCAATACAGCTTTATCTTCACACACTGTATTTATCCCAATGAAGCCAGAGTATTATTAAGCACAGGAAATAACTGCCTTGGATTCACATATTACCTAAGCCTAAAAATATAGCAAGCACATTATAATCTGGTTGAGGGGCTTCCAAGCAACCTATTTGCTGGCAATAATAGTTAGAGCATATTAAGAATAACCCAGAATCAGAAGGTTTTTGAACTGTGGTTGCACAGATGGCACAGCAAGCATGAGATGTGTCTGAAGATGACTCAGCCTTCCCCTCTTTCAGGGTAAACAAAAGGTGATCTTGGCCCTCCTGTGTTACTATTCCAGCTAGCTGAAGTGCTAGTGCTCATCTTTCTCTTCACCATCTGCAGACTAGAAAAAAATAAAACCTAAGATGGCTGGTAGAAGAAGGGAGCTGTAGCACTCTGCTCTCCAGCTGTTGTCTATAAACAAGTGTAAAGCATTGTCACTGAATGAAAACCAATGCTACTCATGAGAGAAGTTAGTGATGCTTATCTTTATAAAGTTTTTATTGTTTTGTGTATAGATACATGTATGTTTGTATGTATATATTATCCAATGATTCTAGAGGAGAATGGCCATTATCTTCATCCATTATTTTCAAGGTGGGTAGCTGGGTAGTTCTGTTTCACATCTCACAGCTATTGGCTAATCTGCAGCTTTCCAGACCTGAGGATGTCCTTATTTCAGGTTGGTTACCATCTGGAACCTGCTTTGGTACCCATGATGGTCTTGGTTAGGAATCAATAAATTCCCACATGTTACAGGACCTGCAAAGCTTTCACACAATGTGTAGATCCTATTGACAGCAATGAGAGTTAAATGGGTGAAATACTGATTTTTATAATTAGGTTTACCACAGCAAAAATGCACTGGCATCCAAAATACATTTCCATTTAAATGTATAAGGGAATAGAAATGTTTGGACCACTGGAATGTCTTGGTGAAAACATAGACCTGTAAGACCTGGTTGAATTTGTTCTTTTTGAGGAATTGTTATAAACCACACTGGCAGCATCACTGTTTCATAATAATAACTGCACCTGGAAATACTGTACCAGAAAACATTGTCCAGCACAGATGAAATCTCAGCTATTTCATGATAGTAGGTAGGATGGAGATCAGCAGAAAGAAATGACTTTTTGTCTGGGCAGAAGACTTTAGGCTGGACAGGACTGGGCTGGGCCTGTGGTTGGACCCAGTTAAAATAACAGCCTGATTTCTGTTGACACTGCAAGAATTACTTCAGGTTTCACAGGTTATCCAAGCTTTTCCAGGTTCTTGTACTTTGTGTGATTAGTGCCACACAGGTAACCTCTAATGGAAAATCTACCTTAAATCAGCCGCCTGGGGCTTGAGGGCAAGTAGGATTCCTCCCTGAAGCAAGAATAATGTTTCTTATTTAAATGTATGAAGCCTAAGAATTGGTTAACTCTTTTTCTTGGTTTGGTTCTTTGAACTACCGAGTGACAACAGTACTGCCTAATGAAAACAAAGAGTGTGAACCGATCAGCTCCATTTGTGACTCTGGAAAGGACAAGATGATCAGTCCCTGTGGGGACACAGGTTGGGGTTTTTTATGTGCAAGGTGCAATGCAGTAAATTAAATCTCTTCTTCATGCACTTCTGCCCATGCAAAGAAACTAATTGTATGACTCTGCACACTGTAGAAGTAAGCAAACTGAAAGCATTGGCAGGCTGAGCCTCATCTTTGTGTTAACAGAAAATGATTATGCTCATATTAGTGTGTAATCCTCTAGCCACACTTCACAATCCATACAAAGATATTTTGTTCCAGAGAGATGCAATATGGGCTGGGGGTTGAAAAAAATCCTAAGGGATTTAAGTACCCAGGTTCCATTGAAAGGTAAAGGAAGTTGGGTCCCTACTTCCTTGTGTCTCCTTTCAAAGTTTAAGCCATGAAACACTCCTCCATCAACACACCTTTGCAAGAATAGTTTGTTGTGGTCATGCTTCAGATAGGTGTGTATAGGCTTTACGAATATTGCAATGTCTTAAGCTGACACACCTGTCATTGACCTTGCTGAGAGAAGTTAAATACCAAGCATCTCTAAAGGTAAGAAAATGTTGATGAGTATTCCTAAATATGGGTAGTAGCTTAGACTCTCAGTTGATATAAAATTACAGGCATGAAAACAAGGAACTGAGCTGATTAACACCAACTACAGAGCTGATGAACCTTGAATATCTGGAAATGCTGTCCTTTGGATTTTATAATTAGAATTCTGGTAGGAAAGGGAGATATGAGAGATCAAGAAAGCAATGAATTTTGTTAAAAAACAAACCAAATCTGACTCATCAGCATGAGCAGCAGAAAGATCTTCATAATTTGTCCTTTGAAGCCAGGGTAATGCAATTGAAAACTGCTTGAATAAAGAGAATGGAAAAGCACAAAATTCAGACTTTCTTGTCTGCATCTGTTTTCAATCTGTCATCTCTTTCCTTTCTCTTCCTTTCCACTGCTGTGGGGTAACACCTGACTCAAGTTATTTTCAGCTGGCTTCATTTCTCACGTACATGACAACATTTGGAACAAGCCTAAATGGACAGTGGAGTTATTAAAAATTTATGTCTAAGTAAGTAACAGTGCAAGTCTTCATACTGTTCTTCAACCCCAATGCATCTGAACTGCACTGTAATATGAAACTAAACTAATTGTTATAATACATTATGATCTAGCTTCTTGTTAAAGGGATGGCATTCTCTGAACTTCATAAGAATGCTAAGGTCATATAGGTTCTAAATTTCCAAACACCTGAAATATTTAGTAACAACATGAAATTAATCTGCATCGAAGTAAGATGTCCAAGTATGCAGGCCTTGCTTGGAGCTTTGTCAATGCTGTTTCCCTGATAAAGAAGGGCTTGTATGCACTTTCCTAGTGGAAAGTGATTCACCATATTAGCCTGAAACCCAGTACGCTGCAACACAAGCAACTCATGAAACTCAGTTGCACACTGTATGGAAATCCAGGCATGACTCATGACACTCAATATAGAATGGCAAGCACACATTTGCAATAACTAAGCAGAACTTTAAAATCACATCCCCTCACTCTGTGCAGAGGGACCCTGGAAGAGCAATCCTTTTAGATTCAGCCAAGCGCTCAATCAGATGCTTAATCCAATACATATGCTTACACAGGACAGGAGAGTGACTTAAGGAAGTAAGATTAAGCATTTGTTTAATGGTTTTACATCCCCTGCAGCATGTACTTAAATGACTATCTAAACTGAAGACAAGAAAGGCCATTGTTCCACCCCCCCCCCCGAATTTTTACTCAAGCCTGAGGGTCACACCGGGTATTTATAGAGAACAATATTTGACTGAAATCTGAGATCCTTGTAACATTTTCTGTAGCGATCACTGGATTGGAGAGTCCTGTTGTCTGACCGGATGCTCAGTCTGGCACAGCTTCAGCCTAGCTTTTCAAAAGCTCTGAGCATCTGCACCAAGATGCACTCAGCACCATCCAATACCAGACCTGGGGGCAAGAGACAGAGAGAGATGAGGACAAGATTCACTCTGTCTAAGTTTAGATGTGTAAATGCAGCACCTGAATTAGGCTTGTGAATCATAAGTGAGCTGCTTACATACTCGCAAGACAGTCTGTTCTACAGTGTGATTCAGAGTAACCTGACTCTTACGGAAGCTCTAAAGGAGGCTATTTCTATTAGTTTTAAAGGAAATCCAAAGGAACACTCCCGAGTACTATGAATAACTTTGCCTAAACAATTTCAGATTTCAAAGCCTTGAAGGAATTTTCACTGTAGTGTGTTCAAAAGATACATAAAATTGATTGAAGGGGGATTGAAAGGGCTGGTCAAATCTGG
>VXAA01005089.1:0-20394 GCA_013399115.1 Anseranas semipalmata
CCGTCGGGCGCCGCTGTGGCGGAAGCAGGTGGCGGAGCGGGAACGGGGCGCCGATGCTCGCAGCTGTATAAAACATAGACGTGTGTTTTCTCTCCTCGCAGCCATGGAGTGCAGGGACAAAGCCGGCGTTCCTCCGCGGAAGCTTGTGCAAGGTAAGGCTGCGGGGGGAGCCGCTGCCGCCCGGTGCGCGGCCGTAACGCGTGGCAGGCTCTGCGGTAATCAGCTGGCCCCAGCTGGCTAATTGGTCTCTGCTCTTGTGTTTAAGAGCTAAGTGGGTATCTTGATTTTTTGTTTTTTCATGTTCCCCTACTCCCACCCCATTGGTTTGTATGCTGTGACTAAAATAGTGAAATGTTGTTTGTTTCAGCTCGGTTGCCTTTCAAACGCTTGAATCCTGTACCAAAGGAAAAATACGATGCAGATTCGGAAGTCAAAAAAGTAAAGAGCTCGCAAAGCGGTTTTGGTCAAAGTAAGGATTGCTCTGCAGATACGTCGCACGCCTCCGTGGACAATGTGGAGAATGACTGCCAGTTGAATTCAGATGTGAATTTTGTTCCAAAACTTGTTAACGGAAAGGGTCCGTTAGATCACTTTATACAGAAAAACACAAAGGATAACACAAATGAAACTGTAGTCATTATTGACCCAGCAAGTGACTCTAGTCATAGACTAAGTGATGGCGTTGACCATATTGATTCAAAAGCATCGTCATCTGTAGCTGTAACTAATGGCACGCTAGGAAAAGATACGAACAAACTGAGTTGCCTGGGTTCCACTCAGAATAGCCAAACGGATGATTCAGTGGAGACTGATGTGCAGTGTGAAGCTGTAGCAAATAAAGATGAAGATTTGGTAGATGGAAGCCAGTCTTGTTCTGGGTTAACAAAGTGTAACAGCTTGGAAAACACGAAGGTTAATCAGGGCGAACTGAAGGATGTCATATTTGAGGGGAAGATGCCTGTAGTGCTCCTGGAGGATATTATGAGTGCCAGATCTCCACAGGTCGCTTCTCTGGATGGAAGCGTCACGTCGGAGAATGAGACCGTGGAATCGTCCCATGAAGGAGACTCTGTACTTACTAATTCCTCATTAAGCTCTCCCTCTGTGAGCTCACCTGAGGCACAGCCTGCTGCAGAAACCAAGAGAAATACTAGTCCTTTAGCTATCTCAACACCTGTTAGGAAGGTTGGTCTATTTTCTTGGGTTCTTAATAATTATTACACTGTAGATAGGTTGTATGTGCTTTTCATGAGAAAGGTGAATAAGAGAGTCATAAAGATCATGAGAACTGTATGGAAGGTGGCGTCCATTTAATTAATAACGTAACTGAGTTACGGCCCCTTTGAATCCTCCTTTAAATTGTACAGCTATAAGATTAGATCTCGGTTGTTCTTGAGCTGCTGTGTTTGCATAGTGTGAATGCAACTTTAAAGTCCATTACAGGTTCACTTTTTATAAAGTGATCATGAAGTGCATGCCCTGGGACTTTGCATTTTATTAACTGGGATGTGGACAGAGTTTAAAAATAGTTTTGTTGAATAGGTGATGGTTTACAACCTCCATCCCGTCCTCTCTGAAGCTGCTGTAATTACCGTGAGAGAACGCTAACCCCAGGGAGCCGGCTCGCTTCCAGTACCAGTCAGTGCAAATACTGCTCAAGCTGTGAAATTTTGAGACTGTGGCATAGAAAACACTTTAAGTGAAACTACAGGGCATTAATGGAACTGCAATTACCCCTCTGAGGACAGAGGACAAGTCAAATGAGTCTGTCTTGGAATTAAGTGGGCAAAGCTTGTGCTGTCAGCCATCTTGTTGAGTGGGGCGTGCTGTAAAAAGTCACCGCACGTACAGCGCTCCTGCGGTCCCGTGATGCTCCTGGCCGGTGGAGGCTGGGGCGTGAGCGGGAACACCTCCGAAGCGATGGCTCTGCACCAGCTGGTTGGCTGCGGTCGGGTTTCGTTTCAGTTTAGGACCTGTCCTCTAGCAAGAGACCCACAGAGCGTTGTGACTTTTGGTGCTGTACCGAAGGGGAAGCTTTTAAAGACAACAAAATCTGCAGGGATGGCTGAAACAGTCACGACTTAAACAGTTGGGAGCGCATAGGCTTCTTGGTGAACAGATCAGCGGGGATGTAAAGTGGGGATTTCTCTGGTGGGAGCACAATAGCCCCGTGGTGAAACCCAGGAACAGAGCAGTGGCAGGGAACGCGTTTGGATGCTGTAGCCAAGCCTCGCCCGAAGCTAGGCTGGGCTGTCTGACCGTCGTGTTGCTGTGCTCAGCTACACTGTAGAGGAAAAATTGGGAAGGTGTTCGGAGGTGTAGATGTTGTCCTGCGCGAGCTGAGGGATTTGGTATGCGGCTCAGGTGCAGGAGGGTGAAGGGGTGGAGCAAATCAGCAGCGTAGCGAAGCGTGCTGGGAGGGGTGGGATGGCTGGTGGCCTTGCTGCTTGTGGCACCCCAAGAGAACTGCCTTCTGCGGTCCTGAGCCTTTTAAGGGAGATTTTCATCAGCTATCCACGGGGGTTTAAGGAGAGACTGTCCCAGATGTGAGGGGAAGCCTCACTGGCCTGGAGGAGATATCGATGAGTTAGCGGGGACTTGGAGTTCTCAACGTGGTTGGTCTTTTTTCTTCTGCTGTGTGGATTTTCTTAAGAGAAGTTGTCTGGCTTCAGGCTGTTAAAATTTGCCATCTCCCTTCTTTAAAATGCACATACAAACTCAGGTAGACATGAAATATTTCCAGTATAGCAGAACAAAAAAAAGTACTTGGCTCTTGATGTAACACGATAATGCAGACGAGTTATTGGTTTCACATGGCGTGAAGTAAGATTGAGATAGCTCATGTTCTGTTTGCCAAAAGGGGAAGTCTGTACATCGACCTGTGCGGTTGGCTGTCCTAGCGTGTTTGTTTTTCAAGGTGGAAACAGCTTTGATAAACTAAAGCTCCTAGTTAAAAGAACTCTTACTTGCATCAGATAAGTGCAGAACCTCCTGATACAGCTTTACGCTTTGTAAACTTCGATGTCCGAGTATAGAAAATAAAGCGTTTGGTCTGGTTTAGCTTCTTTAGTGCAGGGATAAACATTCTGCCTTAAACTGAGAATGGCAGGAGAAGGAAGGGGTGGACATGAGAAGCCAAGCCAGAGTATGCTAAAATATAGACTGGTCAGAGACTTAATGTGTCAATGAACAGCACTGGTTGCTATTTAGACATGAAGTACCTTTTTTTTACCTTTTCTTTCTTTCTTCCTTGTAAGTAATGGCTTGAAGAGAAAATGAGAAGTGTGACCCATTGGGAACGTTAGGGTTGATATGCTGGTACTAGTGGAAGAGTAAGAGGGCTGTGATTATGAGAAGACAAAATGTGAAAATTTGGATAATAGTCCTTGTATTCAGGAAGTTCAAGCTAAATATTCTGGCAAAAGTAAGTGGTAGGATCAAAAAAAGTTTAACTCGAAGGAAGTGACTTTGCTATAATTAAATGTTATGCTCTCCGTCATGCTCTTGTGATTTGTAGCAGCTGTAGCTTCTGTTTGTTTTTATGCGCATGGTATTACATTGCAAATGATACTTTAGGACTGAGAAACTAGAGAGATTTGTTTATGCAAAATTTAGTAATACAAGGACTTAATGTAAACTGAAACATTTAGATGTATTCAGGCTTAATGTAAATCAGTGAGATTAGATATGCTTGAGCTGTATTCTTATATCCTATACTGAAGGAATACTTAAGTTGCTGACTATACTAGTCTGAAAGAATAATGTTAACACAATTCAGATGAAGCTTGCTGTCCTTTTTAGTAGGAGTTTTAGTGTCTCGTGAAAAGGGAATGATGTGGATCTATAAAACTTGCATTTTGTGATTTCAGGTATCTCAGAAATTCCACAAAAGTTCTGCAGAGAAGGAGAAGCTGAGATTGCAAAGAGTAAGGCATTTTCACTGACATAGAAAATTAACCTGCTGTGCTTTTGCATTGAATAGTAAGCAAAGCCCTTTGCGTTTCGTTTTAGTCCACTTAAAACATCTCTTTTCCCGTCTTTCCTCGCTGATGAATATGGAAGAATCTTAATGCATGCAGTTAAAGTACTCAGCTTGTTCCAAAGCTTCTTAATGCATACATAATGAGGTGTGGGTGGCCTGCACTGCATTTCTGTGCACTTTAGTAAGATATTAAGAAACTGTAAATGTTGCTGACTGCTCGGCAAAATGCTTTTGAGAATTTTTTCCAAACCCTTCCAGAGGGAGTAGGTGCAGCCTGCAAAGCGGACAGATACAGGTGAAACCCCCAGGAGCCTTCTGCTGGGGCTGGCTCCCGCCTCACCGTTCTCAGCCCTCCCCTTGGAGCCCCAAAACGTAGGGTCTGTTCCTCGTTAATAAGTGAGGCGAGCGGGCCGCTGTTTTTATGGCTCGCTGAAGAAACTGTTGGATGTCGCTGCTGGAAACGCTTAAGCTGCAGTCTGCGTTCGCTTGAACGCCGCTAGTCAGAAAACTGTTCCATAACAAAAAGGTGGTGTAATAATTTTGCTGTCCGTTCTGCTTTCAGTCATGAAGGGCTAAATATAAAGGAGGCTGATGGATCACATGGAGTTCTTGAGCAGCCAGTGCTGTATGAGTGGGCTTTGCGTGCTGAAAAGCTGGCTGTTATTTTAACTGCAGTTAGCAAGGCCTGCACTTATGAATTCTTATTATGTTTCTTAGTAACTAGTTTATAAAGCTGGTCTGTTGCATTTTTAATATATAAGTTATAAGTGGCTGAGTGTACTGAGATGCTTGTTTCTTACAGTGCCTCATACAGAATTCCGATCTGTGGTGTTCTTCCATTATTTATATAATGTATATTTATATAAAATAGTAGTATGTGAGAGAGATGAGAATGGAAGCTTTATTATGCTGAAAATTAAATCAACCTGTCAACCCTGCTGTTAACTTCACAGCACTTTCCAAAACTACCCAGTAGATTTTCACTGACTGCCATGACTCAGTTTTGACAATGTTGCTTTTTACAAATAACTGCCAAAATTGTGCCAATGGTACGTCGTGATGCTCTTCAGTAATCTTGATGCTGCCAAGAAAACTGAGATGTGAAATAAACAAAAAGAGATTGGAAATGCACCATAAGGATGTTTGTACGTCTGAGCACAGACGTATCCTAGTTTCCTTGTGGAGTTACCAATGCCTACAGTGTAGGGAAGTTATTTTTCTCTATTTTGTCATTTTTAGTAAGCATGCCACATTCTCATTTATGTTGCAGTAGACCCATAATGAGGGGATGAAATACTGTGAACAGCAACACTTTCAATGTAATCTTCCCCCTTGTTCCCATATTACCCCTTAAAAAAGCGTAGAGCTCCTTGCATTGTCTGTTATCTGAAATGAACTAACACAGATGACATTTTTTGTTAGTTTCAAGTCTAATAAAGCAGCTGCACAATCCAATGTTTTGAGACTTGCATTACTGCCTGAGATCATGAAAAACGGTCAGAAAATCCTTACGGGTTGATAACCCAATCAGATAAAATTCACTTTTCAAATTTATATCAGGGTAGACATGCACAGATACAAAAGCATGACAGCTTATGTCATGAGGTACGTATTTCCAAAGAAAATATTTTGGAAGCAATCTGAAATATTTAAAAATAAAAATAATCTCTCCTGTATAACTTTTCACAATGCTACATTGATAATGAAGATGACTCAAATATAGAGTGAGTACAAAGCTTTCTTTGGTGCTTAGGAAGCGAAAATGTCTCTATTTGTTCAGAGAAAAAGTTAATGCCTTCAGAGAACACAAGATCAGTACAAGACAGCTGTGGCAGCGTATAGCTGTGGTTAATAACCGTGTCCTATAGGAGCTTGAAACTGTTGCAGGTCAAGCACTGGGTTCCAGAGTCTGCTGTAGTATCTCAGCTGAAAAAGTTGTGGTCTTATTTTACTAAAGTTTGTATGCCAGCAGCTACTACTACGCGTGAAAAGACGCTTGCTTAATGGCTTGTTTCTGAACTAGGATCAGGAGCGTGCCGACAAGCTGCAGAAGTTACAAGCAGAAAGGGAGGAAAAGGGAAGGCTGAAAGAAGAGGCAAAAGCCGCAAAAGAGCGAGCCAAGGAAGAGGCAAAGAAGAAGAAAGAGGAGGAAAAAGAGTTGAAAGAGAAAGAAAGGAGAGAGAAGAAAGAAAAAGAAGAAAAGGAAAAAGCTGAGAAGCTGAGAGTGAAGGAAGAGAAACGCAAGGAGAGGCAGGAAGCTTTAGAGTAAGTGGCTTGGCTTCTACAGGTCGTGGGGAATAATGTGTAATGATGCGAGCTCCTTTGCATACCCACCTTAACTGTCCGTTTTGGAGGCCATTCTGATCGAACAGCACATGCCTGTTTGTCACTGAATATATTTGAAGTGGTGAAAGACTGTGTGCCAGAACGTAGTCTCAACACTACTTTTTGCTTGCAGACTGACCTGGGCTTCTGATTTGAAATGGCTGAAAAGAGCTGTCATGCTCCATTGAGTTTTCCCTTCACGACCAGTCTTGCTCCTGACTGCATTTTGCTGGCACTGGTGTCCTCTCTGTTGAGGAAGTCACTTGTAACTTGATAACACAGTCAATACCTCTTCTTGGTATTGAGGAAAGTTTGAAGCAGCCCAGCTACTTTGTGGCTAAAACTGGTCAATATTTGCTCTAGGAGGAATGAAGAGAGTCTTCTGTGCACTTAACCAAGTATGGCTCTTGACTGAATTAACAGATTATCTTCTTGCCTAGAGTGATATGGTCTTAGTCAAGGTCTAGGGCTTCTCACCTCTGCCTCAGTGCAAATAAGTACTTCATGATTTGTGACAATTGAAATGAACTTTATATTTAAGGGCAAAACTGGAGGAGAAGAGAAAGAAAGAAGAGGAGAAACGGTTAAAAGAGGAAGAAAAGGTAAATGCTTTCTCTCAGCTCTTCTGTTATGATGAAATGCTGTTAATGGGCTCCCTGTTTTGTTTGGAGGTGTTGGTGTCCCTGTTTTATCTGATAAATTTTCTGCATTTGTTTGTTGTTGTTTTCTTTGTTTTGTTTTTGTTTTTTTCAATGCCTGTGAATGAACTCTGTCCTTTGCCTTATCCATGACATTGGAATCCATGTAGGTGTGTTAGAGTAAACGATTATTTTTTTTATTGAGTTACAGGAGCTGGTAAATACCTGAACTTTGTTTTATATCTCATTAGATTTGAAGCTGGGTCATGCTTGAGCTCACTTTAAATTATGAGGCGTTGTCCTACCTTTATTTATAATTTGCATTTTCATTCTGACTTTAGCGTATTAATGCACAGAAAGCAGAAATTACGAGATTCTTCCAGAAACCAAAGACTCCACAAGCCCCAAAGGTGAGATATTGCTATTCCCGTGTTTTTGTTGGTCTTTCATTAGTCATCTTACAAATACACTGACTTCCCTCATATCTGTCTCTTAGAGCTTCTTAGGTGGACAAAGCATTAGTATTTCTTGCTTCCTCATTTCAGAAATGTAAAGAGTTTAAAAAAGTGTCTGTGACCAGAGAAGAGAAAACAAAAGAAGTTTTAGTAAAAATCTCAACTTCGTCTTCTGCTTTATCGGCTATAAAGATGTAAATTCACTTGAGAATATCTGTTGGAGTCTCTGATAGGAAGGGCTTATAAATTGTCATTCAAACATCAGTAACTGGTAGTTTAGGTTTGGTGTGTATTTTGAATGCGTTGGTACTATAGTTTCTCAGGTGTTAAGACGCTAACAGTCCTCACTTACTATTTCAGATTCTTGCTGGCTCTTGTGGAAAGTTTGCTCCTTTTGAAATTAAGGAGAACATGGTGTTAGCTCCCCTCTGTCGTATTGCCCTTGATTCAGACTTCTTAGAACAGCTGGATCAGCTCCTGCGTGCACAGAATAGTGACGTTTCTTTCTTGAGAGACCTAAAGTGTCGTAAACCACGTAAAACTGGACCTACTTTTGTCAATAGCAGTACCGACATAGTAAACAGGTTAGTCTATGTCTTGGGGCTTCTCTTCACTTTTCATGTAGTGAACAGGCGAATGGTTCTAAGGCAGCCTTATTATAATATCAGATGCAGTTTTTCTTTCAGTACTTGTTTTGTCTGAGATTTGTTTTCATGGGAAGAGTATGTCATAATGTAGATTTCCTTCATTCTATATAATGCTTCTCAAATCCTTATTTACAGGAAATCTTGTGTTTCAGGCAGCTCCATTTCAGCACTGGGTACTACTTGCCTTTAGTGGTGTTCATCTTTGATAGTTTGAAGAAGTAAACAGATAGCTAAGACATGGCTCCTGTTGCACATAGTGTTGTAACTACGGAGGGTGGTAGCTTGTCCAGAACTCCTGTTCTTGCAAGCAAATTGTGATTGCCTGTTGTAATGAACTCAAGCTCTGGGTTGGCATCATGGCTGAACTGAATTTTTCTAAAAGATGTTTTCCTGAGCAGCAGGGGAGCATTCTGTAAGTACTGAAGATGGCCTTTTTGTTTTAACAGTGATGTGGTGGTAGTGGCTAACTGCAAAACAGATGCTGTTCCTGAAAGGGGGAAATTTGGTAGAATGAAGCTTCTGCAGTTTTGTGAGAATCACCGTCCTGCATACTGGGGCACATGGAACAAGAGAACCACTATGATCCGTCCCAGGAATCCTTGGTCAAAGGACTGCGTAAGTATCTTGCATGCAGCATAGTTGGATTCTTTTTTTTCCTTTATGCTCCCAAAGTGAATATATGGTGTTCGGGTTCACTTGTTCTCTGGGTTTTCTGATCCACTTGCATGTTCCCTCTTGCTATTGGGTTTTGAAACACTGACTGGGCTCTGGCATCATACTCTCAGACTGACAGAAGTGGCATATTGGTGTTTCTGATTCTAGAAACTACTGGACTATGAAGTAGATAGTGATGAAGAGTGGGAAGAGGAGGAACCTGGAGAAAGCCTTTCCCATAGTGAAGAAGTAAGGATTCCATGTGATGAAAAATAGCTTTTTTTGAAACAATTGCACTTGTCAGTGTGATTTCTAAAAAGCAGAGTTTATTTTTAGGATGATGAAGAGGAGGGAGAGGATGAAGATGATGACGATGGTTTTTTTGTACCCCATGGGTACTTATCTGAAGATGAAGGAGTGACAGAGGTAAGTGAACTGGGTGGCACTGGATTTCCACCTGTGCTTCTGATGTATCAAGTATTAAATATTGACACATGAAGAAAATGTGTAGTGTTGGCAGTGACATAACTCAGATCTGCATGGTTCAGGAACAGACTTGTGTAACTGGGGAACACAATAAAAAGCTGGGTTTTAAAGAAGACTTGGTTTTTTTTTTTTTTTTTTTTTTTGGAATGGTTTTATCAAGTTCTCTCTCACCTGTGGCTTTTAGGAGTGTGATCCAGAGAATCAGAAGGTCCGTCAAAAGCTGAAAGCAAAGGAATGGGATGAACTGATGGCCAAGGGGAAGAGGTTCCATGTTCTACAGCCTGTGAAAATTGGCTGCGTCTGGGAAAGCGCAGAAAACGACAGCAGCACAAATGCAGACCTGAAGGTTCTCCAACAGTTCACAGCATGTATCCTGGATTCACCTGTTGCAGAGGAGGAACAGCAGATCCAGAAATGTAGCAAGAAAAGAGCAAAAGATCAGCAAAGTAAGACATGAAGGGCTAAATAATTGTATTTATGCACTGTTATACTCTGCTTTTGAGATGATAGATTTTTTTTTTTTTTTGTATCAAGTTAGTGTCAGACTGACCTGATTATGACATGTCTGAAATTCAAGTAATCTCCATGAGATCTCTTGACAAGGAGTTTTGTGGCATGGCACCCTGCAGGGCTTTAGTTACTCCCTCCAAAAACTTGTGCCTCAGATAATCGAGGAAACAAAGCCAACAAGACCTCAGTAGGCTCAGATTTAGGACCACTCACTGGAAGTGCTTGAGCCCACTTACCTGTGCATTGTTTGGGGAGAGAGGATTTAGTTTGTGTGATGTATTTCAGTACTGAGAAGGTCTCGCGTGTGGTTAACACAAGGATGTGAATAGTGCACGAAAAGGCTGGAACAGGGGTTGAAGCTTTCACTTCAGGGGTCATTCTTATTGAGGTTGACTTGTCTATATCAAGTTTAGCTCCTGTTACAATCCCATATCTAAAATTAATCTTAACCTATTTGTCTTCGTTCCTGGAGCATGTGCACTGACAGGTTATGTCAGCCTGGCTGTTTTTGACCTTTAAATAGTTCTCCCCCACAACCTTTGTGCAACCTTTCTTCTCCGCAGTCCTTGGCCAGCTTCTGCCACTGCTCCATGGGAATGTGAATGGGAGCAAAGTGATCATCCAGGAGTTCCAGGAGTGCTGCCGGCAAGGACTGTTCAGTGACGTGACTGCAGCTGCCGACGGCGGTGACACAAGCCCTGTGAGTCCCCACACATCCCGGCCGCAGACGCCAGTTGGCGAGGACAGCGGTGTCCCTTCCAAAGCCAGGCTAAAGCGAATCATTTCTGAGAACTCTGTGTATGAGAAGAGACCCGAATACAGGATGTGCTGGTATGTCCACTCGGAGGTGCTGAAGAGTTTTGACCAAGAGCACCTCCCTGTCCCTTGTCAATGGAACTACATCACACAAGTCCCTTCTTCAGGAAAGGAGGACAGTGGCAGTGTGCCAGGCACAGCGCTCGTGCAGACCACCCCTGTGTCAGTAAAGAGGAAGTCCACTGGAAGTATGTGCATCACTAAATTCATGAAAAGGCCTAGGGATGCTGAACAGGTGAGCTTCTTTTTGCAGCAGTCTTCCCCATTAAAGCATGGTGGGAATGTAGCTGTGCATCTTCAGTAGGCGAGCCTCCTGGCACGCCTCCCAGATTGGCCTAGATCTGCCATCAGCAGAGTCAAAATATTAAGCTACAGAAACTGTTCTTCATACAAAAAGACCCTATTTGTGGGGAAGGAGTGGGATTGTGCGACTCTAAAGAGATGGGTTTCTTTTCTCTCCCTCTAGCTTGGGCTGTTTCATTTGAAACATTGCTCTCCTGCTGTTCTACTATTTGGCAGTGATTGCTTCCAAGCCATAAATAGTTTGAGTGTCTGCTTGGCCTTGGTTTTACAGCTGTATATAATTTGTATGCAGGTTTTTATGTGTGTGTATGGCTGCCAGATGTATAGCCCGGGCTGGTGACTTGCATCGGTTGCATGTGTACTGATTAAATGTGGTTCGTAAGTGCTGCAACTCAGCCCTTAACAGTCTGTAAAGTCTCAGGCTTATACTGTCATATATAAAGCTGAATTTCAAGAGCTGGTTTAAAAAAATAAAATAAAAAAAAATCACAGGAACAAAATGAGATGGATTTGGAGTACTTGCTATTCCAGCTCTAAGCTTTGTTGTGGTCTTCCTGTTGCGGTTACCCTGAAAAGCAGAGGTGAACAAGTAGTATTAAGAGCTTAATTATCCAAAAGGATGATTGAAAAGTATGTGATCATTGCTTTAGCTGTGTGATGCTCTGTCATGCGTTTAAGACAGTGAGGCTTTAGGTCCTGAAGCCTGGTATTTGCAACTGGTAGCCTCCAAACCTCCAGGCAGGACTGGTTTGCACTGTTCAGTGGATTTATTCATCATCCCCTGTGGACAAGGGGAAGAAAAGAAGCCTCGCACAAGGCTTTTCATGCTTTTCTTTCCCACTTTATTCTTCTTTGGCTCTTCTGGTGAAGAAGCTCTGCAATCAAGTACAAGCATTGATAGGGATCAGAGATTTGTGAGAAACTGTTCAGCCCCCAAACTCCATCTGCTTGTTTTTTTTCATCTACACTAAATAAAGGCAGAGGGAAAAAAAAAAAATCTGCTTGGCACCCACTGGAAATTCTGCTTATAACCAATTGCTTGAGCAGAAATAGCAAAACAAAGGTTTTTAGTAGAGTTACACCATTGGCCTGAATTCCTCAGAGCTCTTAAAAGCATCTTAGTTGACCTTGTGGGGCGTGGTGCAGCGCAGCTCGGAACAAAGGTGGTAGGCTCCTGAAAGCCTTTCGTGCCTGATGTCTAAATCAGCACTGCTCAGGTAACGAGATCCCATCCTTCCTGCTGAGCAAGGCTGGAGTGTGTGGAGAAACTGGAGAACCTGCCAGCCTTGACCTGCCACTTGTTCTTGTCCATGGCGTGTAGTACTCTGCCACAAAGCTCACGCCAGGGCTTTTGTACGTAAAGGTGCTCTTGCATAAGCTGCAGAGAAGGAAGAACTCGGTACCAAAGTGGGCGATACCTACCCATGTGTAGGAGGGGAATACTTAATCTGAGACCTGGGACTTTAATGAAAGCTGTAAATTTAAAATTTCTTGGAACAACTTGTAGGGATGGGGACCAATGAGACTTTCATTCCACAGTTCCAGTCAAAGCGGGGGGGAGGACTTGGAGCTTTTCAATGCTGGGCAACTTCAGTTTGCGTTACTCCTTGTATTCATTTCTTTTTTTATGATTCAGAATGAGCAGTCTGTGCTCCTCCCAAGGCAGCAAATAGTCGCCAAGGGAAGAACTGTTGTCCCTCCCTGAATAAAAGCTGATTGACAAAGATGGAGAGTCAGGGAGAGAATAAGCTTATATTTGATAAGCAAAAGTCACTTTCCATCTTCAGAAGCAAGAAAGCATCAAAAGAAATCAGGAGGGTGAAGAAATAAAAATAAAAATAAAAAAGGACAAAACTGAGTTGGATTTTAATTGAGCTTTGAACTGACTTTTAGATGTGTAGGCTGTTCGCTGTGTTGTGTAATAGCAGAACATCTTGGAGCAAAAGCTTGGCGTGCTTCCTGCTGTACGTGCCATTGCAGACTAGGCCTTTTTACCAAAAGGCGGTGTCTGTTGAAGCCAGGGGTGGTTTTTCTTATTCTTTTTTGTTGTTGTTGTTCCCTATGAACGTTTATGCCTGCCTGTTTAGCCATTGCAGTCCTCAGCACTGGCTGTGCTGGACCTTGCATGTTAGCACTGTCAGCTTGCCGTTACACAGCTGATACCTTATTGCTTTTTTTTTTTTTTTTAAGGCTGAAGCTATGGAGATGGACGGATTTCAGGCAGACACCGAGGAAGATGAAGATGATGATGACTGCATGATTGTGGATGTACAGCCAGGCAAAGGTGGGAAAATAATTCATAGCAGTCTCTTGGCAGATAATCACTCCCAGAAGGGAGAGCACAACAGAGTAGGAACTGTGGCTAAACCTGTTGCTGTTTTCCTGCCACAGTTTCACCAAGCTTTGTGCTCTTCTCTATAGATGTTTTATTCAAGATACTTTTGTGCTTTTTATGATTTATTCTAGATGCTTCTTTGATTTCTATGGTTTTCTCTAATCTGCTCTTGCCCTTTTTCCCTCTTCCCTCCAAATGACTAAGCAAAGCAAAGTGCTTGTGAATAGCAATTGTCTGCCAGTGTTACTGTTTGTTTCTGATAGGAAGAGTGAACACTGGGGTCAGTATAAGCAGATCCACTTAATATTGGTAAATGCTGCTGAGAAGGCCTGGTCTCTGGGGCTTGCATACTTAGGTACGGAACCCTGCCAGGACTGACAAGGTCTGGAGTGTAGGTTTGCTGCCTTCTTGAAGTCTTAAGTGCATGCTGAAGTGTCTGTTCTGAAGGAAATAACATCAGATAATAACCAAGCTCTCAGATGTTTGACATATGAGCGCTCCTGATCAACACTGTGCAGCTTTGTGCTAGAATCTAAGCAGTTGTTTATATTTGTGTCCCAGTTATCTTTTGGAAAAGGGTTTTCAAAAGCTCTATTGCTATAGTGTATCCTTTCAGGCTACAGATTCAGAAACAGTGGGATGAGGAAATGGAACAGCTCCTTTCATCTCAGTGAGGCTTTAGCTATACAAACTAGATCATACAGATCAATGATTTAACACAAACCACATGCAGCTCCTCTAAATCACTTTTAAAACCTCCAAGCTCTTTCTTACAGCTCTCACAATAGCTCTTTCACACTGCTACTGGCACAACCTGAATTAAGGAAAGTGTTGGGTTTTTTTGCGTTGGACAGTTCCTCTAATTGATAGATAAGGGCTCGTGCATATTCCCAGAGTATTAAATTCTATGGAGTATTTGACCCATTCTAGACATATATTGGTTCTCCTTTCTGTCTGAGCTGGTGTTGCATTCCCCCTCTCACCTTCCATATCAGACACTATAGCTGTTTGGCGGGAAGCTTTGTGTTTAATCTTAAGCTTCTTTTGCTTATTCCATGACTGCAATGGGATGAAAGCCTTACTTCAGCCTTGTAGCATCTTGTTCTGAGGACTGGGATGCTGTTCAGTAGCAACTCTGTCTAGGTCTAAAGCACCAAAAAGATTGAGAAGATCCTTCTTAGGTTTGAAGTAGTTTTATTCTGCATTGTTGTAACCCAATGCTGAAACTCAATGTTAATACCAAATAGTATTGAAAAGGAGACTTATACATGGGCAGACAAGCTAAGACAGATTAAAGCATATAGGGCAGTAGTCAAATTCTACTGGTTTAACGAGGATTTTGTTTAAAAACAAACAAAACAGAAACCACACATTTTCTACTTTGCAGATTCTACATTGGGAGTAACTGAAACAGCTTCAGAATCCAGTGGTACAGCTGCCACTCACCAGGATGCCAGCATGGTCAGCCCACCTAATACAGTTTGAGACTTAAATGCCTACTAACTTCTCTGTATGTATGTAGAATTACTTAGAAAATTTTAAACCTTGTGTATCTTTGAACAAGATACTTGAAAGTATTCCATATTTCTTGTAAAGAGAAGACAGCACTTTGTTCTGCTTCAGACCAGATGGAAGCTTAAATTTTTAGTTTTAGTTTTTAGCTTAAAGATATTGCATATTAATCTGTCCTTAATAAAGCATTATTGAAATTTTGATACTTCTTTGTAATGGAAGGTATCTAAGTTATCTCTAAAACTAGTGGAGGGGTTTTAAAATAAGCTTATTGTGATGCCTCTGGGGAATTACTGTGTTCATAATGTTGTATAGCATGCCCTTGGGTATAAATGATGTACAATTATATTTGAATTTGCTATCTATATTATCCTGTTTGTGGTCTTACTTCCTACAGAGAACAGCAGCAGGGTTTTACCTTTGGAAAAGAAAAAAACCTGCAAGCTGTTTCTCCTATTTTGTGATAGTCCGGTATTAATTACATGTCAGGCTAGTGATAGGTTATTGGTCTCCTGTATCCATCACTGCAATGGAAGTTGTATGTATATATAAAAGCTGATTTCTACCCCACGGATGAACTTTAAGATTTAAGCATAAAGGACTGAACTAGCATTGAACTTGTTCATGTATGTGACAAACCTGCTGTGGTTTTTAATTTTTATAAGGCTTGTGAGTTGATGAATGAGTTCCCTAAAATACTGGCTGCAGTTTGAGATTTAGTCTCTCACCAGTGGGACAATGCAGCATAAATAGCTCTTACCTGTTGTTAGTCTCCCTGTCTGTCCCTTGTTCTGTCTGCAGGTGCCCTGAAGTGAAAAGGTGAGTGAAAAGTATAATACCACAGCTGCCCATTAGTGCCAGCCCCAGCCATGTCTGGAACTCATCTGCAATTCAAATGTAGAAGAGCAATACAATTCAAATAACCTTAAACACAACAGAGTCTTTAAATATTCCATTTAATTAGACTAAACATAATTTTTATCTAAATATACTCTCTCCAATAGGAGTTACAGTGCACACAGAAGCAGAAGGAAAAGCTGAATTCTAAGTCCAGCCCAATATCCAGGCTCAATCAGTTCGTAATCCAGCCTTGTAATCCAGCACCTAATCCCTCCTCCAAGGGAGGAAAGTGGTACTTCATCATGGTCTTGAAAATACCTCAAGCAGTCACTGCTAGGACTTGGTTTTTAAAGCCATTAAGAGCAGTCCTGTAAGTGTTTTACTGGGCAAGACTGCCTTAGTGTATGGCTACTGAGTTGTGGAGGTGACTGTAAGGTTGGTGTAAAGTGGCTGAATCTTTAGACTCCCACTCTGCAGAGCTAAAACAAAATCACTTCTGAGATCACATAGCTGGAAGCTCCAACAGTCTGTATGAGAACATAAGGGAACAGTCTAAAACCACCAGCACTGAATCCATTCCCCTTTATTTCAAGACAGTGTCTGGACCCTAGCGAGAAGTTCTGGTTTCAGGGGGTTTGCTGGCTGTTCCTGTCCTGATGCCTGAATGTCTGACATGACCGCTGCATCCCAGGCAAGAGTCAGGAGGGCTGAGGGCACCTGGAACAGAAAAGACAGCGTTGCTGTAGCTTAGTAATACTGTGCTTTAACTTCCTCATAACATGCTGTGTACGTTCACAGACATGGAAAACATTTAGCAAGAGCATTTCAACTAAGGATGAGTATGGATTTCTGCAGGAAGCTCCTTAGGGGACGTTGCTTTGGGCCTGCTGTTGGAAGCTTTATGGTAGAGCTGTACTTGGCTCACAATTTCTGCCTTCCATCTTTCACCAGGGTGGATGCTAACCCTGTGATATAACTGCTGGCAATTACTGCAGCCTGCACTTGCTACAAAGAGGTAGGTCCTTAAAGTTCCTTCCACATAGACCTCCTAGCCTTGAAGCAGAAGCCTTCAAGCAGTTGCTTGAGCTTAAAAAGAAAGGGCCAGAGCACAACTGTGCCTAAAGCAGAAGACACAGTCTTCTAAGTTATGAGCAGCAGATGACCCTGACAACTCAGGTTCTGTTGTCACCTGAAGACCCCTGTGCAAGGTGCCATCTCTTTTACTCACCAGCCCACACTCATTGAAGGCCAGGTTCTCATCAGTCAGTTTGAGACCTCCAGGTCCCAAGAGCTCAAAGGGCAGCCAGTCATCTCTGAGTGCTTCTCTCACAAAGTTGTAGAGCACAGATACGGGTTCTCGGGCATAAAAAGTCCCTGCCATGAGAAAAACAAGGTGAGATATTGAAAGAGGCTCTGGCATTTACCAAATGTAACCTTTTGTGGTAGGTTTCATAGGACTCTGGTACTGCTAACTCCATGCACTACTTCAGTGGCATAGAAACAGCCTGATTTAACTGAAGTATAAAAGTAGAATTCCCAAAGAAAAATGTTACTTCAATTGTTGCAAACCCCTGCCAGCCTGTAACAAAGAATTGGGAAAGCCTGAAATTATTTCTGGAGTTCTGTTACAAAATTTGAAGAGGGTTTATACTGTTGTATAGCTTGACACCACACAGGCACCCTCATGCTGGTTACTCTAACAAACTGATCTAATGAGTCCAGCTTGCTGGCAGTAGCCTGGGAAGAGCACGTTTAATTAACAATGCCTTGAGATTCTTCCCTCTACAGTCAGCCCTGGCTTACAGTCCCAGCCCTAGGCAGGTGGAGGGCTCAGAGATGGTCAGAGTCATTACAGAAATGTTACCCCACTCTGGTTTTGTTGCTTTATTCTATCAGCTGTGTTCTGCACATCTCAAGCCTGCTTATTATTTAAGCTCTTACGCTACAAGTATTCTCAGAAGCTTTTAGGGGTGCACAAAGAACGAGTAAGAAGTCTTTTACCTTGGAGGATGTATCCATCAGGAAATCTGACTCGTAACAGGGTATAGTTGTACTTTCGCATTTCCCTTTGTTCTTCTTTCTCTCGCATAGCTCTTGTCCTCAGCATTGAAGCCTTCTCCACTGCTTCTGTCCTTTAGATATAAAGCACGAAGGAGAGGTGGAAGCCTGTTAGCTGGCATTGCATGCCCCCTGGGTAGTTGGGGTCCTCCGTTTAAGCCTACTCACCGGAGCCGTTGCTCTCGTTTTATCTCTTCTGCAGTGAGGTTGTAGAAGTCATTTGGCAGCTCAAACCGAGCAGCTTCTGGTGATGGTTTAAATACACAGAGCTGGCGATCCAGCTGGGGTCTCACTGGCTCAGAGCTTAAAAGCTGCTCTTTGTAGTCCTTGAGGTCTTCCAACTTGGTCAGCATTTCTTCCTTCAGTACGTAGTACTCCTCTGTGGTCTCTACAACCAAAAGCACAGGACTTGAATCTCCTGTTCTTTACTTGAGTAATGTATGAAATATAAGGGCAAGGATCTCCAGAAAACATACTGTCTTGACTTAACAGGGAAAATGCAGGGTGAGGGGCCGTTAATGTTACAGCCTTAGAGTGTGGAGTTCTTGGAGCAACCAAAGCTACCTTGCTGGCTGCCCCTGGGGTGTCCCACCATTCAAACCGCTCGCTCCAGTTTAATACACTTAAATTTCTTGCCTTGTTCTGGAACAGGCAGTGTTTTTATCTCAAACCCAACAGCTTGGAAAAATCTATGTATCCCTTCCAGGCAGCTTATCCTTTCCTGGAAGAAAAGGAAAGAGTTAAACGTAGTCTGCTCCAGGCAAGGAGTTCCCTAGGCAGAGCAGCTGCAGGAGCCTTGATCTCACCTGAAACACTTTGTTCTGCAGTTTGATTTTCCGGTACTTTTCCTCCTCTGGATGGAGATAGATATTATCCAAGTATCTGCAGAAAGAGGAATGCACTTCATGGATCAAAGCAGGCACTTGAGGACATGCTGCCCCAAGGCATAAAGATCACATTGTCTGGGAGACCTTACAGCATTTCTTGCAGCTACAAGCTGAAAAACCAAGGAAAGTAAAATACATGTGTTTTATGCCCAAGCCAGACAGAAGATGGGGGTGGCTGATCTCAACCAGCAGCTCCCAAACCTCTTGGACTACTAGACCAACTCGAAACATCTCAGAAGTTGACCTTATTTCAACTGAAAGCACCACCTAGCTAAGATGTTTCAAGGTTTTGGTTTTAGTTTTCTTCAGATGTTGCCTGGAGCACAGCAAGAAAATGCACCTGCCTGTTAATCTTCCAGGAAAGGGACAAGCTACCTGCACACTCCATCCTACTTACTTGGCCATGGTCTCCACGCCTACTCGGACTTTTTCCCGGTCCTTATTGAAGGTGTGAATCTCCATGATGGAGGCAGCCACTGGGTCTGCGGAAGAATACTGTGGGGAAAAGGAGAGAAGCTGGTTGGGGGGAGCAGTGGGTCAGAATTCTCTGTCTCAATTGCAGCAAGTTGAAGGGACAGGCATTTGTAAGTCAGCATCCGAACAGAGCTGCCCTTCTGGGAGACAGGGGAGGGTGGAGATTTTACAGGGAAAAGGCAAAGGGTTAGAGGTCACTGCTGCATTGCTTGAGGGGATCCAGGCCACAAAATGAGTGAAAAAGGGAAGAAAGGACAGAAGGATGTGCAGCCAGCAGACATGGTGCTTACCAACTGGATGGCTTCTCTGATATGCTTTTCTTTCTCATCTTTCCTTACCACTGCACCAGTCAACGGGCAAATGAAATAGACCCCTGAGACAGAGGGGCTAGCTGCTGCTTCACTGGCTGGGAATGCCAGGTCCTAAAAGAGACCAAACCAGAAAGGGAGCTGGAGGAAGGAAGACTTTTTTTTTTTTAAGCACATCTGCACAAGAGAAGGACAAGGGTGCTCCCAAAGCATGCATTTGTATACAATCTGAGAACAGCAGTGTGTCTCATACCTCTTTGTCTGCAGAGACCCCTTTCTCACTTGCAGCTGCCTCAGCCATGAGCTCCCTTCTCACTAGGAAAGACAAATCCCAGTTACAGCGGCAGGGGCACAGAGCCCCAGTGGTTCAGCAGCTTTGCGCTGTGCAGCTCTGCCCTGGGGAAGCGAACGCCCGTGCGGGTGCTCTGCTTCTGGCCCAGGAACGCACGGGGTGTGCGTGCCCCCCATTTCTGAGAGACTCGTCACCAGCCCCAGGAGCCAGCCTCACCCATGCAGCTGCCTACCTGGGGCCTCTCCCCGGCCCTCCGGCAGGAGGCCGAGCTCAGCTCAGGCCTCTCCTTTGCAAAGCCCTGCAGCCCGGCTCTCCCTGGGCCAGGGCAGTGCCTACCCTGATTCTTGATGGCCTCCTGGGAGGAGGGCAGCTTCGCCTTGGGCTTCAGCTCCATCCGGGCCAGCGCTGCAGCCGCCGCCATCTGGGCCTCATCGGTTGGTCCCTGACGTGGGGGCTTCGGCGCTGCCTCTGCTTTCGGCTTCTCCTTGGGGACCCTGAGGCGGGACAGAGGGGCGGCTCGAGGGGCAGCTCTCGGGGTGCTACCTCCCGCGGACGCGCAGCGATTCGCTGGCTTTTGGCACCCGAAACGCCCCGGGGAGAGACTCGACGCCTCTTCCTCAGCCTCGCTGCCTTCGGGCGGTTCTGGCAGGACCGGGAGCAGGAGCAGCGCGGCCGCTGCCCTCAGCTCTCCTCCAGCCCAGACAAAACCCGGGGAGAGCTCCGCCGCTCGGAACCGGCCCGGCAGCGTTCCCACCCGGTGAGGGGGCCGGGGCCGGGCCGTGCCGGGGGAGCGGCGATGGCCCGTGGGGGAACGCGGTCCCCGTCCCGCGTCACCCCGCTCTTGGGCCGCTGGAAGCGCTGCGGGACGAGGG
>VXAA01005089.1:23314-39288 GCA_013399115.1 Anseranas semipalmata
GGCGGGCCCGCCCCGGTGGGAGCCCGCGCCAGCGTCGGTACCGGGATGGGGACACGGTCACGGCGTGCGGGGATGGGGTGTACCGGGCGGGATGGGGGGCCCGGTACCGGCACCTGCACCGGGATGGGATCCCGGTACCGGCACATGTATGGGGATGGGGAGCCCGGTACCGGCACCTGCTTGGAGATGGGGTCCCGGTACCGGCACCTCCACCGGGATGGGGTCCCGGTACCGGCACCTGCACCGGGATGGGGTCCCGGTACCGGCACCTGCACCTGCACCGGGATGGGGGGCCCGGTACCGGCACCTGCACGGGGCTGGGGGCCGCCACCAGGACGGGAGGTCTCCTTCCAGCACGTCCTGGGACAGGGCCCGGTACGGTGCTGGGGCCCGGTACGGTGCTGGGTCGCCCCATCCCACACCGGGGTTCCCGCGTCCGCACCTGCACCGGGGCGGGAGCTCGGTCCCGGGACGGGCGGCCCCGTTGCAGCGCGGGTCCCGTTGCAGCACCCAGAGAGGAACCGGGGCTGGGTCCCAGCCTGGCGCCCATAGCGGGCTGGGGGGGCCGGTACTGGCAGTGGGGTCCCGCGCTGGCACCTGCACCGGGGGGGTCCCGCAGCACCAGGGGTCCCGCGCTGGCACCTGGGCCAGTGCCCGAACCTGGCTGGGGATGGGGCTCCCGTGAGGAGGGCGGCCCCGCTTCGCCCCCGCTGGGCCTCCATCCTCGTCCTCCCCCCACCCGGACGGCACCCGCACTGTGGGACCCGCGGCCCCATCACGCATGGGGGACAGCGAAAGGAGGGACGGGGGCAGAGCCGGTCCTGGGGCAGCGTCCTTTGGATGGGGCAGCGGCTGGACGATGCACACGGGGGCTGCGAGCTCTCGAGGCGCGGGATCGGGGGGAGCCGGTGCCGATTGCGGGACGCAGACGGGACAAGGGGCGATGGAGCGCGCGTCCCGGTGGGCAGCTGTCAGCCGGTGACCGCGGTGGTGCCGGAGGAGACCCGGACGGAGCGGTCGGGCACGAGGCGCGTAGCTCGCGCTAACGAGGGGAGCGCCGGGCGGATCGGGGGCTCGGGCAGAGGTCCGCGGCGCTACCGACGGGCAGGCGAGGCCGGTTCGTCCGCCCGAAGGCGCCCGATGGCGAGAGAAGGCAGGCGGACGCCGTGCGGGACTGGGGCCGGGGAGGCGCTGGGTGCCGGAGACGACGATGCTTGGCCGCACCACGCCGTGAGATCTAGGATGCCGTCCCCGCCACCCCAGCGCCGTCGTGGCTGGCTTGGCGCTGGGGCCCGGCACCGAGAGGATTCGGCCCTTCCAGGAGGGCGCTCGCGTTGCCGGCGTCTGCAGCCTCTCCTGCTTTAGCTCGCTTGCTTCTTTTGGGGAGGCTCCTCCCGAAGACTCCCCCCGGCACGCGGGGCAGCCCCCTGCGCACCCCGAGGCTCCCGCCTGTGCCCCCGACCACGTGGAGCAGACTGACGGGCACTGGAGCCGGCGCGGCGTGTGGGAAGAAGACAGGGGTGCCCGCGTGCCCTGCTGGCACCTGGGCTTTCCCTGTGGCCCGTCTCCAGCCAGCAAGGACCCTCCGGCCGCCCGCTGGAGCAGCCGCCCCCGGGCTGGAGGGGGTTCCCTCGGGCATCCCGACGGGGGGCCCCGTGCGATGGCCCTCGCGCCCAGCTCTAGCCGTAGAGCGTCCGTGCCGGATCCCTTCTGTTGCTCTTCTAGAGATCCCGCTTGGCCGTAACGCTGCATTAGGACGCTGTGCGTAGCAAGTTCCCTGTCTGGGTGCTTTGTTGCCGTGCTTGCCTCCAAGTGTGTGTGTGTGCTGGAGTCCGACGCTGCTAGCCAGGGCTAACGTGCCTCGCAGAGGACATGCTCAAGCCGCTCTCTCTGACCACCTCCTGCTTTGGGTTTCCTTTCAGATCGATGACATCGCGGACGGCGCTGTGAAACCCCCGCCGAACAAGTACCCCATCTTCTTCTTCGGCACTCACGAGACGTAAGCGCTGCCTCGCCCCCTCGCTGGGCTTTGCCCTGCTGCCTCTGCTCTGGGCTCACCTCTGCTTTGTTTCTCTCCAGCGCCTTCTTGGGCCCCAAAGACCTGTTCCCCTATGAAAAGTATAAGGACAAATATGGGAAACCAAACAAGAGAAAAGGCTTCAACGAGGGATTATGGGAAATCCAGAACAACCCTCACGCCAGTTACAGTGCCCCTCCGGTGAGTGCGGGCCTTGCGTGGCGGGGGGTCAGCGAGGACGTGGGCTGCCGAGCGCCTCCAGCTCTCCTTTCCTCCGAGCCGCTCTCCTCCTTTTTCTGCTTCTCGCTGCTGTGGTGTCTACGCGCTTCCGTCTCGCAGATCAGCTTTCTCGGGGTTGAAATAGCTTCCCTTTCCTGCCCTCTCCCTTTTGGGGAAAGAGTCAGCCCTCCTCGTCCTCCGAGAGGTAGGCACCTCCACCCCATCTCTGGAGGTGGAACGGGGATGTGCTGTGTGTGCCTTGCCCAAAATCACAGAGGATTTCTTTGTCAGAGTGAGAACGGAGGCTTGCTGGTCCTTGGCTCACGGACCTGTGTGCGGACTGGGGCAGTTCCTCTCTTCATCCATTGCTGAGGTCCTGAGCCAAAAGCCGCTGATTGCTCCTTCGGTGGGCTTCAGAGCAGGCTGGGAGACAGCTCTTTGCTGTCAATTGTTCATGTGTACGAGAGGCGTTTCATAACCATAATTGTATGATACAATTTATTGTATAGCGATCTTCAAAGAAGGCGTCCAAAGCAGCTTCATAGGCAGTTGGTCTGAAGAGGCAGAGGAAGGTTTTTAAGGTGAGCTACAAAGACGAGATGGTCTGGAGGTAGGCAGGCTCGGATGTGCTGCTGCCAGTGCAGGAGAGAGGTTGTGGTTTGAGTAGCTGTGGGAGATGGTTGGACCCAAGACTGCAGATGTAGATAAGGTGAGACCACGGAGATGCTTGAAAACCTGGAGAACGACTTCACTTGTACGTAGCGGTGGGCGGGAGGTTGGTGACGGTGGGGAGGCAGCGCCCGCTTTGTCCAGAGACTGCTCAGCACCACGTGAACTCCCAGCAGGGTTAAGAAACCCGTTCCTGCAGGGCCTGCTGTGACTGAGAGACCAGCCGAGGCCGTGCCAAAGATCCCAGCAAGGCTGCAGGTTCGCTCACAGCCAACTGCCAGCTGGTGGCCAAGGTGTCTGGAGGAGCAGAAGAGATTGAAGTAGAGGCCTTTTTTCATTTTGAGATGAAGCAAAGTGCCAGGAAAAGTCAAAATGAGGAGAGTCTTTCCAGCAGGAAGGCTCCAGTGCCAGAAGAATCCCTGCCCTGGGGACGGCTGGTCCTGCCACGCATGAAGAGAATGGAACAGCCCAGAAGACAGGAGCTCAGGTGCTTTCCCCTTGGGCGTGATGTGCTTGTGCGAGGAACCTCACGATGGGCTGACGAGAAGCCAGGAGACCTTCCCTACGTGGAGTGACGGAATGGGACAAAAGAGACCCCAGCTGGGCGAGAGCAGCGGCCGCCATGCTGCACTCCTCCTGCGGGCCGTTCCGATGGGGAAGGCGTGCGAAGCCGTGCGAGAAGGAAGAGGCCTGGCCTGAATCGAGGGCTGCAGCCGGCCTCCGGGAGGAAAGCGGCCGCTCGCCGAGGCTGAACCGAGCCACCCGGCCCTGCTTTTCTGCCGCCGTCGGGGCAGAGGAAGGCTGGGGTGCGCTCACCCCCCGGGGGCTGTCCAGCCTAGGCTTCTCCAAGGGTCTTTGGCAGAGCGTGAGGACGCTGGGGAGGGGAGTGAGGGAGCGGTAGGTGGAGGCTGAGCCGGGGGACCCGGAGGGAAGGTGCTTCTGGTGGTCTCGGGGTGGTATGGAAGGGGCCTTGGGAAGGGGGTGCAGGGGAATTAGAAGGGGGTCGACTGAGCGCCCTCATTGAAGGGCTGCATAACGTTGTCCCTCTGCCCGAGAGCATTGCTGAAGGGTTCTGGCTTCTGCTGGGGACCTTGCCAGGAGGGGACTCTGCCCTGTGCTCCTCTGTGTGCGCTCCTCTCTGCTCAATGCTGCTGTCCATTGCTCGTCACCCTTTTGTGCCCCTTCTCGCCAGCCTGCCACAGGCCTGTTGGGGCAATAACACGGGTGTCATCTCCGCTGTCTTTAGCCTGCGAGCTCCTCTGACAGTGACGTTCCCGAGAACGACCCGATGGGGGGAAGCGATGCAGGTGATGATGAGGAAGACGCTGCCATGGCTGCAGTCACCACAGAGAAAATGGAAAGCGATGAGGACTCGGATCGAGGCAGCGACCACAGCGGGCTCAAGCGAAAATCGCTGGCAATGAAAGTGAGTGTGGGCTGAGATGGGAGGCTGTCCTGGTCTGGAGGAGGCTGCAGCATGGTTGTTGGGCCCACCACTGAGCTGCCCCCTTCTTCCAAGTGAAGCGCAGCATGTCAAACCCATCGTGGAGGGGGGTGAAGAAACCACCTCCCTCCGGATGCTCCAGTGGGAAACTGGGCTAGCGTGAGTTTGGGGGTCTCGCAGCTGTCTTGCTTTGTCTGTGAGGTGCTGGGACAGCCAAGTCCTGGTGTGGTTTGTGGAGAGGCCAGAGCTGCACATCTCTTCCGAGCGCACGTGGCTGTTCTGGCGGGGATGGTGGGGGAGAGTTGGGCAGCCCCTTCCTAGCCAGTGTTTGCCTTCTGCTGGGGGTGGAGAGGGGGTGGGCTTCTCTCACTTTGTCACTTCTCGGATATCAGATGCCGGTGGCAAAACGGCCTCGGAAATCTTCCAGTGACCTGGATCAGGGCAGCCCCTCCCTGACAGAAGAGGAGAACTCGGAAACGTCTTCTGAGTCGGAAAAAAACAGTGACCAGGTGAGAGAGTTTGGGGCTACACTTGTATGGAGGCTGGCAGGATGATGCAGAAAGGGCTGCAGGAAGAGCATCACCATCTGTGGGGGCAGTGGCACCGAGTCAGGGCCTGGGGGAACCGACTGGCTTCACCATCATGAGACTGTTCCCCTTGTAATGTCTGTGTTTTCCTCCAGGACTTCACTCCTGAGAAGAAGCCAGTGGCCAGGGCTCCCCGGAGGATGCCTGCAGGTGGCAGGAAGAAGAAGGTAAAAAGCCCCCTGGGGTGGCTGGTCCCGTACATTGCTGCTTCACCCTCCTCCAGTCTCCCTGGCGTGGCGAGGGACCTGGCTTTTGCCAGCCTCTGGCATGGCCTGGCCTGGAGGAGGGGGTGGCTTCCCTGCGGGCAGGGAGGCTGGGCTCTGTGCTGCCTGGAGGGCTCTGCTGCGAGCTGGGTGTAGGCCCAGTGCTAGAAGAGACCTCGCTTATGTCTCAGTGACCTGGCTGGGCCCTATGCTGCTGTGTTTTGGGGCGTCGGCTGCTCTCGTTCCCCACTTCCATCCCTACTTTGTGCCTGCAGAAAGTGGAGTCCGGCTCTGACTCAGATTCCAAAGTGGACTCAGACTCAGAAATGGGAAACGCGACTGTGGACATGACCAAGTCGGAGTCCAACTCTGATTCAGACTCCGATGTGTCTGTGAAAAAGCCTCAACGGGGCAGGAAGCCAGGTAACACCAAGGAGACTTCATCTACCACAACTGGGCCACTGCTGGCTTCTTCAGGAGGCTAGAGAGCATGTGAGGCTGGGTGCTCCTGCAGCTCTGGTGTCCCCTTCTGTTGTGGACAGCATACAGCCCTCTGCCCCCTGATTTGGGGCTGTTTTCTCAAGAGACTACCAGGGCTCCTGCTGAAGGTCTTCCCATTGTCTTGCAGCTGAGAAACCCCCTCCCAAGCCCCGTGGCAGGAAACCGAAGCCTGAGCGCGTCCCGACCAGCTCCAGCAGCGACAGGTGAGATCGGCTGCGGTGTGATGGGACATTGTCACCTGCTGGGTGTGTGTGTGGGGGGGTCACCGGCCTCCCTCCCACAACACAAGGGGTCCAAGCATGCCCTGTCCTTTGCAGCGATAGTGACAGTGACGTGGACCGCATCAGTGAGTGGAAGAGGCGGGATGAAGAACGGCGGCGGGAGCTGGAAGAGAAGAGGAAGAGGGAGCAGGAGGAAGAGATCCGTCGGCTCCGGGAGCAGGAGAAGGAGGAGAAGGAGAAGAGGAAGGAGAAAGCAGAGAAGGGCGAGGAGGTGCACTCGGAAAGTGACAGCAGTGCAGACGATGAAGTGGCCAAAAAGGGCCGGAAAGGCCGGGCCAAGGCCCCGTCCTCCTCAGACTCTGAAATGGAGATGGAGAAAGAGGTGAGTACAGCTCCGTGGGGACATGGGGAGCTGGTGTCAAACGACAGCTCGTCTTCTTCCCTGCCACGTCAGCAGGGGCCTCCAGGAGTGGCAGTGACCTGCTGTCTTGGTCTTCTCTTACCCTGGAGTTGTCCAGGGAGCACAGGGAAGGGCTGTGTCCCTAGGGGAGTTGTTCCCTTGGCCCAGGAGGCCCCATCCAGCCCCATGATGCTCTCCCTCCCACCAAAGTCATCGTATTTGCTCCGCTGTCCTCTGCAGAGCAGGGGGAAGGGTTAGCAGGGCTCGGCTGAAGCACTGAGAAGGGTTTCAGAGGGCTCATGGCAGCTGTGCTGCCTCGCGGGCAGGGGCAAGGTCTCCCTTTCAGCCTGCCGACTCTTTCTCCGCGTGGAGTGGGGCCAGGAAAACAGCACAAAGATCTGAGGTCTGGAAGGAAGCATGCCAGGTATTGCAGGCTGGGTGGGCCACTTTAGGTACCAGGATATTTACTTTGGGAGCATCACACCCCTGTGCTGTAACCCGAGTCCTTTTTTTGTCTCATGCCGGGGACAGCCCTGCACCCAAACCGGCGGTGCTGCTCCCCAGTGACTTGCAGCAGCGGTGTCGTGGGTGCTGGCCGCTGGCGTGGCTGGATCATGCCCAGATGGGTCCGGGAGGACCAGAGCAGGCCATGGCGCTGTCTCCCTCCCGCAGCGGGGGGGGCTCTGCTGCAAGCTGCTCTCGCCTGCATTGTTCTCTCCTTGAAGGTAAAGAAGCCAGCGAAGAAGCAGCCCTCAGAGTTGTCAAGGAAACCGAATCAGAAGGAGAAGAGGGGCCGAGCAGAGGAGAAACCGCGGAACAAGTCAGCATCTCCCCTCCCTGCGCTCGGCGCTGTCTTCCTCTGGGGACAGGGCTGCTCCTCTGCTGGCGCCCCATCCCTCCTGGGGACAGCGTGGGGTGGGGATGGGGGTCCTCGTGGAGCGGCACCCGTGGAGGGGTTTCCTCCTCTCCTTTCTCCTAGAGCTGAAGGTGCTGGTGGAGGTGTCTGGGGGGGACACCAGGCTGAGGGGGGAAGATCCTTGGGGTATCCCAGGACACTGTTGCTTTGGGCTCTGCCTTTCTGCAGTCCCGGGAAGCTGGGGCATGGGGGAGCTGCTGTCTCGGAGCTCCTGTCTGTGCGAGCTGGGAGATGTGTGTGCAAGCGTGGGTGGAGCGCGGCAGGGCTCTGCCGCCTGGCTTGCGCTGTCGGGCAGGCTGGGGGACACACTGGTGCGTGCTGTCACCTTCCTTGCTAGCCCAGCAGCGAGCAGGTGGTTTCACCTGCAGGCATCCCCTGAATGATTTTCTCTCTTTCCTTTTCCACCCACAGACCTTTGAAAGCGGAACGAGGCCGCAAGAAGTCTGACGTGATCCCCGAAAGGAGAATGGAGAAGAAAAAGGGTGAGAGAGCGGGTGCTTTTGGGACAGGTTACAGAGGGGAGAACAGGGAGAGAAGGGAGCCGGGGCTGGTTCCCCCATCTCGGGGAAAGGGAGGGATCTCACCAGCAGGGATCGGTGTGGTTGTGGTTGGGCCCTGCCGGTGCTGCTGTGGTCCCTGCACCGTGTTGGGAAGTATTTACAGGGTGTGTAGAGACAGCTTCCCTGCATGCGTTCCTTCCCTGTTGTGGCACACCACAGCCCATCCTCTTCAGAGAGGCCCCTGGGGCTGCTTTCAGCCTTGGAGACACGAGAAGAAACCAAAGCCCTTTTTGGGGAGGGGTTCTGGGCTCCAGGCGGTTGCGTGCTCCCCACCTGATGCCTTGGCCTGTCTCTCTTGCTGCTCCAGAGCCCACTGTTGAAGAGAAACTTCAGAAACTTCACAGCGAGATCAAGTTTGCCCTGAAGGTGGATAACCCGGTGAGTGCCTGAGAGCGTTGGCCTGGCCTGGGAGGTCCCTGCTTGTGTCCTCGGCCACCACATGGACCTTGCCCAGCTGCTTAAGGCAATCCCTGGTCTTGCCTGTCTGGAAGCTGGGTGCTGTGAGGGAGCTGTGCTCACAGCAGTACTGGTCCCAGATGCCCAGTGGGAGCTCAGGGCTGCCCTGGGTGCCCACTGGGAGCTGGCAGAGGAGGTTCTGCCCCCCCGTCCTTTGCCACCCATTCCTGTGCCCGTGGGCTGGGGGGTGGCTGTCCTCTCACCTGAACTGGGCCAGTGGAGCTGGGGCTGGAGGGCTGCAATGCTGCCCGTAGGGCTGGGTTTCTCCCTTGAGACAGGATCCGGAGCTTTGCCAAAAACCCCACAGGGGGTTGGCAGATGGAGTCCCTCAGGCTCCTGGTTTATTCCTCCTGCTGCCTGTGCAGGGCCAGGTGTAACCCACACAGGGACTTCCAGGCAGTTTCTGATCTTGGTGCCATCCTTGCAGGACATCAAGCGGTGCCTGAACGCGCTAGAGGAGCTGGGCACACTCCAGGTCACCTCTCACATCCTCCAGAAGCACACTGACGTGGTGGCTACTCTGAAAAAGGTGTGACGGGGGCTGAGTACCCGGTGGAGGGGGTGAGCCTGCTTGGGCCCCCCCAGCTCGAAGGGTGTCCCTCCTCCCTGTTTCTGTTGCAGATCCGTCGCTATAAAGCAAACAAGGACGTGATGGAGAAAGCTGCCGAAGTGTACACCCGGTTGAAGTCACGCGTCCTGGGACCAAAGATGGAGGCAATCCAGAAAGCCAACAAAGCCGGTCCTGAGAAGGACAAGGGGGACGTGGAGAAGGGCCAGGAGAAGCTGTCGGGAGGGGAGACGCGGAATGAGAAGGGGGAAGAGGAGACGAATGCTGGTAACACGCCCTGCACGTCTCGGGGCGGTTCCCTGGTCCGTCCGGGCGTGTAGCAATCCCAGGGCCCGCTCAGGGCACCTGGACCTGGGTCCAGCTCGTGGCAGGGGCTGTGGAGCTGCCTGGAGAAGGCACGGTTTCACCCCAGCTTCCCCTATGGAGCATGTCCGAGCCTGTTTAAGTGGGGCTTTGTGGGCTGAATATCAACACCTCGTGGCAGTGAGAGCAGAGGGCAACCTCAGTGCCCACGCCCTGGCTTTGGGTGCCTGCGGGGCGGCTTTTGGGCCAGGCTCGCTCCTTGCTGCCAGCTGGAGTGCTGGTCCTGGGCACGAGGGAGTTGGAGGAATGTGGAGACGCCCTTGGACGCTGGCTTGGGCTCTTGCACAGGCAGCTGGTGACTGGGATCTTCCATCGTCTCGTGGCCATGTGCCCAGCGGGGTCCCTGGCTGGGGACATCCTGGTGATGCTGCAAGAGCCTTCCTGGAGGAGATGATGGGGAAAATCCACTCTGATGTCAGCCTCTGGGCTTGGGCAATTGGGTCTCTGGGGCCCTTCTCATGGCTGTCGTGCTCAGGCCAAACTTGGGATCCCCACGCTGTGGGTTCAGCTGTGTACCCCATGTGATGGGACAACCTGCCTTGCTGTGACCGTGGGTCCTCGCGGTGTCCAGCCCCACGTGGGTTGGGGTGGATGAGGTCCGCCACGGGGGCCCAGGTGTCTGAGCCTGTCTCTTCCCTTAGACCTGTCAGGTCCCGTGAATGGTGAATCCCTGTCCCAAAAAGTGGAGGGCACAGAGGAGAAGGAGCGAGACAAAAGCCAAGGGCCAGGAGCCGGAGAGCCGGAGGCATCTGCCGAGGAGGCCCACAACAAGTGAGCATGGGGGGCTCGGCAGCTCCTCGGCATCTGGCATGCGTCTAACCTCAGCTCCTCAGGAAGCTGGGCTCTTGCTCAGCCCCATTTGGGGGATCTCAGGGGTTGTAGGGCTTTTCCCAGCTTGGGGAGGAGCCTGGGGCTGGGGCGAGGGGATGTGGAGGGCAGGGGGAGGCAGGGGAGGCTCTTGCTGAGGCACCTGTGCTCTCCCCGCAGCGTGCAGGACTATCCCAACGCCGAGCGGGAGAGGGCTCGCGGGGAGTCAGAGTCTGTGGACGATGCGGAGGAGGAGAGCTGAGGAAACAGGTCCTGCCTGAAGGAGGATGCAGAGGGGGCCACGCTGCCTGACGTGAAGGGAGACCGGCCTCTGCCTCGCCCATCTTTGAGTTACTTCACTAAGTCACACAGTAGCTGATGTCCTAGGTCTTGTCCTGTGCCCCCACCTCCGTGAAAGCACCAAACACGGGAGGAGACTGTGCTGTTTGTCTGTATTTGTCCCCTCTTTTTTTTTTTTCCGTTTTGTTTTGTTTTGTTTTTTTCCCCCCACCTAATTTCTTGTGATTTCAACCGACATGAAATGAATATAAAGGGTTTTTTAATGAAAAACACAAGGAGCCCTAGTGTCTATTTCTTGAGGCATCGCTGACTGTGACTAGGGGAGGGCAGGAGCATCTCTCTTCCCTTTGCCCCCTGCTGGGGGCAGTGACTGGAAAAAGCCCCCAGGGGCCCCCGTTCCCTCTGGCCACGAGCCAGGCACCCATGGGTGGCCTTGTCCCTGCCGTGGGGCAGCTGGGCCCCCGGGGGGCGACGGCAGGGCCTGGCTGTGCTCCCAGGGGTACCCTGCTCATCCAGGCTTCTTTCTTCTCGATTTTTCTGTGCCCACGCTGGGCCCTGCCATGGGTGCGGGCACCTCTCCCAGCAGTGGGGGACCCTCTCCCTGCTGCTCTCAGCCCCTTTCCCTACCGTGATGTTCTCGCCAGCCAGATGCAGCTGCTGGAGCCTGGTTCCCTCTGCTCCAGCAGAGGCAGCAGGGCTGGGCACCAGCCTTTGGATAAAAACGAAGTAAAATTGTTTTCTCTCCTCTCTTGGCTGGGGGACTCAACCGGGGCAGCATCCTGCCTTGTGCTGGGCAGCATCTTGGTTGTCTGTCTGTCTTTCTGCTCTTTTGCAAGAATCTGAAGCTTTTGTATATGTAAAATAAAGATGTTCCCAGCTCAACCAGACGCTGCGTCCTCGTCTCCTGTTTGTGCCAGGGCTTGGGCACCCGTGGCAGCGCCAACCCAGGGTAGTTTGCCCCGCTCCTGCTCGGAGGCTGCTGTTGCTGTAACTCTGCCCTGGGGAGCCTGTGTTATTTTCCAGGGTTGATTTCATGTTCCAACCCTCCGTAAACAAAACCCAAATAAACCCTGCGTCCCTCTTGCCCAATTTTCGGGAAGCGAGAGGCAGAGGGAGGAGGGATGGGGCGAGGCAGGATGGGCACTGCTGCCTGATATGGGGCTGAGGGTTCAGCCCCATCCTCGGGCTGTGCCCGGAACAGCCCAGGCCCCGATGGCTGGAGAAGGTGGATGGGGACATGGGGACGTGCCACCATGCCCCAGGACGGGCTGGTCAAGCCATGCATCACCCCAGCAAGGGGCTTGTGTGAGCACCACCTGGGGGCATCACCCTGCAGCCATGCCCAGCTGATGGGTGTTATAAAGCCAGATACAAGCCCCCCCGCCCCAACCTCCCCATTGCCTTAGGCTGCTGCAGCCCTGATCTATGCTGACAGCATCTCAGGGCAGCAATGCCCCAAAGCTCTCCCTGACCTGTGCCAACGTGGAGCAGCAGGACCTGGAAAAGATGAGGAGCTCTGGCTCCTTCCCAGCCACCATGGAAAGACGCAGTGACGCTGAGACACGAGCGGAGCTGTGTTGATGCCACTGAGGACGCAGCAGGGTTTCGGGCCGGGGTTATTCGCGCTTGGGGCACTCCCAGGGCTCACGGTCTGGCGGGCCAGCGCGTGGGGTCGCTTCGCCCGCATGCTCCACGGCAGCCTCCAGCCACGGCACCGGCGGGTGCCAAACGAGGAACTCCACCAGTGCCTCCAGCGCCTCCCAGGCCTGGGCTACCCGCTCGTGGCCTTGGGCCGCCACAGCCCCCGCCAGCTCCCTCAAGGAACCGGTCAGGGCGAAGGAGCGGTGGAGCTCGACCATGCTGTGCTGGGCCTGCTGGGCCACCTCCTGCAGCGGGGCTGGTAGCCAGCGGGCCTGGGCCAGGAGCTGCCCGAAGGTGTCCCGCAGCTGCTGCGTCAGCGCCCGGCCAGCGGCGAGCACCTGCTGGAGCGACGCCGGGTGCCACCGCCCGCACCCCGTGGGCACTGGGGGGCCCCCGGCCAGCCCCGCCTGGGTGCAGGCAGGGTTTGGGCAGGGGATCGCCTGCGCCGGGCTCCTGTGCGCCTGCGACAGCTCTTGGAATGGCTCCTCCGGGTCTCGCCGCATGGCCGCCATCTGTGGGAGAAATGCCACTGTGGCCACAGGGTGGGGGGGACGTGGGGACACCGGGGGGGGTGCCCCGTCCTGTCACCACTGCTGCTGCCGGCCGGTGGCTCTCACCATGTCGAGGATGTGCTGGAGCTGGGTGAGGTTGTGCTGGGCGTCCGCCTGCTGCTGCCGCAGCCGCTGCACCACCAGGGCCATGGCCTGGCTCCTGGCAAGGGCCGGGAGGGAGCGGAGGCACTGGAGGCTGCTGAGCCGGTGGGCCTCGGCCGAAGCCACCCCCGCAGCCCTGTCCTCTGCAGGGGCAGAGGGGAGCTGGAGATGAGGGTGCCACAGGGACCCTGGCCCCAAGCAGCGTCGTGGGGTGGGGTGAGGGGACGTGGGGACCCCCGAGCAAGCGTCCTGGGGTTCTTACCCGCCTGCCTCTTGCCCGAGGGCAGGTAGCGGCTCAGCCACTCCTGGGTAATGCCCAGCACCCGGTCCATGCTGTGCAGGAGGATCTGTCCTGCCCTGGTGCTCAGCAGGGCACGGAGGCCGGTGGCCCTGGCCAAGCAGGTGCCGATAGCGGTGTCCTCGGGGCCCACCGTCCGCGCGAGCTCGCTGGGACTCATCGGGGCAGAGCCTGCAGCAGCCTGGGGCACACAGCGGCTGCGCTCAGCAACACCGGGGCACGGCCGCAGGGCACCACACGCCCCACGGGGACCGTTCCCTCCAGGGACCTGCCGGACCCCGCCCCCCCCCCAGAGGACAGGGTACCTGCTGCAATTGCTGCGGGGTGGTCTCCTCCTCAGGGCTCCAGGCTGCTCTGCCTGTAAGAGGAAAGGGGGGGGACAGAGGTGCTGACACCCTGGGTGCCACAGAGCCCCAGCGCTGCCTCTTGGCCCGGCTGTACTCACGCCTAGCTGTGCCCGGGGGGCGGCCAGGGGGGCCCAGCATCGGGTGTGCGTTGGCCTCAGTGCCTGTGTCCTCCGGGGTGCTGGTGGCTCTGCGACAGGCACGGGCCATGGAGCAGTCGGAGAGCGGGGGGAGCACCTGGCCCTTGGTGAGATGCTCCAGGCAAGGGGCTGAGCTGGGCTGGTGGGAGCCTGGGGCCCAGCTCGGCTCCAACACTTGGCCCCCGCTACTGCTCTGCTGCTCCTCGTGCTCCAGCCCCGTGCCCAGGGATGGTTCCTTGGGGCCATCGTCACTGATGGGCTGGGTGATGTCCTGGTCTGGGGGGGACAGAGCAGGGTGCCACCGCATGGGATGTAGGGTACAGGCTGCCGCCCCTCACTCCCAATGGGATCACCAGATCCTGCCCCTTGACTCAGCACCCCACATCCCCCCTTGCCCTAACACAGAACTATGCCAGAGCCACCCTGATGGACCCTTCTGGGCCCCAGGGGCTGGTGGTCCCTACTCCTGGGGCCAGCTCTGCACCAGGGAAGGGGACAGCAGCAGCACAGGAGGGGCTGGGGACATGCCCCAGGGCCTTGCTGTGCTGGGGACGCCAGGATATTGGGGTCCTCAGGATAGGGCAGGGGTCTCTGCTCCTCCCTGGGAGCCCCTTACTCACCCTCAGCCATGGGCTCTGCTCAGCAATGGTGGTGGGCAATAGGCTGGTGCCCTAGACTGGGGCTCAGCACCAGGACAGCCCCACTGGTGACACCATTGCAAGCCCCAGCCCCTGTGAGGTCACACAGGGCTATGACATCATTCCTCCTTCCAGCAGCTCCACCAGCCCCCCCACAAAGCTCCCTCAGAAGGCTTGGAGGTGGTGGTGGTGGGGGGGAAATGGAGTAGTGGGGAACTCGAGGTGACACCATGGTCCCCTCCCCAGCCCCAGCTCCCACAAGAATGCTCAGACCAGTGCAAAACTAAATGGAGTTTATTGCTTCGGCAGCTGTCCCTGCCTGCACCGAGCCAGGGGGGACCCTGCCCGCTGGGCACCCAGCTGTAGGGGACAGAGAAGACCGGGGGCTTGAAGGCACCAAGGCTGACAGGTGGTGGCCAGCAGGCACCCAGAGGTGGCAAACAAGGGGCTGGGGCTGCTGCAGGCACTTGGGGACACCAAGGCACTTCGCTGGCACCTCCCTGGCGCAGGCGAGAGGGGACACAGAGCTGCGCTGCAGGGTTCCTGTGCCCAGTACAGGCGGGCAGGAGGATCGGGGGTTACTTGGGCCAGGCAGGGGTTAGTAGGAGCTCCTATGGCAGCTAGGTGGGGATCGCCGTAACCCCCCAGGGGGCTGCTACTGCACCTCCGTGCTCAGCAGGTGCTGGTTGGAGGGGGTGAAGGGCCCCACCAGCCAGGACAGGGGGGTGTTGTGGGCCACGTGCTCCACCAGCTCATCCATCAGCTCACGGGCCTTGGTGGCGCGGGCACGGGCCTGGGCCAGGACGCTGCCCGTCACCTCCTGGAGGGAGGTAGCGGAGGCCAGGCTGGCCCGCAGCTCATCCACGTTGTGCCGGACCTGCCCTGCCGTGTCCTGGATGCTGGCGGGGGGGGCCCGCAGGNGGATGCTGGCGGGGAGGCCCTGCAGGCTGGACACCAGGGGCTGGCAGGCGCTCTGGAGCTGCTGTGTCAGGCCCTGCAGCAGGGCCAGCGTGCCCGACTCCACCGCCTGCAGGGGACAAGGCGGGGTGAGCAGTGGCAGCGAGGCTGGGCGGCCCCGGGGACCCCCAGCCTTGTCCTCTCCACCTACCTCCGGTGGCACCAGGTCCTTGCCATCGCCTGGCTGCTTCTTGCTCCACTCCAGCCACATCTGCTGCAGCTTCTCCTGCCCTCCCTGCAGCTTCTGGTCCATGCCCTGCTTCAGGTGCTCCACCTATGAGGGGAGGCAGAGAGGGGCATGGGGGGCTCGGTGAAGCCCCATGGTGGCATGGAGGCGGGGGGGGACACACGTGGGGACGGGTCCTACCAGGTCAAGGGGGCGCTGGAGCTGGGCCAGCACGTCCTGGCTGCTGTGGCGGGGGGGGCGGGNGCGGGCGCTCTGCAGCTTGCCCAGCGAGTGCTGGAGGGCTCGGTGCCGCAGCTTGGCCGAGAGCGAGCCCAGGCGCACGAAGTAGCTCTGCTGCTGCTTCTGCTGCTCCGTTTCAAAGCCCTCCACGGCCGTGGCCAGCTTGGCTGCGGGAGAGGAGCCAGTGAGGTGGCCCTGCCACCACCAACCCCTGCTCAGAGCCTGTGCCACCGCATCTGGGATCTCCCCACGCTGCCTCCAAGGGAGGCCCCCAGCCTACCCCGCATCTCCAGGGGGTTGCGATCGAGCCCTTACCCAGCTCCTCATCCGTCATGGGCAGGTAGTGGTCCACCAGCTCCTCCGACTTCTCCAGCACAGAGCCCACCCCACTGACCACCATCTGGCCCATGGTCGAGCCCATGACGGTGCTGACGCCGCTGCTCATGGCCGACTTGGTCAGCTCCACGCTGCCCTGCACGGCCCCTTTGGTCATATCCATGACGCCCGTCACCCGGCTGGTCACCGCATCCTTGGCCCCGGCCACGGTGCTGGTCAGGACATCCTTGGCCCCCGTCACCGTGGATGTCACGAGCTGCTTGGTGTCTGAGATGAGCTGGTGGGAGGGAAAATCCCCATGTTAGGCAGCATCGGGGCAGACCCCAACCA
>VXAA01005091.1:22771-39336 GCA_013399115.1 Anseranas semipalmata
GGGTGTCACACACAGGCAGCGCAGGACAGCATCACTGCAGCCTCCTCGCCTCTTCCGCAACAGCACCGCAGTGACCCCCCCCCAAGGACATTCAAAGCAGGGAGGGCGCGGGAGCAGACATGTATTGCCAAAACACAGAATTACACAGCTCAGAGCACTGGGACAGGACCCCACTGACACCCCCAAGTCATCCACCACCCAAGGTGCAGGAGCATCCAAACAGTCTGGGGGTGCCCCCTCCTTACACCCAGCGTCTCTGCAGGCACCAAAACCCCAGAGGGAAACAGCCCCAGAGAGGCACTGCCTGTGCCCCCGGCCTGCCCGGTCCTGGTGGAGACAGTCCCCACCGAAGGCCCCATCGCCACAGGCATCAGGGACAGGGTGCCTGGGTCCGCAGCTCCCTGCAGTCAGGGTCCGTCCGTCCCCCCGGCGGGGGGCCCTGGGATGCTGCCCTGCTCAGATCTCCTGCAGGAAGTCCACGGGGAAGAGCCCCACTTTGCGGCCAGTGTAGACTTTCACGTAACCATTCACCTCCTCACCTTTCTGCACCACAATCTGGGGGGGGAGAGGGGTGCAGGTGAGACTCAGGGGCCCCACTGAGTAGGGGAAGGGGACAACCCCTGGGAAGAGGGTGGCCAGCAGAGCGGGTCTAGTGCAAGGGGCTGGGGGAGACAGATAGCGAGGGAGGGGGGTGGTAATGCTGACCAGGGCAAAAACAGGCTGTGGGGGGCACGAGGGAGCCAGGACAGAGTGAAGGGTGGGGACATGGAAGGGGGCTGGGGCAGAGATGGAGGGGCTGGAAAACCACCGGCTGTGACCACTTGGTCCTGCCTCACCTGATCCTTCTTGAGCGTGATCTGCCCAATTTCCCGGTTGCCCACGAAGGAACGTGTCACCTTGTGTACCCGCTCGCCGGCCCGCACACGGATGATGAAGTTTGGGGGGAAGTAGCCAATTTTTTCACCAATCTTCCCCTGAAAGAAGTCCATGGATGGATGTGAGGCAGGGCTTGGAGCCAGGCTGTAAGACCCCCAGGTTCCCTCAGTCTGCGGATTTTGCGTTGGCATGAAGACAGAACAGGTTTTGGGGCTGCATCTCCCTTAGAGTGCGATTTGTACGCCCAGCTGATCTCTCCCTTTTCTTTAAGCTCTGCATCTTCCCCCTGTGTGCTTGTAGGATATCAGCCTTACCCGCCACCACTCCTCGTTGGAGTCATCAACCACCGTGATCTTCTCCCCTGGCCTGCAAAGGGAAGGAAGGGCTTGGCATGTGGGGGGGACAGGGACCCCCTGCCACGGGAGACCCTGAGGTTGGAAAGGAAAATTGCTCTTCCCGCAGCACCAGCTCTTGGAGCTCTGTGTGAAGGGAGGGCGAAGGATGCACACAGCCCACGGACAGGTCGGGTACATGAGCAGCTCAGCCTCAAGTCAGGTGCAATAAATCAGTGGAACCACATCGAGACAAACACCAGCAGCCTCAGAAATGAGGCTTGTGCTGAAGGCTGGGAGCTGGGAGAGCTGGCTCAGTGAGAGCCAGGGCCCCCCCTCAATGCTTAGCCCACTGGGGCAGAAAATCCACAAAACCCAAACCACAGCCAGCGTGGTTCTAATTTCTGCCCTCACTCACTGGCAGCACCCTCCGGGCCCTGAGAGCCTCGTTGTTGAGGTGACGACGTCTCCCCCTCCCCAGTTCCTTCCCCCCATCACCTCTGTGCCCGCTGCATGGCTGAGAACTTACGGGAAATCCAGGTCATCTTTCTCCAAGGCTTTGAAGCGATAAAGTGCCACAAAATAATGTGACTGCAGATAGCCACCACGCATCCCTGGCTGTGGCTTCTTGTTCTTGTGGAGCAGGAAAGAGGGGTTCAGGGCCGCAGAGAGGCTGGGTGCAGCCACAGGGAGCCCAGCAGGGCTGGGGGCCTTTGGGGTGTAGGGTGAGGATGACGGATACCTTGTCATCTGTTGTGCTCTTCTCAATCTTCTTGTCCCCTTCAGAGGTGCCTGGAAATGGGAGGGGGGGGATGACATCTCTCCTGCTGCTGCCACCCATGGCACCAACCTCTTCTCAAGGACCCGGGGTGGAGACCTGGCCTGAAGCCCCCCCCGTCTGCAGGGCAAATCCCACCGTGGTGGGCCCCCTCTGTGCAGCCCACCCCGCCAGGCCCCCTCCCTGCCCCATGCCCTTGGGTGGCACTCAGCCAAGGCTGCAGCACTCACCGCCCTCAGTTTTGCCCCCTTCTGGCTTTGTGGCCTCCGGTTCCTCATCCATCATCGCAGCCAAGGGCTGCAAGGCAGAGAACTGTCAGCGGGTGCAGTGGGCAGGGAGCTCGGGCTGGCAGTGGGGCACAGGCTGCGGGGCCAGGACCCTCATGCATTCGGGGTGACAGCTCGGCCCCACACTCACATTTTTCTTGTCGTCCTGCCCTTTCTTGCGCTCCTTGTTGGCCATGATGACGCCTGTCCGGAGGGTCTCGAACACGGGGTCGCTCCTGTTGGCTGCTGCTGGGGCACAGACACTGTGAGAAGGGTTCGGTTATGGGATGCGAGGAGCTGGGGCAGCCCTAGCATGGGGACAGTACTTACAGAGCAGCTCCTTGACGCAGGCGTACTGCTGGTCGCTGTACAGGGGTGAGCTGTACGCCCGGCGAAACCCTGGCGGCTGGGAGCGGTGGGGAGGTCAGAGCATCACCCACTGCCCGGACCCCCAGGACCTCCCGTGGGAGCTGAGGGGGGCTGCAGGGGTGGACACCCGGCAGGGCAGTGATGCTGGGCCCCCCCCCAGGACCAGGAGGGTGGGGGGGTGACGGTGCACAGGGACCCAGCCACTCGTTCCCTGCTGTGGTGCTTTGGTTTTCCCTGCGGGGAGGTGCCCCAGGCGCGGGGCTGGGGGGAGCACTCACGATTTTACCGAAGCAGCGTTGCATCTCCACGTAGGACTGGCAGTGGTGGTGGATGTTTGTTTTGCAGTTCTTGCACCTCAGGCCAAACTTGTTGTTGACTGGCGGTGGGGGGGCAGGGGGTGGAAAGGAGAGGCAACGTGACACTGCAGCTGCGGCAATGGCTGGGCTGCAGCCCTCGCCAGCCTTGGCCCCCAGCCCTCACCCTGACCACGGCCCCCAGCCCGCGCACCCTCAGGACTCACGGACAATCATGCGGGCACAAACATCACAGAACTTGGGCTTTTTGAAGTAATGATCCTTGAACTTGTGGGGTTTGTCATTGACAAGTTTCTGGGGCTCAGGAGGGGGCTCAGGCTCCTCCTCCTCTTCCTCCTCTTCCTCCTCCTCGTAGATGTAGTAGATGGGTCCCCCCGAGGGACTGACCAGCTCCCCATTGGGCTGTGGCTCTGGCGCTATCTCTTCCTTGGGCTTTCGCTGGAAAAGTTGCTTCAGCTTCTGTAGCTGCTGGGACAGGAGAGGATGCATCGTGCACCGCAGGTGCATGGGGTGAGGAAGGCAGGCAGAGGCTGGTGCCTGGCTTTCTGCCCCTGTGCTCTGACCTAGAGACTCCTTCTTCCCCAGGTGGAGGAGATCCCAGGCATCCTGGGGCAGAAACGCCATGAGGACGGGGACCCTCTCCCAGCCCAGTGAGGTCCCCGCTAAAGGAGCAGCTGTGGGCCCTGAGCACTGTGTGGATGCAGGCACCCTGGGGCAAAGCCAAGCTGGCAAATGGCCACCTAGTGCCCCACTTGCCCAGAACCCCGCTAGGCATTCCTGATCCCAACAAAGGCTCCTACGGCTGATGCAGAGACCACGCAGGAAGCTGGCTTCCCCCACCTGCCCAAGCTGTCCTGTGGGTACCCACTTACCCGGCTCTTGGGTTTCCCACCTGAAGCGGGTGAAGCTGGTGGCTCTGGCACTTCCTTCTCTGTCATGCTACCAGGGGAAAACAGAGACATGAGGTTGGCTGGGGCTGTCCCCACTGCAGGTCCCTAGAGGGGGCGGGAACAGTCAGACCTTGCTGGATGGGAAGCATCTCCTGAGCCCTCACAGCACCACCTCCTGCCACCCCACCCCAGAAAGGGCCACCTCTGCTGGGGGCAAGTCTCAGAGCCCAGCAGCCCCAGGGGCCCCGCTGGGCCCTGCTGCAGAGGCTGGAGAGTGGCAGGCTCTGCTCCCAGCCCAGAGTGTGCAGCACCGCTGCTCGCCGGCTCAGCAGACACGGTGCCAAGTGCTGCGAGCCAGACCCTGGGCTACCTGCACGTGTCATCTCCGCCCAGACATCTTCATCTCATGATTAAACTGCAAACGGTGCCACTCCTGGTCCCCTATGAGAGGCATGCCTATAACACTGTCTGGCATCACGGCACAGCCCTGCTTTCTTCTCCCCAGAAGCCCAGTGCTACCAAGGGGACAGGATCTGCTCCTGCATCCCCCCAGACACTGCTGATTCCACCTCTGACAGGCAACCATCCGCACAGCCCTTCCACCCAGACATCACTGGTTTTGGTGGTACCTAACACCAAGCTCCCCCCACCCCCCCATGGAGCCCCCCCAGGACGACCATTAAGGAGGCGCTGATGGGGGCTGGGGAGTCCTGGGGCAAGGGGAGCTGCAGGGGCCAAGGGGCCCTGGGGCCTTGCAGCAACATAGGTGGAGCAGGGGGCCCTTGGGGGTCAGTGGCCGCAATGAAGGGGAGCCATGCACGGAGATGCACTTACGCCGTGTTTGGAGCTCACGTCCCGCGAGGAAAAACCCTGCAAGGGGTGGCCGATGTCAGAGCCTTGTTGGCTGGGGAGCCCCTGGCCCTCCGTGCTGGGCGCGCAGGGAGGGGGCAGCTGCCCCAGTCCCGTGGAGAGCGGGAGTGACAGGCCAGAGGGGAACCGACAGCTGAGCGCTGGCGGAGGCTGACGCCGAGAAATTGGAGCCCATGCATGAGCCAGGAGGGGAGCGGGGTGGAGGAGCCGCTGGCTATTTGCGTTAGTGGGTTGCTGGGCGTCACAGCGGCCCACCCACCCCCCGGCATGGGGCAGTGACAGAGCCAGGGCACGTCAAGTGCTCCAGCCCTGCTGTCTTCGTTTGCTGCTGTATTTGTTGCCCCCACAGCTGGGAGGGGGAAAGGAAAAGGGGGCAGCAGCGGGTACTGGGCTCTCATGGCTACCCCTGGCAGCGAATCCCGCTGGCCTGCTCTCCACCGAGACAGAGAGCTGCCACCAGGAGCGCGGGGAACCCGTCACTATCATGCTGCGCTGTGCGGGGTGCTATGTCCCTGGAGCTGAACCCCAGTGCCAGAGTCCCTGGACCTACGTCCCTGACAGGCTGTGGGTGGCACTGGGACAAGGGTTGGAGCCCAACCCTTCCAGGTAGTTTTACCTCTCCACTTGCACCAGCTCGTGAAGGTAGCATCCAGATACAGCAAGAGGCTCCGGCTGCTGTGTACAATGCCATGGAGAGGCTGGTGCCAGCCCAACTCCTGTACCTACAGGGCAGGAGGACGCAGTGATACCTGCACCTAGCAGCTCAAGGGCTGCTCCCCTTTAATCAGGAGGAATACGTTGCTCCTGAGGAATACAGCTGGGGACACCCTGAACCCCATTCTTGCCCCCACATCACTGCATGGGGCCCGGCTGCTGGGAAAAGAGGCTATGAATATCCAAAGGGGGGACCCAGCCCCAGGTCAAAGAGTGCAGTGCTCCTCTCCCAGTCTCAGCAAGCGTGGGGCAGGACCTGGGCAGGAACACACCCTCCTGAAAGCCAGGGAGCTCATTTTGCTGTCATCTTACCTCAAAGAAGCAAACAGAAACCCCCTAGCACTGGTACTGGCAGAGAACGGGAAAGCAACATTAAAGTGATGGACAAGTTTTCTTTTTATATTTAAAAACAACCCCCCCAAATAAAACAAAAACAAAAATACCCCCCAAATAATAATCAGATTAAATAAAATGTGCAGTGAACATACCAATCAACACCTGTATGTGCGGTTCAACACAGTGCTTAACAAAACAATATACACAGGGTAAGGTGGGTGGGCATGGGAGTCACTCCAAAAAAAAAAAAAANTGTCTCTTAATTATGTCCATATAAATATATCCAGGAAGGAGGGCGAGAAGAAGGGAGGGCAGAAAGGAAGAGAGAAGGCAGAGGGAAGTGCCCGCAGTCCAGTGCGCTCTGTGCCCATGCATGAGCCCTACTGTGAGCTGGCACGTTCCAGCACTCGCAAGTCGTAGTTCTTTTTGGCCACACGCAGCTTGAAGCGGCTGAGGGAGTTGTTGAGGCGGAGGGAGGCATTCTGGGCAGCCAGCGGGCTGGGGAACACGGCCACGATGGTGTATAAGGCAGCAAGGTCAGTGTGTCTGCCGTTCTCTGGAGTCCCGTTGCTGTCCCCGCCACCCCCATCTCCGCGACGCCCCTGAGTCTCTTTGAGCCACTGGATTTTGGCACCAGCCATGGCAAGCTGGGTAAAGAGCTTGTCAGCCTCTGTCCGTGTGATGCCCTCAGGCAGGTCTGTCACCTCCAGCACTCGGCCCAGTACTGCAGAGGAAAGACAAGCACACGTCAGCAGCCGCAGATTCGAGGGTGGCAACAGCATGGTGGGAGCTGATGCCTGGGCTCCTTACCGGCTGTGGGGTTGGAGCAGTCATCTCCACTTCACCCATGAAAGCAGAGCTTTGCTACGCTGCGCCCACAACAGGAATGTATTTTTTTAAGCCAGTCAATTCTTCCCCCTCAAACTGCCCCTCCCGTCCTGGTCCCTGCAGTGCCCCATCCTGACCCTTTCTGATGCCCACATCCTGGTCCCCACATGAGATTGGTATTTCCCATTTGCCCAGGGCTCCAGCAACATCAAGTCCTCCTTGCTTCCTTTGTTTGGGCTTGGCTTTTCAGTTAGGGCTTTCCCAGGTATCCTGCCCCATCTTCTTACTCTCCCTCACTGGGGGCTAACCCAACTCTCCCACCCTCTGCCCCTGGAAAGGAGAAAGACAGGCTGCACCCACAGACGGCTGCTGCACTTTGACATCTGCAGACCCTGAACGTGACTGCCCGGTGTGCTTCACCCACAGGCAGGATCCCCGTGTGCCTAGGCCAGTGTCATGCCAACCTCTTTGCCTCTGTTCTGTGGTACCCAAACACTTCTGCTGCCTCCTGGCTCCAGCCTTGGCTTTTGGGCTTAGCAGAGGGCTGGCTGAATGGATTCTTTGCTAATATTAACATGGCATGTAATGAACATGCCAGCTGCAGGGAGGGGGACAGCTCTCCAGCAAGCTGTTCTTAAAGGGCCCCCTGCAACTGGCTGCAGTTGTTTTTGGTGACACGGAGGAGACGTGGGGACAAGACTGGAGCCTCCAGAGAGCCGGTGAAAACTGCCTCCCCTTTCAGCCGGTCTGGCTCGTGCCCAACTAGCAAGTCTTGTAACGCTGCGGGGAGAAGCCAGACACGTGCCTCTCCTTCCCTCCCTGACACGAGCAAGTGGGGACTCCCAGGATGAGGAACAGGAGGTCCCCTCCCCTTTGGAAAGAAATGGTGTTGGCAGCCACTCCTGGAAGATCCCAAAGCTCTTTACAAAGATGAGGGCTCCGCAGCTCCAGGCCCCACTGGGAAACTGAAGCATGAGAGGGAAGGGGCGCTTGGGAAGGTAATGGTGGGAACAAGATATCAGAGGTCTGGATGCTCACTGTCTGCTGACAGAGGAAAAAGTCTGAGGAGTTCTGCCTGCCAGCCCCACCTGCTCCATCATTTCAACCCTCACAGGGGCAGCAATAGGGCCCAGGTGTCCTGGTGCTCATCACTGACTCTCCAATATTTTTTCCCCCCTCTTCCTCAAAAGCTTTGATCAGTGTAGGCAGCGTTTACTGCAACCTGAGCAACCCCTGTCCTCCCACCTCCCTCTGGACACAGCTGACAGGGACTGGCATCACCGCATGCCCCAGCCAGGCCTCACGCAGGACGTGGGGTGTGTGTGGGGAGGTGGTGGCAGGCAGGAACTGCTCTGGGGTCTGTGGGATGCTGGCATGGTCAGAGAGGGCATCTGGAGTCTCTGCCAATGCCAGCTACACCCATGCAGTGGGGACCAGGCAGAGGGCAAAGGGGGAACGGCTTGAGGAGGGTCACTTGCCTACATCACTTGTCCCAAGGTCAGTGGATGCTGACTTGAGGGCCTGTCTCTTGCTCCGGTTTCCGTGTTTCATTCCAGTCTGCCCCTTAAAGAATAAAAATGGCAGCATGTCACCTGAGGAGAAACTGTGGCCTCACAGCGCCCACAGCGCATCCTGGGGCAGCAGGTGGGCAAGACCAAGCTTGACTAGGCCATGGCTGTGAAGGGGAATGGAGACACCTGGATAAACTTGCACCCCCTGGCACCTTTGAAGTGACACCACGCTTATGGAAGTTAGAGGAGAACAGGACACAGCCTTGGTGCCAGGACACTCAAAGGACCTGGGGCTGACACTGCTTCCAGGCAAAGCCAGGGACAAGGTGAAATTTTAGCCCAGTGCCAGGCTCTAGGGAAACCCAATGACAACGTCAACTCCCCTGGATGCCTGCCCCACACTCTTGCCATCCAGACTGCAACCTAACCAAGGGGAGCCCAAGCGCAGGGCAGGGTGCGGGACTCGCTTCTTAACGACTCCTGCTCATTCCTGGGCCCTGCCCAGGCAGGGGTAGTCTGCGGGGGGTCCTGCTCTGCTCCCACAGCAGTGAAAAGGATGGATGGGGATCGAGCCCAGATTTACCTGGTGCGCATTGTAGTTGGGCTGGTTGTGGAGCAGTGGTGGGGGACAGATAGACAAATTATACTGCAGCGGCTGGCCCAGCAATGAGTAACGCCCATCACCTGCAAAAATAGAAACAAATATTTGTAGGTGTCTAAAGAAGGACCCAGCCCTGTGCTGTTCCCACTCCTTTCCCTTACCTTGTGCTGGGCCCATGGGCCGGGGGAACTGTGTGAGGACCGGGAGGGGGCTCAGCCCTGTGCAGACACTGTTGAGGTTGGTGACAGGAGACGGCGTCGGGGATTGGGTGGGGGATGTGATGGGGCTGTTCAGCTGGGTGCTGGCCTGGGGAAGGGAGAGGGTTAGACACCCCCAGTGCTTGTGACCAGTCCCACACCTGTCTCACCACCATGGGATGAGCCCCCCCCTTCTCCCAGCCCACGCAGACAGCATGGATGCTGGGGTCCTCTCTCCCACCAGGCTGCTCCCAAAAGATGAGACACCTTCTTCCCAGTCCTCTCAATACCTGAGCACTGGTGTCTGGGTTGTACAGGTCTCCTGGCTTCTGCCCCCGCTGGTCCAGGCTGTAGTACTTACAGTGGCTCCACTGCACCACAGGGGCATTCTGGGGGGGCTGGGGGCCATTGGGTACATTCAGCTGCATCACAACCACGCCAGGGCCTGATGGAGACACCCCTGGGGAGAGAGGACAGCAGCAGTATTGCCCAGGCTCTGCGCACTGCTGCTGCGTGCTGCGGAAGAAGAGGCAGCAACTGCAACCTTGCACTCTTCCCTACAAGACCCCCACCATACTCTCTCCTTCACCACTCCTGCCTGCCTGCCTAGGTGGGTGAAAAGAGGCCCTACCAAGGCCCTGCAGAGATCCCCCTCTGACAGCATGGCTTACATCAGAGAGTGATGACTTTTAATCCAGGAGAAATGCAAGCAGAGGGGACAAATAGGGCTCTATTCAGTGGAGCATCACACCAAAACCCCGGGCAAAGGATCTAACCACAGAGCTGGGCACAGAGCCCAGGTATTCTGGTTCCAGCTCCAGCTCTTGCAGTAATTCACCAGGCCCCAACTCACACCTCTGCAGCTGGGATAGGATGCAGGAACCCAGTGCTCTCTAACCCCGTGAGCTGCCCTGGTGACACTAAGCCCCGTTGCCAGCAGAGGGAGTCTGCAGTCCACAGCAGCTCACTCTCCAGCTCCTACCCTGCCTGCCAGGGTATGGGGATACCAGACACAGGCCAGCATCAGCCTGGAGCAAAGTCCGCTCTGCCACATCCTGATGACTCGCAGTGGGCCATGGGATGGGTAGCAATAAGGAACCCCATTGTACAGAGGCTGACAGACTGGGCTATGAATTGGCAGCCCCTATACCTCCTTCCCCCCTAAAACCTGATCCAACCTGGGCAGAATCAGTGTCAACCCGGACCAGCGTCCCCTCTTACCTGAATACTGCTGCTGCATCTGTGGCGGGCTGCAGGGCGAGGGGGACTGTGGCATCTGATACTGTTCAGAGCCGGGTGGCTGAAGGAACCCCACCGAAGGGCTGTGAAGCAGAAAGTGCTCTGATGAGCTGCAGGGCATGGGGGAGGAACAGCAGGCCTGTCTGCGCAAGCAGCCACCAGCACCTTCAGTACATGAGATGGCTGGAAACACAGCTGCCTCTGGAGGAGCACAGGAACTACTGGCTATGGGAGACAGGACTGGGCAAGTTGATGGGCATCTGTGGTGCCCCACCACCTCCACTAGCTGCAGGAGGAGGATGTAATACCCTTTCAGTAGGGCAGCAGGGTCTCTCTCCCCACGGCAGGCCAGAGATACACAAGCTTTACCTGGTGCCGTTCTGCTGGGCAGTTGGGATGACGCTGTAGTAGATGGGTACACCTCCAGTCTGCAGCCCCCCCTGAACAGACTGGCTGGCTGGCACAAGCACTGGCTGCTGGAAGGGCTGCTGGACCACACTCTGTGACTCATTGGCCACGGGAACCTGTGCGGGGAGGAGAGAAGCAGCCCTCTGGAATGACAGGGAACAGACAGCAGGAGCAGGGAGAAATGGCCCCAAAGACATGCCAGTGAGGTCCATACAAAGTAGAAGAGATACCAGGTAGTTGTCTACTGCAGCTCGGAGCAATCTTGCCCAGGAAAGGGCAGCCCCTCTCAGCTCTTGGAACACAACGGCCAAAGGACCAGCAGCACTCAGTCCTCCTTCCCAAGAGATGTCACACACTGGTTCAAATGTGGACATGCCCCCCACCCCAGCTGGCAAGCACACACGATCTTCTCAAGATGAACGTGTCTCAGTCTTTGGCTCCATGAGTCGTGCACAGGAACAGGGCACTTTCTGCAAGGCCTGCAGAGCTGAGGCCCCCTACCCAGCAGCCCACTCACTGGAAAGCAACTGATGCCTACCTGGTATGAAGGCAGTGGAGTGTACTGGACCATCAGGCCTTGCATCTGGCTCCCCATACTGCTCCTCTGGCTGCTGAGGAGGCTTGGGGGCTGTGCCTGCTGCACTCCCATCATACTCTGCATCTGGCCTCCCATGCTGTTCCTCTGGCTGTTGAGGAGCCCGGGGGGCTGGGCCTGCTGCACTCCCATAACACCTTGGTATGTTTGCTGCTGGTTGGACATCATTGGCTGTAAACCTGTCAGAACAGGGTTTAAATGGAGCAGCTTCCCAGCTGGCCACAGTAGGCAGCCCGAGACTTGGTATATGAGAGGTCAAATCCTGCTTTGGCCCCTTCTCTTGCTAAAGAGTGAGAAAAGGGCTTCCCTCATGGAAGATGTTAAAAGACCTGAAGGAAGCTCCTGGCAGCACCCTGCAGCACCTCAGTGCATGCAATGTGCTGAGAGGGAGGGAAAAGGAACAGTCTTTGCAGCCAGGCCAAGTTTCAACTTTCCTTTGCACAGACAAGGCACTCTCTAGCAAGCAAATCCAGCAAAGAGTGGGAGAACAGCACCTTAGGACAAGGAAGAGGAGCTTGACCCCAGACAGTGCATGGGAGATCCTTAAGAGCCAACAGAGCGGCAGGAAAGGGAAACATGCCCCCTCCCCCTTCAGCCCCCACCCCTTACCAGGTTGCTGGGTTTGCTGGGGGAGCTGCTGTGTGCGCTGGGAGCTGTAGGCCACTGGGTGACTGAGAGATCGGTATTGCTGGCTGGAGTTCGGGTACTGCCCAGGAGGGTAGTAAGAAACCTGAATCTATCAAAAATCAAGAAAACATGGTGATGAGAACACAAGAAGAAGTGGGACCAAGAAAGCTGGTCCCCCGGGACCAGTTTTCTCTCTCACCTGGCCTGGCTTCTGCTGAAGAAAACCAACCAGGGCTTTGGCTCTGGCCAGGTGATAGCTCCTCAGGGAACCGCAGCCCCTTCCCGCTCCTCCCAGCCTGCACTTCCAAGCCTTTCCCAGCACAGCAGTGCAAGAGCACAGTAGGCACAATTCTCACCACAGCTCAGGGAAACAATCCTAGTGGTCATAATGCCCTGCAGGACCCCAGAGAGAGCTTAGAGGTGTCAGCCCTGAAGCTGGTCACTGTCCCTCCCCCAGTACAAGCCAGGAATGGCCAGAGGGCTCCCCAGGTAAGTGCCTCGTGAGCTCAGAGGGACAAGGGGACAGAAATCATACTGTGCCTAACAAAGGGAGCATGTGGACATAAGTGCTTTGACCCCTGCGTATTGATCCATAACAAATGAGCAGCAGAAAAAGAGGGGGCCCACTCCCAAGGAACTATTCTCTGGACTGCTCCCCAGCGGACCCTTGCCTGACAGATTTGGGCTGAGGTGCACGTCCCCTGCAGGCTTGCACATCTCCTTACTTGCTGGGGAGGCTGAATGTAGCCCTGGGGCTGCAGCACCTGCTGCGTGGGGGCCGTGTGCCCTGAGGCGGAGTAGTTGGAGGTGGGAATGGGCTGCCCAGGAGTCGCCATGATGAATCCAGTCTGCTGAGGATGCTGGGAGATGAGGGATGACTGGAACATAGCTGAGGAAGGATCCGGTGCTTCTGTAGAGCCCTGTCGGCTGAGGCTGATCTGCCCAAAGGGGTTGCTGAGTTCGTCAGCCTGCATTGGGGATAAGTGGGAAGGATGGAGGAGGACAGCATGTAGGACGACAGCAAGTAGGACATGGCTCTGCTGAGTAGATGGCAGACCCCTTCTCCCAACTCTGTGTGCAGGGACTCTCCCAAGAAAAATCCCCGGAAATGAGCTACAGACCAAGAGCATTCTGCAGGACAGGGACAGGGGTGTGTGGGCTGCTGGGGAGCCCGAAAGCTCAGCAGACACTGGTGACGTACATGGCCCCACACAGGCAGGGGTGGCCCCAACCCAGATGCTGTGTCCTGCAGGGCACTCCACGCCACACAGAGCGCACCATTCCCAACAAGACAACACAGGGGCTGACCATAAACTGCAGGGCAGCTGTGGCCCCTGGACCCCAGTGCTGGGCACAAGCGGCTCGTCCTGGTGGAGCTCTGGGCTTGGCGCTTGCTCTTCCCCAGCCTCTTTCTAAGATCAGACACTCCAGCAGTGCCCGGCACTGGTGGGTCCCACAGCCTCAGGCATCCCACTGCAGTGCAGGGCCTCCCTGAATCCCAAACCCACTGGGTGCAGTGTCTGTGACATACCTGATTAGCAAAAGCTCATACAACACAAACACAGCATACGAGTACAACAGAGGCAGTGCAGAAGAGGAAATGGGGTTTATACCAGGTTGTACTGCTGGGGTGGAGAGACTGGCAAGAGGACTTGGGGGCAGGAGCTTGGAGAATACTGAACAGGCTGCAGCGCTGGGACCGGCTGAGACCAGCAGAGAAGGGAGCAGAGGAGAGAGAATTGGGTGGGAAAAGGTTGGGGGGGAAGGAAGGATAGGAGGAAGGAGAGAAAGAAGGAACAACAAGGTTAGTCAACTGAGCCAATTGCAAACACACGGAAGTGGGCATTGCAGAAGGTTGGAAAGCACGGAGAGCAAAATGGGAGAGCATTCATCTCTCTGTGAAGACACACAGCCTGGCCAGTTGCTTTGTGGAAGCTCTGAAGGCTGACTGTGTCCACAAAGCAGGTCTTGCCCGGCATGAACGTGACATGAGTTTACAAAGGTCAGCTACGGCCAACAGCAGCAGGAGAGTCACTTCCCCCCAGCACAACCTTTGTGTCTCTCCCACTCCACTGCCCACTTATGTATGGCACTGACTCCCAGCTCTCTCTGCAGTGCTTCCTGGCCTTCCCTACCAGTAGTGCCTTTGCTTCACTCTTGCCTTCTGTAGGGGCCCCTCTCACCCTGTCATTTGGAGGACTCACTGATGCCTCTTTATGATGTGCTTTGGGCAATGAACCTGTAATGGTCAGCGCTGGGCTGGTTTTTTGATCATCTGATTTGTCCTTTGGTGAAACAGAAGGTGCATGCACATGGAGAACAGTGCATTTTCAGACCTTTCACCAACAGTCAAAAACATGAAAAAAGTGTTTCCAGGAACTAAACGATTAGGAGAACAGCCAAACAATAGAAGACACAAAATAACACCCCAGCAAGACAGAGTGATCCCGCACAAGTTCCAGAAAACTGCTGTGTGCTCAAATCACCACTTAGGGCACCGTGCTCTGCTAGCCTTAGCACTGGACCCTGGCTACACCTCCGGGAGACACCTTATCCATAGAACTGAGTTGTTTCCCTTGAGTCTCAGTATCCTCTGCAAACAAATCCACATCCCTGAAGTCAGTCCAAGGGCCCAAGAACTACAACCTCCCTCCATCCTCGCTCAGTTGGCAACTGACAGCAAAGGATATGGAGAAAAACAGATCTGTTCACATTATCTGCAGTTAAAGATGTTTGAAGAGGCTTGCTTCCTCCCATCAAATCCCATTGAAAACATTTGTACTTCTTTACTGTAGGCACCATTGTAAGCATGAGGGATCCTTTCTGGTGCGTCATCTATAAAACTCACAGGCAGGCTGAGGTTCAGCACAACCACCCTGCTCTGAGCAGAGGGTGGGAGGGTACTGAGGATACTTCCCCTGCACACCACCCAGCTCTGCAGCTATTGAACACGACGCAGCTTTGCTATCCAAATGTGCCTACCACAGCTGACTCCCACCACTTCCTCGATCTTGCAGTGGTACGGGGGCAGCTCTTGTGCTGTGGTTTCTTACAGCCTCGGGAACTAAGTGTGTAGGAACAACAGCCACAATTGCTTTCTAGAGGGCTCCATCTTCATAAATAGCCCCACAGGCTGGGGAACATACTTGGGTTTAACCTGGGGAGGGTCTGGAGAACATGCCCAGACCCAGGCCCAGGCCCAGGCCTGCCTCTCCCCAGGGCGTCAGGTGACGAGCCATGGGATTTCAGCACTGGGGAGCTCAAACCCAACTACCATTTGTGACAGTCCCTACTAGTAGGGCAGCTAGTCCCAGAGCACAACTCTGCCACCCACCAAAGGGCGATAAATGCCTTGTCAGAAGGGCTGCTGGCAAGTTGAGATGTCGTGCAGCATCATATTCAGACACAGCAAGGCTTCCTGACCTTCTCCTGCTCTGCCAATAGCACAGGAGGATTGTCACATCCTAACAAGGAGCAAGTGTGAGGGCTCCCAAACCCCACTGGGCAAACATGAGTCCAGAGCACCCTGGATGTATACTGGCTCTGCTTGTACCTCCCACCTGTGTGCCTAAGGAGTTTACTGAGCCCTGGACACTGTGCAGCAACTCACCTGCGATATCATGTGGTTACTCATGGCTGGCTGCTGCTGGGGTGCTGGTGGAAGTCCTTGTGGCTGTGGCGGTGGCTGTTGGGGTGGCGGCGGTTGAGACTGCTGGGATGTGCAGGGAAGGAGGCCACGGCTGGGCTGTGAAGATGGGGGTTGGCTGCATGCTTCAGGGGCACCTAGTACCAGACCTTGAAGAGAAAGGCACAGCAGGGTTGGTACCTGGGAGAGACAAGTAACGATTCATTGCCTGGGGCGGGGGTAGGAGGTGGCGGGGTGATAGATCCTGTCACTACCCCCTGCACTGCATCCAGATTGCATTGCTTGCTGTCCAAAAGGGAGCTTCCATGGGGGACCGGGTGAGCAGGCTGCAGGCTAAGTCACTAGTTTGCCTCACAGCAAACCAAGGAGTTTGGGCCTTGGGAGATCCTCAGGACCCCAAATGATTGTACCTCTCTGTTCTCCATGGCCATGTGCACACTACACAGTTGTTCACAGCACCTTCTCCCATTGACCCATGCATGCCCTGCCCCACACAGGGAAGACCAGGATGCAATTCTTGTTCTAAACTATGGCCACAAGCTGTGCAGCCGTTATTCACAAGAGGGTGCCCTCTTCCCTGACCCCAATCTAGCACCCTCACTGCATAGGGACAGCCTACACAGCAGTACCCACCCACAGCTCTCAGGCAGTTGCTGCTTGTGTAATCCTTCAACACTGTTCAGAACTGCAAGAAATTAAAAATCTGATGCCAGGCTCATCAGATGAATCTGACCAGCCTTTGCCCACTGGATAGCACATGTGTGGTGTGGGTGCTGGTAGGACTAGCACAGGGCACTAAAAACAGATCTGTGTTGCAACTGGTTCATAGAATCATAGAATACCTTGAGTTGGAAGGGACCCACAAGGATCATCGAGTCCAACTCCTCACTCCGTGCAGGACCACCCCAAAATCAGACCACATGTCTGAGAGCGTTGTCCAAATGCTTCTTGAACTCTGGCAGGCTTGGTGCCGTGACCACTTCCCTGGAGGGCCTGTTCCAGCATCCGACCACCCTCTCAGTGAAGAACCTTTTCCTCACATCCAGCCTGAACCTCCCCTGCCGCAGCTCCACGCCATTCCCTCAGGTCCTATCACTGTCACCAGAGAGAAGAGCTCAGCGCCTGCCCCTCCGCTCCCCTCGTGAGGAAGCTGCAGGCCGCCATGAGG
>VXAA01005091.1:39718-81911 GCA_013399115.1 Anseranas semipalmata
GTGTCCAAGTCATTTATGAAAACATTAACGAGAACTGGCCCTAAAATGGAGCCCCGGGGAACCCCACTAGTGACTGGCTGCCAGCCTGATGTAACCCCATTTACTGTAACCCTTTAAGCCTGATCCGTCAACCAACTGTTCAGCCATCATATTATGTATTTATCTAGCTGTATGCTGGACATTTTGTCCAGAAGGATGTGTCCTCCTGTCTTGTCTGGAAAGCAGACAGACTTCTAGAAATGCCACGGGCCTTCTGCTAGGAAGAGGAACCTGACTGGTAAAAGCAGCACCTGCCTGGTGGAGACCTGAGGTTACAAAATGAGGGAGCTGCTGGATACACCCATTTCAACTCAGCGGCATAAACTAGTCTGTGGAAAGAAGCTAGAGAGCTGTTCTCAGTCATGGCTTGGTTCTGCAGCTAGGCAATGCCTCTGCTTGGACACTAATGTGTTGTCGAGATTTGCCCAAGTGCTCGACCAGAAGAGAAGGGAGTGAAGGAATCCATTAAATGGCCATACAGACCTAGCACGTGCACATCCTTTGAGCAAAAGAAAGGGGAGTGGTGGCAGTGTTTGAAAGCAATTCCTTCCCATGGTAGGAAAAATTGTTAGGAAGGAGTGTGACACACGCTGCAAGGCACCCAGCTGGGAAGTGCTCTCCTCAGTGTTTCAGTCTTACTTCCAAAAATAAAAGGTCTGTGAAACTACTGCTTGAAGCCCACTAGCTGCTATTTAACTAATTCTGCCTCTGATCTACTGCATTTCAACAGCTAATCTTCAGGCATTCTGTTAAGGAAGCCTGTATCATCAGCCACATGGTGCTAAGAAGGAAATATTTTGCTCACAGTTGCCCAGGGGCTGAATATTGAGATGGGAAAAGAGCCCCAGAGTCCTAAGCACTTCCTCCCACACAGAACAAACACAGAGGACATGGTGTTTTGTTTTTTTTTTTCAAGTGAAAATTCACACACCCCCCAGCCGTTTCTAATCATTCCCCATTATATTAAGCCTGAAAAGCAATTGGCTTCTGTTCTCAAGGGAGACCTGAAAGACAAATACAGAAAGAGTGAAAACCCAGATCCTCTCTTGCTCTGCTTTGCACGTGGCTGCGACAGATCTTCAAATAACTGTTCCCATCAGTTGATGAATCAGTCTTGGAGGTGGTTGCAATGATCAGAGTAATTGCAGCCCTGAGCACAATGGAAACAGGGTCCCAAGAGACGATGTAGGTACCTTCAAACTGCAAGGTGAATGTCTGGTTTTCAAAGCCAGCCTGGGTGCCAGAACAGCAGCTTGGCTGCCTTTTAGATCCACCCCTTTTATTTGAATGGATTCTGGTAAAGCAGTCTAATCACCCACAAGCACCAATTTGCTTCCTCTCCCCAGAAAATGCTTGACAGCTCTCAAGCATTTGGGGATCTGCTGCGTACCAGTGAGAATGGAGGAAAGTAGACAGTGAGACAACACTGGATTTTGTTCATTGATTGCACAGCAATTTTAACCAGCTACCATGTGGCTCCTCAGTTATCACCAGATCATTCAAATGAGAGCAAAGACCTGTGATGCGTCTTCCACAAGCGACTTTCACAAGCAGTCAGTTGAAAATAAAGGACTCTGCTCCCCATTATCAGTGGGCTGGTGCCCTGCCAAGTGCACCGCAGGTCCTCTCAAGAAGCTGTTGCCAGTAACAGATTACTGGTGAAGTCCCACAATAACATTCTCCGTGTATGGGCTACCCGTTGTGCTATCTAGATGGAAAAGAAAGAACTGATGTGAAGCAGCCAGAGACTTCTGACCCTAACTCTCCCTTTGGTGCTCCTGAAACCTTGAGCTGTATTCAACAGCTCTTCAAGAGCTGCAGGCCCAGCTCCCTGCTGTTATGCTTGCTCTCAGTAGTATGGTGAATCATTTTGAGAGAACACTGTAGGCAGATACCAATGAACACAGCCTTTATCTGATGACATAAGAGTGTATGTCTGATGAGACAAGCTACTTGGTAACACCCTTCCCTGGACCTCCTTTGTTGGAAAGCGAGGAAAAGTGCCAGATGGTTCATCCTGAGTAAGTCTTAGGGCTGTGAGGGATCGTGGGGAGGAGAAAGGAATGGTAACGTAACTTGCAGCGTAGCAGGGGAGAGAAAACAACAGAAAATTGGTAGCTTGAGTCCAAGGGTGTAGGACCACACAACTTCCTTTGTCTTGGGTAACTCTGCCAAAGCGAAGTAAGTAATCTAATGGTGAGTATTGAAAAAGCAGATGATAAGCCAACTGGCATGTCCCTGCCCAGGTACTGAACATATTCAGATGATGCCAAGCATGGCCCATTTTAACCAGAGTCACTGACCATAGCATCACGAGCCCCATCCCGCCAACCCAATGACCATGTCTGCTAGGTGCCCTTTGGCAGAAGGCAGGCAGGGGAAACAATACAGTACCTGCCCGGGATGTTCTGCTGGCAGTGCTGCCTTTGGTACTCCCGATGCTGTCCCCCCGTGTCAGGATGGAGATGCCACTGAAGCTGCTGGCTTTGGTGACGGGCGGTCGCAGGTTGCGGATAGAACCATCCGAGTCTGTGCTGCTCCACGGCCGAGGCTCCAGCGACTTTATCTCACTCTCTGTGCTGCTCTGGCGGCTGCCTGAGGCCCGGTTCAAACTGTCCCGGTTGCCCCTGCAGAGACCGGCGGAGTTAGACAACACCTCCAGTGGAAAGGGGCAGGAGCAGGACCCACAGGTGCTGCATCATAACTGTCACACCAGGTGGTGACCCCAGTCAGCAGCTGGCTCTGTGAGACAGCACATTGGCACTGTGTACAGTAATCTGACAGCGAACAAACAGCCTGGGTCACAGCTTTCTTGGGCATGCACTGTGAAGACCCAGACACTGCTGATCTTCCTTGGTGTGTGTTGAGAGCTGGCTGCTGTCCCTTTTTCCCAGCCAGACTCCGGCCTGGAAGAGATGCCAGCAGGGTCAGAGCACGAGCCCTTGCTAAAGCCCTCCTCGTCTCAGAACAGAGAGCTTTACAGAGGCCTCGAGACAAGGATGATCGAGATCTTGCAAGACCACTTTCTGCACCAGCCCCAGTAAGGCTCCCTGCCCAGCTGGAACAGCTACATGCCAGGATATCACCATACTCAGGGCTGTGCTCCCAGCGATCATCCCCCCTTTGTCCCCAGCCAGGTCTGTCCTGAACAGGATTTATGGAGCGTCAGCAAAGCACCCCAAGCAGTGAGACTGGTTTACCAGCCCAGCTAAGGAATATATGCACAGTAATGGGTTCCTGGGCCTTCACTGAGGAGGAATGGTGAGGAAGGCAACACTGGAAGAGATGCTCATGTAATGCTGCACACTGAGCCTGGCAGCAGCTCCAAGCAACTGTGGACAGGAAAAGATAGGCTGGGAAGAAACTTCTATGGTGATGTCCTGGGCTGCTGGGAGCATGGGAGAGCAAAAGAGAACACCTCTCCTGGAAAAACAACCAATACAATGGCTATATCCCTAAACAGGTGAAGGAATTGGACTATGCAGCCTCACACCCCAAATTACAGGTGACCTAACAAGCATCACTGTTGAGCTCTTGGGCTCTCTTCAACCTAAACTCTGAAGGCTGCTTCTGAGGATGTTCGGGGGGCAGTGTTTGTGGGGGGGGGAAGGGGCATGTCATGGCCTCTGTCTGACTCAGCTGCAAACCCTGGTTCCCTGAGAACCCAGAACCCTCTCAAGTTGATTGCTGCTAACTCAGCCACATAGTGGTTCTGCTTTTTCTGTGTTTGAATGCTCTTCAAACTCTAGGCACGCTACCATACCCCTGCTCTCTGAGAGCACTGCCCTGGCAGCTTCAGCCGTGCCTTTCTCTCCATTAGCCTTATTACAGCCTGTTTCCAAGTGTGTCTGCCAGCAGAGAGCTCTCTGCAATCAGATCTGTGGTTCAGCAGTGTTAATACAGGACTTTCAAGCGAGTGAAAGAGACAGCTGTATTTGTTCTGAGGGAGCTTTGAGGGAGGTAAGTCTCTGGAGTTGACCAAGACATCATCTGCAAGCATCACCACTGATGGAACCCCAATCTCCTCAAGAGCTTGGTCTGTCTCTGTCCAGAGCCCGAAACGACCCTGAGGCCCACACAACCTCCCTCTCCCCACTATAGGACCACAAGGACAGTAGGTTAACCAAGCTCTTTAGGGACTGGGCACAACAGTCAGAAAAGCTCTTAGCACAGCCCTGACTGCAGCTTGGCTTCTACAGCTGCAATCACATCAGCAACTGTTTTCCTGCCACTTGCTGGGTGACTTTTTCTATAGCCCCATGTCTGATCTGAAAACTGTATGTCCTGCCTTCAACACCACTGCCACAGGCAGACTCCAGCACACCATCCTGTAACTGTGCTGAGGACACTCAATTTTCCCACTCCAGCATCCCTCCAAAGGCAGGCTGAACCACATGAAGGCTGAAAGAAGCAAAGCTGTTCCTCCACTTGCTTAGATCCTCCTGTCCTGTTCATACACAGAGATGCTTCGTCTCTAGAGCTCTGACTATTAAACAAGAGGGCAGCAGGCATGAGGGGCTCTCCATTTTCATCCCGTTCTTTATCCTTGTGGCATCAGCAGCCTCCACTGCCAGACAGGGGTCTGTGCAAGGTGACTCTTCAGGCTAAGTCCATCCTTCCAGCCTTCTCAGCCACAGAAAAACTACTTAATAAGGAAATACTGCTCAAACACGTTCCCAGTGCCCTCTGCAGCATACTCTGGTTGACATGGATGCCTGAGACACTTCACTGCCACCATTAAGTAATCCAGCTGTTATGATCAGGGGATCAGGAACAACCCCATCCTATCTGGTTGCTGACCCTGTCACTGTAAGCAGGGGCTCTCCTACCCTTCTGGGAAACAAGAGGCAGAATGGTTTGAAAACTATTGAAATTGTCTGGCTTTCCCCTTCCTCCCTGCCATTCCCACCTTCCACTGATCCATTTTAATTGATGAATTGGCAAAAAAAGGACTCAGAAGTTGATGTTGCAAAAAATACAACTTCAATAACTTCACAAGCAGCCATGCATGGGGCAAACTTACTCAGCAGGACAATGTACAAAATAAATCACACAGAGATACCTAAAAATCTGCCTCCGTTTGTGAGAACTAGAAGAAAAGCCTTCTTTGAAGATTCTGTCGGTTAACATCAGAGAAAAGCATCATTATAGAGTCATGCAGTCCTCCGTAGAGAAAGCCAGAGATACAGAAAGTGTCTGCTAAATAGTACTAACCTGCTGTCAGTGAGATATCCATTCTGGCCAGTCTGGAAGCACGGAAAAGACATGGAGATGGGAAGGAAAGAAAAGGGAGACTTAGTAACTTTGAAAGCAACAAACCCAGGCAATTTTAAAGCAAAGAGGAGCAAAGCACTAACAGTATGGGACTCAGACACAGCTGGTGTTGTGCACGAGTTGCATGGTCACTCAGGAGTCTTGCTGAGCCTTCTGCACGCCAGGTCCCATTTGGCTCTCCATCCAGGCCCACTAGGAGCCTTTCCTGCAATATCTGTGATGCTGAGCTCTCTCAGGAATTTGCAAATCTGAGTCCTCAACTCTCTACCTCATTGCTCTAAGGCAGTGTTGATGGTTGCTTTGTCAGTGGAACAACCAAGGACAGACATATAATGGTCCTTACTTGCTAAATGCAGGCAGTTATCAGAGCCATGAAAGACAAGCAGAGGGCTCAAAGCCAGCCCAGTCCCCCTTGTGACAGTCAGCCCTGCCTCTGCAAGTCAGATGCAAAACACCGGCTCAGCCCATGAACACAGAGAAAGGGCAGGTCCATGCCCACCCAGTGTCGTGCTAACACGGGACAGCGCCTGCCCTAGTCCAGGACTAAAGGCAGAGCTGCTTACTAGCATGTCTGGATGGCTTTGGGCCTATCTGCAAGACAACTCTGTGACTACAATGAGCTAAAGAGTTTTCAGCCAAAGCCTGATGACTTGACCAGGGACTCAGCACAGCGGCTGCCTGAGCATCCTCCTTGGCCAGGCACACGGCAATCCCCTTTAGGACAAAGGAAAGCATCGTCCCCCAGACACTCAAGAGCAGCCGGCAAGGAACTGGACTTTGAACTTGACCCACAGCAGATCTGTACTTGGAATTGTCCCATACGTCCATGCATTTGCCACTTGGCACAGCACAGAGAGCTGCCTCCAGCTGGCAGACAGCACTCAACGCAGCAGAGCACAGCAGCCTCTCTGAGCCAGATGTAAGCGAGGAACACAGCTCTGGCGTGGAGGAGTTCCACACAGGGACCAGAGATCTCAAGCAAACAATAACCAAGCTGGACACTTTGTAAGAAGGAAAATCAACATGCTCCCTGTATTCATCCTGTAAAGGCACAGAGCCTGACACTTGAGGGCTAGCACTGCTTGCTCAGGAGGTTGAAGCAGCAGAACCGGAGAGAAGCTGGGACAGAAGGCTGCTGCTCCTGTCAGGTTCATTGATTGATTTGTTAGTCACTCCAGAAATGCCACTGCATGAGCTTATAATCTTGCTGGACAGCAAGGAGCAAGCCTGCCTCCTCTGTCAGTCCCCACACTTCTAATGCCATGTGAAACAGGCAACTTAGGGAAGGAGCAGACTGGGAAGTGGAGGTGTGGCTCCTTTATCTCAGTGTCCTAGGTATCTTTGTTAGGAGCTGGAATTCACTGGTAGATACCAGGAACACTGAGAAATGTGTAGAAAAGGCAATGATGAGATCTGACCTTTTAGAATATTCAAGGACACCTGCCACAAAGTTCCAGGAAGGTACCTGGCAAGTGAGTCGTCCAAGCTTACCTCTCGTGCAAATATCCGCTCCCTGACCCGCTGATACTCTTCTTCTCGCTCTTCTATAGATTTGCTCCTTCTCCCATCCTGCAAGGGGAGTCTGATCTGAAGGGACAAACACAGCTCAGTGGGTCAGCACTTGCCAATGGGAGCAGAGGGTGTAGTCAGCTGCTGATACTTCTACAGAGCAGTGTAAGCGGATGTAGATTGTGGAGTGTGTGCATGATGGCTGGATGCAATGACACAGCCCCTGCCTTTGAACATACCTTCTGGACACCTACGTCTAGGGATGAACATCCTGGAGCACTTAGTGCACTACCTCCTGTATCAAGCACAAACACTCTGCCCGATGCAGAGAGGACAGATCGGGAATATCACCAAGTGTTTCTGAAAGACAGTCTGTTCCCAGGGGTCAAAAGCTAACGGTCACTCTTTGGAGATATATGCCAACAGCAAACTCCTGCTCAGTCATGGATTCTGTGCTTCATGGGTAGCTGCCTCAGCCACAGAGTGCCACCATGAGGAAAACAGAAACTGATACTGATTGCAATGACCAGTTCCCCATCCTGACAACTTAAGTTCAGAAACATGACCCAAAGCAAGGTATGCTGGGGTGATGTTAAGATGGGTGCTACAAGAGCAAAAAGCATGAGACATCCTTGATGAAGAGGTCTCCTGCCCCATTTTTGACATTCAAGATTTCATTTGGCACAGCCTAGGAAACAGCCACAGATGAACAAGCTCGCTCTGCATTACGGGTGCAGTGCCACCTGCTACGGCCTGAAGGCAGTCAGAGGTTCAAGAGGGTTTCTAGCTCAGATGACTGGCAATGCTGCTGAGCTCAAAAACTAGAACATTGCACTTTGCTGATGGTTTTCTTCCAGCAGCACTGCAAGGTCCCGATGACTTCACAGCTTGACTCGCTGTAAGCCCCAGCGAGGGGTGGGAAAGATGCTTGGCAATGCTCAGCTCTGGGACTTTTCCAAGGAAACCTTAGCAAAAGGTTTCACCTTAAAGCCTGGCTCAACCACGAGTCAATATTCACAGTACAGAAAGGTATCCTGCATAAAACCCACACAAGTTCTTTACGTTTTTCCACAGTATTTTGTCAGGTTTTCATGACATATCTAGATGCTGCTGTTTAGATAGGGTTCTGCTGCTGTTTGGGTAGGGAAGCTTCTATCAGAGAAGGTTACTGCAGGACACCCAAGAGAAGTTTACAGTCATTCTCATCTTACAAAAGTCTAATCTGACTTTCACAAAGTGTGCAGGTAGCTCACTGCCATCCCTTACCTGATTATCATCTCGGTCCATGCTGGTATCATCTCGTTTTAGGATAAACCTCTGTGGGAACTCTGCATTCTTCTCATCTTTGATGTGCTCAGAGAACCTCTGCTCAGGGCTGCAGGAGGAACCAGCTCTTGTTAGAAGGGTAAAAATGTGTGTAGAACTGTCTCCATAAAACCACTGCCTTGCAGGGAGTGGAGCACAGATGTTTGTTGTGTTAAATTTCCCTCTCTAACAGCAATGGGAACTCCTAACCGTTCTCTGAGAACTAAAGAGAGCTGGAAAGGGCTTGCAGATACATACACTTGGGACTGGAAGTGAAGGATTATTTGGGCCCTTCCAGAGAGGGAACAAGCCCTTCTTATGGAGGCATTAAATGTGGTGCAAAATCCATTCTGCTCTGGACCATGCCGGGGCTCTCCGTCTGGGTGTCGGGAAGGGAAGGGAAGGGAAGGGAAGGGAAGGGAAGGGGATGCCAGCCCAGTTGTCCTCCCTCCCTCCCTCCCCTTACATGCGTGTGTTACTGGTCTTGTTGATAATGACCGCCTTCCCGGTTTGGTCAACGTTATGGTCCATGCCGAAGTAGGCAGCTACCCGGTGCAGCAGCATCCTGTGGTATGAGGTCATCTGAGGGAACTTCTTAAACTGATTGCTGAGAACAGGGAAGAAAGCATTAGAATTTAGAAGGCTTTGAAACAGACAATGATAACCAGACACCAAAACAGAGAGGGAAAAGAGAGGCCACAGACACCTTGACCAGATCCCAGATCACACCACGCCACCCATTCAAAGCAGTTAGTCATGACTCAAACACTGCTTCTTACACCGAGCACCAATGTGGGCTTACAGTTCTCTGCCAGACAGAATTGGGCTGATTCAAGGTCTCAAGTTGAACAGGTCGTCCCTGAAACAAGACCAACTTGTGCAGAAATGCACATGCTTGTTTCTAAGCAGAAATGGGAACGAGAATTAGTATTTACACTGTGACTTCCCTGATCCTATCAGATAAAGAATTCTGCAAGTTCTGCTGCAGACACCTATTCTATTGCACCTCGAATACTGTGTTCAGTTTTGGGCCCCTCTGTACAAGAAAGATATTGAGTTGCTCAAGTGTGTGCAGAGAAGAGCAATGCAACTAATCTTCACAGTGGATATGATGTTAAATCAATTGATACCCAATCGATATGATCCTCAGAGATCTTGTGTATGGGCAAGGGGAGGTGGAAGATGTACAAGAGAACAGGCCTCCTAACCAGTGTGTCCAAACGACAGTCTCTTCTCTCCTGGGTGACCAAGCTCCTAAACTGTAAGTTACAAACCTCTTTTGCTTGACACAAACACGAAGATCACTTACTTGTTATCACTAATAAATTCCAGAATCTCCTGTTCTAACTTTAGCAGCATCATTCTATCCCTGTCAAAAAAAAGGAAAAAAAAAGGAAAAAGTCACCTTCAGAGATAGTGAAACACAGCCTTCTCTGCTTGGTACCCACCAGTAAGCAACAGTATTAACCAAGCTTCACACATCCTCCACAGCAATGAACTAAAAAACTCCGTATTTTTTCCTATATAGTAAATTCATTGCCAGATCTTTTTTCAATTTAAAGTTGTTGCTTTGCTAACAGTGCTTGGCTTTTGGTAATACCGAATCTCTGCTCTGCTGGAAGCTCCACTGGTATAGACTCCAGCTTTGCTACTCCTATGCCAGCATTCAGCTTGATTATGTTTATTACTGACACAGGAGCAGTTCCTTTGGAGGCTAATATTTGACAATCCTTTGTGTAAAGGGTTTTAAGGCAATCAAGATCACTTCCTGCTTGCATTCAAACAAACTACTCTTCCTCTTTCTCTCTCTCTGTAATATACAAGCACGTTTTGATTGACTGGAGTACATCAAGTTACAGTTGTGCGTTTTGTTTCTACGCTGCTCCAGCTCCAGTAACACTCTCTGAATTCCAAAAAGTAAAACACACTTTCAAGTACTTTCTATCGTTGCTGCTTTCCTCTCCTCCCAAGATACACGAATACATACATGCACACACACATGCACACAAACACCACGAGTTTAGGGTCAATCAAAGAAGCATCGGTCACCAGGTACTCCCTCCCTTCACTCCATCAGCAAGTTCTTTTACTGGACTAGGGACCTACCTTGGGTTTTTTTTCAGTGTATTTACTAAAAATTCATGCAAATCTATTCCAGTGGAGTCTGTATATTCCTGGCTGGAATCTGAAACAACAATAGCAGCAGAACAAATTAACAAAACACCGCAGTAGAACAGGTCGAAGGGAAGAGGTATGTGTCTCACAGCAATGACTCACTACATGCACAAGGATGAGGTCCCCACACCGCTGCTGCAGGAAAGTCAGCCTCATTCCCAGCACTGACCATTCACAACAGGCAGAGAGGAAGAAGGGCCCATCCTGTTACTGAACTGCTTGAGCTGGGACCTACATCACCTTGGCTAAGGTCCAGTTTCTAGCACAGACTCTGAATGTGACCTCTAGGTCAAGTCTCTCAATCTGAGAGATGCCCCTGTGGGCAGCAGGAGGATCAGAATGCTACCTACAAGGCACTACAAGCACAAGACCCCATTAGGAGGACGCCAGAGAGAGGGAGAACAGTTCATGAAAGGAAACCTTGCCCCTAAAACCTTGAGAACACATTCCAACCACTCGGAGCACATTCAGGACAGTCCATGCGGTTACAGGAGGCCCCTGCGAGTGTAGTACCCCACACTTTTGTATAAGTAAGCAACTTCTGCACCTTTGATCCTGCAAGCTATTTAACTGGAGCACCCCGCCAGCCCTGTTCTTCCCCTTTCCTCACACCCTCTTTAATTTTAGAAGTAACTGCAGAAAAAACAGTAAGTGAAACTGAACCTGCGCCAGTGCAGAGTTGCTCTCTGTGCAAGGATTTAAGGTGCAATTTGCTCAGAGATTAAATGTGCATCTTTTAGCCATTTCTGTGCCCCAAAATCAAACATGCAGGATCGTAAAGCAGAAACTTAGCTCACCTCCTTGCAACCTCACATCTTGGCATCTGTGGCAGGTTTTTAGAAAATCAAAACTAAACTGAAACCAAGAGCCTACACAGTGCGCCTCCTTGGTTTTGCACCTGCACTTTTAAAAAGCCACCACTAGCCAGATCACTCTAAACATGCAGGAAGCCTGCAAGTCTGTTGGGGCACATGGCAATGTAGAGAAACCTTCCCCCTCCCTCTCATGCTTTGCTCCAGAAAGGATGTTATAAAGATGATACATTCCTGTACAGTCATCAGCAGAGATAACCCCTCTGCTTCCAACAACTGTACCACTGGCCAGCAGAATCCTCAAAGCAGGTAAGACAGGACTTGCTCTGTTCATAAGAGCACCTGACCTCGAGACAGCATTTTCCTTGGTGCCTTGTCTTTATTCTTGTCTTTTTCTTCTTTCTCAGCCCCATCTTTCGTGGACTTTTCCTCTTCCTTGTCAGAGGGGCAGCTAACGTGCAACTGAATGATGTCCTGGAACAAAACAAACAAGGCTGGTCTGAGTCACTTGGAATCACTGCCACGGTTAGAGATGTTGGCAGCTGAGAAAGGCATCAGGGACAGGCAGGGGATTCAGGTAGCAGATCCAAGACATTTCCTAACAGGCCCTGTTCCGAGAGTGGATAAAGCAGTCTCTCTCCCCACCCTCCTCCCAACGAGAAGCTTTCAGCAGGATCTGATGGGACTCAACAGCATTTCCCACTGCTGAAAACCTGCCTTGCCTGGATCACCTCAGGATCTAAGTCACCTGCTTCCCTGTTTGAGGCTGATAAAATTCTATTACACTTTGGACTCAGGAGAGCCCAAGGTGAGTTAGGTCTTGCGCCATTACAGTAAGACTCTCCCATCTAACCTGGATGGGCATGAGAAAGGGCATGAGAGGAGCAAAAAGCATATGTGGTGCCATGAGTGGCCTCTGTGCTGCATGGAGCTTTCTGATGTTTCTTGTTTGCTCCTCTCCTGAGCTGCAACTGCCCAGCAAGGCCTGCAGACTCACTCTGCTCCATGGGAAGAAACATTAAAGACCAGTAGGATTGCCAAAGGCAATGTCAGACAACATGCTGCTCAAATTCAAGTTAAAACTGACTATAACAACACCAGCCTTTGTGCCAGCTGATCTTTCCCCCTCCTTCTGCCTTTGGACAAGTGTGGTTCCACAGCACTGTTATGTGTGCTTACAGTTGCTTTAGAAGTCCTCCTAGTGAGCCTTCGGTACAAAGTGAAACCCAAGCAAGAGAGAGAACAGCCTCTGGAGCAAGGAGCCTCAACACCAGAAAGGCTCAGAGGCCAAGCACCCATTCACAGTGCTGAGGTGGGCTGGCAGCAGCCAGCCGTGGCCAGGCTCTGCCCTCGTCAATGGAAAGCAGCACAGAGCTCCCTGATCGAGCACCACAGACCTAAGCTGGCGACTGCTTGGTGCGGTACCACATCAGCTCAACAAAGATGGGCTGCAGCTAGCCACAGCCTGGTTTGCAGTGAGCCAGCTCGGATCCCTGCACCATCCTGTGCTTCTACAGCTTGTGCAGGCAGACAAAGCCCAGCCCAGCTGCTCTTGCTGGGGCTGACCGGCTCTCAGCACCTCCCCGACTGCTGCCCCCCTTCAAGCTTCAGCTTCTTTGTCTCTACCGATTGTGACCGCAGACGGGGATCATCTCTGCACAGCACTGTCACATCTCTGTGAGATGGCTGCTTTCAGTCACCGCAGCTTGAGTTGCAAGAGGAGGGCTTGCAAAAATCTTCCTTCCCGTGACCAAAATCCCAGGGGCTTTGTGGAAGCAAAGTGACTTTCCATTTTCAGGGGTGTAAATCTGCACAACTCGAGTAGCTGCAGGTGCTCAGTGAATTGATGCAAGTGATTCCTTGTAAGAGAAGGGTTGTGACTGTACGCATACAAACAGTGCTCACAGGCATGACCACTTCCTTCAAAACCAGGGAACTTGTGGGAACTTGTTGGCTCTCAGAGGTACAAGCCCAGCGTAAGACATCACCTCCAGCAAGAAGGGGATTTTCTGGGCTTCCACACTCCACAGCTTGTCTGATTCTAGGCCTACCTGGGACTCCAGCAGCCCATCTACAAAGGGGCTAGATGATTCTTCACACACAGCCAAACTCCTGACCAGTTTAAGCTTTGAATTAGACTGGAAAAGGAAAAGAAAGAGTATAGTTAAGACACCTCAGCCAGAAAGCACACACTTAAGTTCATGCTGCTGCATTACAAAGCCACTTGTGCAGTCTGTGTTAATTAAACTGCTGAAAAGGAGGACTACTAAACCAGCTTCTTGCAACAAACAGGAACATGCACGTGCTTGGAGTCTTACAGTGAACCAGTTATTTTGTTCCTTCCATCCTTGACTGGGATTTGAACCAACCAACTCTTAGGTGGGAAAGCTCACTGCCTTAATTCATGCACTCTGGCCTTGTCAGCCAGACCAATCCCAGCCCCTCACCGGATAAGAATTAAAACCATTCAGAAAGGATACAGCTGAAACCAACATTTTTTTTTTCTAAGATGTGAAGTGAGAATTGTTACTGTTCTTAATTACAAGGCTGTCATCCCATTTACACCTTGCCTGTCTGACCTGATGGCTTCAGTTATTTTGGGTAATATAGTAGTGCTTAGAGAAAATGTTTAAAATAAACCTGCACTTTCAGGACTGTTGGCAAGTTGACTCACTTGGGTGACAAATAGGAAAAAACATTATCACATAGTCACATGAGATTCCAGGCAGGAGCGGCAATATGGAGAAAGGCCTGAGGTGCACAGACACATTCTGCCCTACGTATGGAAGGGGCAGGAATCGGAATCACAGCCTGTTTGTGTGCTGCACGGAGTCCTGGCTTCTAAGACCAAACAGAACCATTAGAATACTTTTTCTGCATACCCTGGGGGTTACAAAAGTGGCACATCGCTTTCATATGTTACCTTAATCAAAACCAAAACCAGACATAACCATTATTACAAATTTAACTCATCTCCCCTCTCTCCCATGCCTCAGGGCATAACGTGTCTTCATTTGGGTTTAAACTTTTGGGAAAGAGGGGAAAAAAAAAAAAAAAAAGGAGGAGGAGAAAAAAGAGACACCTTCACCCTCCCAAGCACAGTTTTAAAATCAAGCTCTGAACAACCTCAGAGCTGACTGTGTTTTGACCTGGAGATTGCACTAAGCGAATCCTAGCTGGACTAGATGGATGCCTGAATCATGCTATGTTTTATAATTGCCAGTTCTGGAAAATTCATGGTCACTTTTGATAACCCGGTTCAGTAGTTATTATTGAATTCAAATTTTGCAAAGAAAAATGGGGGTTAATACTAAGAAAGTTAAAAAATAAAAAATAAAAAGCACACAATGGCTGCATTTCTACCCCTAGATTTTGCCTTAAAAAAACATTCTAGAACAATGGTGTGCTGGTGCTTGTTACTAGCAAAAATTTTGGATATACTAACACGCACATGACATCATGATAAGAGCAAATGCGGTATTCCCTGAAGAAAAGGGAGCCTAGGTGAAACCGGACAGTTACACTTTAACTCTTTTTTAACAATAGGGTGTAACAGGCAAGCGCATCGCCCTGTCCCTCCGACGAAATCTCTGGATTTCCTTTCTGGCATTTCAGAGTCCGAGGAGGGGACAGGTGTGGGAGCTAAGAGCAGCAAACAGTTCCTTCGTAGGTGTGTGTTAAAGGGGAGCACTCATGCTCCAGCGGGTGGAAAGTCCCTGTCCTGGACCATCATGTGCTGTGTGTTGATTATGAAGACTGAGAAGGTCTTCATGAAGGTTGAGAGAACCGTCTTAAGGTTGGGATCATGGCTTGGCTCAGAATGGCCAGAACAAGAAAGGGACGTCAGAATATCTCATACCTTGGCTCTTTTTCTGGCATGTCCGTGACTTGACGTCCGCCTCTGTTGAGAAAGGAAAGAGAAGGCGAGAAGCTTAATCTGAATGTGTACACTATAAATGGTATTTGCTGTTTGAGGCAGCACAACACTGAGCGTGTAAAATGACTCTGAAGAAAATCCTGACCTGACAGCAGCGCAAGCACGTGCAAATAGGAAGAGCTGGAGAGCTGAGTCCTGCCAGCCCCCCGGTGAGCAAAACCTGCTTAGGAAACTTCACAGGGATCAGACCCAGTTCCTCTGTGTCTGGAAGAACCAGCGCAACAGTATGATCACAGGACATGCGTGTGAAGGCGCATGACACAACTCCAAGTGGAAAAACTGGGAGACTTCTACCATTCCTGGGACAGGAAGGAGATTCTAACACGGTGGATCATGATGGAGACACGCTGCTGCTCTGATTCAGAGCCTGAGTTATCTGTTATCACTGCCTTCTGAGAAACCTTTCTCCACTATTGCAAAGTGACCAAAGTCAGGCTCTTTCTGGGCAACACTGGTAGCAGCTGAACAAACCTGGTGCCAGCCACCAGCTAAACACAGATGCATTCAGCAGGTCGTGCAGGGTGGGCCTTTCTTCAAGCTCAGCGCTAAGCTGGAAGAACACGTGACAGGACAGCGAACAGCAGGAATGAGTCCCAGCACTCTCCAAATAATGCTTGCACAGATTTTTTTTCTTTGCTGAAATGAAACCCCAAAACATTCATTTCCTATTTGGGCATTTTTAGCAACAGCAAAGCAATGGCCAAGCAGCGTTCCTGAAACCAAGCTCTCATTGGGATGCCTCCACTTCATGTTAAGTCACTAAATCATCTTTACGTCAAAGAAAGGAGGTAACAGCCAAGGGGCTGGAATCTGGGGACTGAGCACAAGTGCCCCTTGAGCCGACCAGTCTCATTTTCTCCCTTGCTCAAAGAACAGTTAAATTATTCCATCCAAAACAGAACAGAAAAGAGTCAGTCAAAGAGAAAGAGAGCAGCCTGTGAAATACAGTCTGCACAGCATAGCATCCCCTTGGGATGTGGGAGTAGAGGCTCAGGCCCTGTTCAGAAGGGATGGGAACCGGCGTGTGTTTGCCATGTAGAAGGAGAGGGCCCAGCTCCGCAAGCTGTCAGAAGAGGCTGCCCGCTTGTCTGCGCGCTTACCTGAGATTCCTGACGCACGCTGATCTCCTCCCCCCCATCCTTCTCCACCTCCTCCTTGCTTGGTGACCTGGATACGTATTTGGCTTTGTTCACAGATTCCTCAACCACCTTTTTTTCTGACTCCTTCATTATTTCCAGAGACTCCTGTGCTGTGTTGCTGTTTGACATCTTCAGAGCCCTACGACGTAGCGATGGGCACCTGCCAGAAGAGGCAACAGAACGGGTAGAAGGGAGTCAGGAAGTGGAGAGATTCCCTTTATGAGCACTAACTCTTGCACATACAGGCTGGGACTTCCTTGTAACTCATCTCGTGTACAGTGACTCCAAGCCGAGCACCCCAGGGACACCCCAGGGACACCCCCCCACCCCCTGGCTGCAGCCCCTGGCTCGCGGAGGCCTTGCAGCAGCTCCGTGGTTCTCACCAGGGCTCTGAGGACACTAGCAGGGCTGAATGAAGACCCCAGGTACGCAGAGGGCCCCACTGCAGGCACCTTGCCCTTCAACTTCTTTGATGGAAGGGAGAGGCTAAGGGTGGTGCTGACGCTAAGAACCGTGCAGGAGCAGGGAATTCAGAAGGTGAAAGGAACTCAAGCAACTGGAGGAGGTGTGCTCTGTCCCAGGACAAGCAGCAATACGAAATCTGCCTTCTTTTCTCCCAAATCCCAGCCCAGTCCTTCTTGCAACTAGTCACATCTTCAGTGGGAAAACAACCTCATACCAAAGAGACAACCCTGGTTCTTCCCAGGAAATACCGTGACACCTGGTATCTTCCCTCTGGCTGCCTATGGTTAGACGCTTCAGAGAAAGTGGGAGCCAAGCAGTTACAGATTAAGAGGAAAACACAGTGCTTCCTGACAAAGTTATGTTTAATTGCGTCCTTTTGATTAGCAAGAACGCAGCCAGCCCGCAGAGCCCCTGCAACAACTGAGCGGAACCTAGACACGGCAGGGCACCCCAGCCTGATAACGGTCTTAACAGGAGAAAGGGACACGACACCCATGCGCAGAATTACAAGTTAACCCCAAGCCTATTGTCTGGAAATGAAAGTGAGCCCTCCTGGCTTACTGAAAGCCTGCGCGAGGGGTAACCCAGCTGCTGGGAGGCTGCAGAGGGACGCTGGTGCTGAGAACCAGCAAAAGGCAGGCCCAGGGCCGGGACTCCCAGAAGAAAAGTGGAAGCCTGCATTTTGGAGAGGCTCAAACAAAAGGCCTGGGCACTGGAAAACACAGCTGATGTTTATCAACTCGTTTTATGAATTGCTTTGGCAGAACAGGCTGACAGAGTGTCAGATTTCACAAAGATTTATTAACTCTTGGCTCTGCATGGGCACTGCTAATATTCATTAACTAATTCAGCCTCGCTCCCTTTTAATTTGTGGGAATGCTGAACATAAAACATGTGTTTCACTTTTATTGCAGCTACTGGAATAATTTCCAGTTCCAGATACCGAAAACCAGCGTGCAATTGACTGCTTTTGGTTCCTGGATTCTTAGGGGGATTTGGGACAAACCTGTTAAGACATCCAGGGCAGATGCTCTGTCGTGAACGGAAAATCCTGTAGGTTACAGGCAAACCCATGGGACAGGGAGCAGCCGCAAAACCCACAGAATCATCCAGCAAGAGCACCTGGGGATCCTTGGCCTTGGATCCTGTGCTTGACCTGAGCTGGAAGGTGGGACAGGACGCTCGCTAACAGGAGGAGGCTCCAGTCACCACAGCCTTCCCTCACAACAACCCCAAAAAATTGATGGAAAAAAGGCGCAGGGAAAGCAAAGAACGCTGGCAGGGACGAAGCTGATGGGGTTGCGCTGCCAAGTTCACGCACGGGAACAGGAACGCTTCAAGGCAGATGCATCCACCCGCAGGAGAGTGACTGGGGACGCTGCGGGGGTGACGCTGGCAGGGGTACGTCCCCACACCGTAACAAAATGAGCTGCTTCTCGCTAGAGATAATTGCCGGAAGAGCCCAGCCACTATTCACACGTATCCATTCTGGAGCAGAAAGCTGACGAGGAACCCACCGTTAATTCCAACGTGGCAGCGGCCAAGAGGAACCAGGTACTTGCAGCAAGCAGGTTGTGGGGACGGGGAGCCCCCGCCTGCGGGGTTCTGCTGCGGTGCTGCCGGCAGAACCAGGACAGAGGAGGAAAGGGAGCGCTCGCTCCGCCGGCACGTGCCGACCTCCTCACGCAGGGCATGAAGCCGGGAAAGCCGGAGCAGGCTCCGTACAAGTCCCTCTCTCTGCGACAGCCACGCTGTAACAAGCTTTTACCCCCAAGTCGAGCACCTCGGAAGGTGCTCAGAATTCCCAGAATTTGAGAAGGGTAATGGGATCTTTTCTCATCATACTGCAATGCAACTTCAGCATCACAAGGGAAAAAGTCATCGGCTTTCCTCACCACAAAAGGAGACTCGGAGCTGCTGAATGGTTATTTGTACACTGCCCCCTCCTGATAAACCTTCCGTCCCTGACAGCAGTCCTCCAGAATATTTCCCTGCAGGCAAAACTCAAAGAGATGCTGTGTGCTGCTTGTGCTTCCCAACAGCAATGCCTTGGAGAAGAGGTTTCCTTTCTGCGTGAATGAATCAGCCCCGCTCCCCCAGGACAGGCGTGGGACGCAGCGCGGGGGCGGCAGACACGAGCTGCAGCGACAGACAGCAGCTTGCAGAGAAAGGGGAAGTTCAGAGGACTCGGTGGGGTGGGTGGCACTGAGCCGTGCTTTGCCAGGGAGATGAAAGGATTACGTAGATGCGACATCAGGGAAGCCACAAAATCTGGGTCAGAACAGAGACCGGCAGAGCCACAGAAGGCGAGCGAGCAGCCACTGGATTTTTGACTGGGGCCTGGAGGCTGGCAGAGCAAACAGGTGAGTCAAGGTGGTGACAGTGGGAACACCGTGTGCGTGCTGGCCAAGGGCAGGGTAGCCCAGAGAGATCTCCACCCTCATCTTCACCCCAAAAGGGAACACTGAACTCTGCCTCCTGGCGACGTGCAGCCGGCGGCTGCCAAGCCATGACAATGCAACAGCAGCTGGCCCTGGTTGGCAGGAATGAAGGCAGAAGACTTCAGCATTCATGGTTAGGATGGATCCAGCGGCAAATCCGGGAATGGCAGGAAGCCTCCTGCTAAGTAACACTTCCCAGCCTTGCTTCTCAGAGCACAGACACGCTACTGGGAGCTAAACAGGGGCGCAGAGGAGACATGTGGCTGCTTGGCTGTAGCTGCCTACACGCACACCCGTGTTGCTGTAGGATAGAGACATCTGACGCAGCTTGTCCCCCCACTCGAGTTAAGCTACCGCTCAGTTTTCAGGGGGAAAGGAAACAAGTGAGAGTGGGCCCCACTCTCTCAGTTCCTGTTTAACCCACGGCCACGGGGTCAAGCTTGCATGTTTACAGGCTTCACCATTTGCTTCAAAGACAAGAGTCTTGACTCATATCCCCCCACCTCTTCCCTAGGTTATTAATCTTTTCTGTTTGTTTTCTGAGGCTCACTCCAAGAAGCACTCGACAGGGCAGTGTAATCTTATCAGACAGACTCAGCCCGAGCCAGCGATGCTGCGCTAACGGAATGCAGAGCTCCCACGCGGGAGAAGGCAGCGGCGCCTCACTGCCACGAAGGAACGCTGACAAAGCCACAGGAACAGCGGCTCTCTCCGTCCTCAGGCCGGTTCTAAAATACGAAGAAGGCATACTTAGAAGCCAAACAAATCCAATCGCATGCTAAGCACAGTTCCAGTGCTTGGACAACCGAGTCAGTTCTCAGCACCGGCAGGTCGGGCAGGAGGAGCCGGCCCAGCCCGAGGGAGGCCGCTGGTGCAGGCGGCAATTAACAGCCGAGCCCGGCCCGCGGGAGGGAGGGGAGCGCAGCGGCCCCTTCCCCAGCACCCCGCAGCTGGGGGAGAACCTCCCGCGAGGGCGGCGGTGATGCTCTCACAGCCGGCTTGCTCATTGGCTCCCAGGTCGACCAATGGGAATCCCGGCTCCATGGCAACAAGCTCTGTCACCAGGAGCAACCGGGGGGGCGGGTGGGGCTGGACCCCTGCCCGCTGCAGGAAGGGATGTGCAGGGGGAAGCGGAGGTGGGCAGGGAGCTGCGAATCCAAGGCACCGAGGCCCCCTCGGCCGGACCGCGGCAGGCTGCCGGCCACGGGGAGCTCCCGTCCTCGCTTCTCCCAGGGCGTGCAGCCGGTGGCTTCTGCGGCACCTGGGTGCCTCCAGCTGAAGGCTCTGCTGGTGGGGCCCTGAAACATTTCCCTCCCAGGCCCCGCTCGGGCTCCCACTCCCAGTCTGCCCTGCAGAAGTGAAAGCTCCCTGCACCGACCTTGCTGAAGGGGGCTCCCAGCATCCCAGAAAAGGTCCGAAGCCTCGGCTGGAAAACAAACAGGTGCAGAGCACAAACACGCGCCCCTTCCCGCAGTAACGGCTCTGGCTAAAGGAGCACCCGGTTCGGAGAGAAAGTCCCAGAACCGGGATCGGGAACACCTGTGAGCTGCAACGCTCTGAGCCAATGAAGCAGCCCCTCCAGAATTTTCTCCAGTGCTTTTTATTACCAGCTGAACAGAGGGGCTCCATTCCTCACTGCCCTGCAGTTCCCATTAAAGCAAAACAAGCCGCAACACCACAAAATCCAGCAGGCCAGATGTATGACTGCACAGCGCACACGCTCCCGGTGCTTAGTCACTGCTTTAAGTCTCAATCTCCACCCCCACATTACATCAAAGAGTGAAATTATGATGCAGATGGAAGGTGTTGACTGCAGGTGGAAAGTGGGGAAAAACAGCCTCATGTGAACCAGGAGACGGGAAACACGGGTGCGATAGAAAGCCCTCCCGTTATCCCGCAAGGCATCAGCGCGCCTCCAGCAAGTCCCAGGTAATTCCAAGGTCAAATCGCCTTCTCCCCTGGCCGAGGAGGAGCCCCCACACCAAGCCCCGCTTCACATCTGCCGAGCGAGAGGCCGCCGCGGCTTGAGACGCCGCCGGCCCCCGGCCGCTCCCTTCACACCTCTGCTGCGGGGACCCCAGGGAAAGGCCAGCGCCGCAGGGGCCTGCGGGCCGCGGGCTCTCCTCTGGCGCTCAGGCTGAGCATAGGACCCGAGCCTGGAGAACGGGTGCAGGGAAAAAAGCCAGTTTGACTGAAGACACGGTTGCTTTTCATTTCACAGCCAACACAAGAACAAGGCACTCATATGGGATACGAAGAACAGCATCGGGGGCTAAGACTGGAAGTTCATCAGATCTTTTAAGGGGAGCAACACAGTGCCCTGGGCAACACACAGAAGGCAGAAGTCCTTCTGGGAGTGGAGGAGGTGTCCCTTCTTCCCTGGGAGGGAAGGAGACAGAAGATGCATCGATCTGCGCTCTGAAGCACGAATAAGCCCAGGCACCTGCCCAGTGCCTCCACACACTCCGCAGGGATTCCGCAGCCTGCTGTGTTGAGATCCAGCTTCTTGTGGAAGGAAAACCTCGTGGCAGAGCACTTCACGCTTGTCTCAGGAAAGAAAAATTAAAAGCAGAACAATTCATTTCTTCCCCCTCCAGATTCCAGATGTTCCCACTCAAGACAGGTCTTCGCTTCGTCCCCCAGATGGCCACGCTTGTTTGTGTGCAACTTAAATGGCTAGCTTTCACAGCAGAGGTGGCTGCACGTCAGTGGCAAAGGAGATGAGCTGACTTCCCTTGGTAGTTTAGAGCTCCGAGTTCCTTCAGGAGGGGAGAAAGGATCAGGCCAATGCAGGATTCCCCCATTGCAGTTAAGAGGTGATCCCAACGTACCCAGCGGGTCCTGCCGCACCAGGCACGACGCCGGGAACAACCCCACCACGTGAGCCGACACGGAGCGGAGAGACACCGGTGAAGTGGCGGATTCTGTTCGTTTGCCCGAACACGGAGGTGGCAACGCCCGCTGCACCACATCGGCAGCTGAGGGACGCCGGGGCTCACAACCAAAGAAAACAGCAAAATGATGAGGGAAGGACTTTCTCCCATACACGAAAACCACCAGCTGGGCACAGCAGCAGCAGGAGGAGTTGTCACGGGCCTGCCAGGTAACTTCAACGCAGAGCTGAGCGATGTGTTCAGAGAATCCAGTTTGATGGCCTGCAATATTCAGGTCCTTTCTCTTCACTCCCAAAGCAGCCTAAATGCTACACAAAATCAGAGCTCCCACCTCATTTCTGCTGCAAAAAGCTGACGACACAGAAAGACGGCGATCGTTGGATTCACACCCTCTGGAGACATCCTGGGGAAGACAATTCAGTTCAACACCGAAGCCAGAGGCTACGCAGATCCCAGATCCCTCCAAAAGCCTCCCCCACGCCGACTGCTCACTGCTCAACTTTTGACGCACGTTTCCTTTTTAAGCATCAAGAGAAAGAAATGGTGGTGGGGGGGAGGCATCTCGTGGAGACGCAACTAGGCAATCAAGGCAAATTGTTAGAGACCCGTTTAAAATAACGCATCTGTTGGCGACTGTCATGGCACCCTGCACTGAAACAGCTTTCACGGTCAGACAACCCGAGAGGAAAAGAACGGGGCTCTGTTTGCAGTACCTGCTCAGCACCAGCAGTGCCTGGTCCCGTCTCAGCATGGGGCCCTCTGGTGCCCGCTCTTTGCAGGATGGTTTCCTTCATTTCAAGCCTCAGGAGCCCTGGATGGAAACGTCGGACTCCGTCACCAAACTGCTTCGCTCTTGGCTGCTCTGCAGCACTTGTGGGTGCAGAAGTCTCTTAAGCACTTTGAACTGGATGGGTAAAATTTGCTTACCCCCAATTTGCAGTGTGGAGAAGGAGACGCAGAGAATTCCTGCTGCAGCTGTTAGATGCCCACATCCCTCGACACCTCCCGAAAGCTGGCGGGTTGGACGGAGGACAACGCGAGGAGAACGGAGCCCATTGCACAAACACCTCAGGAGGGTTTGCAAAGAAATGAGTTCAAACGATACCGAAAGAAGGGGGTTTAAACAGCCCCAGGCCTAACAGTTCTCTTAGCCCGAAGTCCACAGCAGTGGCAGCCAGCATCGGGCCTCCTGCGCTCCCCTCTGTTAGCCTAAGGAAACACCATTTGTTTCACCTTTAAAAAAGAAACAACAAAAACCAAAACCAACACCAACAGTGATGCTGTTCCTCTCTTCTCCCTTTCAGTTTGTTTTGGGAGCCACAGGGAAGCCAAGTGAGAACCCTCTCACCCCTTGTTTATAAAATCAGGGGGAGAAAAAAAACAGCCAAGAGTTAAAGAGTGAAAGGACCGGGGGAGCCATCACCACAAACAACTCTGGAGAAGGAAGGGCTCCAATTCAGTCCAAACGTACACTTACAGTGCTGCAAGTGTCTGGGGGCTCTCCGAGGGCCCCTAGGCAGGATGGTGAGAGAAAGAAAGGAATCTGAGACGAGAATCCCCCGTCAGAGAGCTCCCTGCTCCATCTCACACCGGCCTTCCCTTCCCCATCGCGAGCTATTCCCGTATTCGTCTGAAGGCCGGGGAACCGCTCCCGTGACGTCAAGGCAGTTTCCCAGCAACAATTAGCGAGGGCTGTCCACCACAGGGGTTTCCTGAAAAGCTGGCGAGGAATTATCCACCTGCTTTCCGCAGCGTCAAGACGCAGCGGGACAGCGCGGGGCAGGAACTTCGCTTAACCCCTCCCCGGCTCAGGGGCACGGCCCCGGCTCCCACCGCCGCACGCCGCAGCTCTTCCCGAGCCCCGGGCAGAACCGCTTCCACCCGACCGCGCTCGCAGGGAGCTACCGCATCAGGCAGGGGACGCGTGCAGACGCGGGAGGTGGCAACCAGGCTCAGGAAGGATGCGCGACATTAGAAGTAACTCTTACCCTCTTGCTTGCCCGTGCCGATGGGAAGCACAGGCACAAACATTAAAAAGCTGGCTGAGAGCAAGGAATTCCCTGGCGCAGCTCGCCTTTCTTGAGCTGGCCCGGGCTGGCAGAGCAGGTCCTCGAGCTTTCCCCATCAGACCCAAAGCATTCCAGCTCCTGGCAAACCCCCTGGGAGGAAGGTGAAAAGGAGGGCTCCTCTCCCTCTCCTTCCTGCCTTCAGGGCTGCTGCTCCTGCTTGTTAGTGCACGGGTAGAGGATTCGGAGGCACTTGACACCCTAAGCAGCCAACAGGTACGGAGCAATACAGACGCTGTGGCTGTTTTCCATGTGAGATCCAAATTGATTTGATCATCAAACAAAGGGGGAGTGATGATAAAAGTCAACACCGTCTCTTGGCTGCCAGCTGCAAAAGTTGGACTCGGCAGCGAAGCAGGAGCGATGTTCACCTTCCCCTTACCTACAGCCTAAGCCTTCAGCAAGGTGAGCTCAGGTGCTGCTGCTGCCTGCAGATCCTCCAGTTTTAAGAAAGCATTTTAAAGAGAAGGGAAACAAAAACGGTCCAATGCACCAAAGTAAAGCTCCTGCAGTACTGTAACTGGCTAATACACCAAGCCCAAGAAAACCAGTTCCTAGCACTAAACCTCAGTGAAGGGAACGTTGTTCCCAGTGCCTTGTTTCTTAAGCAAGACTGGGTGATGAGCCTGTGTGAGAAGGAGGTAAAGGGAATCCAAGCTCCTGATCCCACTAAAACCAAACCCAATTTATCGAGAGATTTTTAAATAAAAGATGGAGTTAATATATGTACGTGAATACAAATATAGCATGCATAGTTCTACAGAACACCAAATGGCATGAACTAAGCTAAAAATTTAATGAGGCATGTAGCCAATTAACAAGTAGTCAACTTTTGTCACCAACCAGCCAGCTTCAGACAAGTAAAACCTTTAAGCACAACCCGGCAGAACAGCAGGGAGGATTTTGTCTTTGTGAAATGAACAGAAACTACCCAGGAGCAAGCTGCACAAACACCACGCTAAGACTCTGGGAGAACCCATGAGACCGTCACGGGGAACTCCTTAATGACATGGAGGAGTACAGCGTGCTTATCGGGGATTCCCCCGTCTCCTGTAGGTGCACTCTCAGCATCACGAAAAGAGGAAGGAGAAAGCTCAGCTTATGTTAGCAAGTCCTGAATGGGATCAGAGAGCCGCATACTCATTTCAGTATAGCATCTTTTTAAATTAACCCCATCAAGCAGCAGAAACGCAGTCACTTACCAGAGATGAACGCTGTCAGGTCCCCATCCCTGAAACACTCGCTTTTATACCTATACTGTATTTCGCATGGTGGGGGTAAGGGGAGAGGAAAAGAAAAGTCTCTGGTCAATCTTTCTCAAGCCCAAAATAATTGGAGACTTAATTCTAAAAATAAACTCACCCTGGTGGTTCTGTACTCTCAGCAGGTCATCTATTTCCTAATCTCAATGGAGACTTCATTGCCACAACCAGTTCAAGAGGAATTTTGCCAAGATAATTTTCCTTCTTAGAAGACCCCGCCAGCTCTCACCCCTGAATGAAATGCTAGCAATCTTTGCTGCTGCTACAGCGAGCTAATTGCTCTGACAAGCAGCTCTGAAGCAAAGCAGAGCCCAGCTGTTCGGAGGGATGTCATAGAGAGCTCTGCCAATAGCCACATGCACACCCCCCTCCTGCTCTCATTCAAATACTTCAATGGAACTGCCTCCGCAAAGCCCCGAGAAGGCTTTAAAGACACAGCATCCTTGTACTGCCAGGCACCGGAGCAACGCAGACGTAGGTGCAGGAGCAAAGAAGCGACGGCGCAGTGCGCGTAATCGTCCTCCAGCAGGATTCAAGTGCACGGACTACACCTTGGAGAACCCCCCACATACTGAGGTAGGTAACAGGCAGCCTCGCTCCACCGCTGATGATGTTGCCGTGAACGTTTGCAAGGGATCAGCTCTTCAATGGTTCCATTTCAATGCAGTTATTTTTTCTTGCTCATTTATTAGTGATTAAATACCGACAAAGACAGGAAACAGGAAATGCAAGTGACCCCTGAGAGGTTTTAGACTACTCGCTTGCTTAAACTTCCCCCAGAAAGGGGTTTTCCATCCCAGACCTGCAGCCCGTGCCCACACGCAGGCTGCAGTCGAGCCCCCTCTCCACGTACCACAGCTTGCTCTTGAGCACACGAGGCTGAGCATCTCGCACAGGCAGACGCGGGGATGATCACAAGCACATCCCGACCCTCGCCAGGCTCAGAAGCCACCTCTTGTTGGGTTACGGAGACCTTCCGACCACCGCTCTGAACACCGGTCAACAGCAGTCACCCGCCCCGAGCTCTCCTCTATGCCCTTAGCTCCCACCAGGCACAAGCCTGCCCCAGGCAAGGCGCAGCCAGGGCCGCGGGAGCTTTACCCGCGACTGGCTCGGGCAGCAGCCGGCCTCAGGAAGCTCCTTGCTCGGGAGCTGGCAGCAGAGCAAGGGGCAGAGGCTCGCGGGGCAGCTGAGGACGAAAGCTCCGAAGAGAAAGGAAGTGAAGACAAGAAGGCAGGATCGGCCCTGGGCTCGAGGAGGCAGACGGGCTCAAGGGAGACAGCTGCAAAAAGGTCGGGAGGCACGGCTTTAACTGACAGCTTCCATTACAAATCCGAACCAAACCACGAAGGAGCACAGTGCTGTGCTGGTAAACCCTCTTCAGGGCTTGTCTTTACCACTTTTGCTAAGTTAATACGGTTTCTTCTAAATGACCCCCTGCCACAGCCAAAGGAACAGCCCAATGCTTTTTGAAAAGCACGGAGACAGCAGAAACCTGACACGTTTCAGCTCCATGGCAAACCGAGGTTCCAGTCTGTAAAGCAGACCTGCCCTGCAAAGCACTCACATTTAAATGTACACGTAGGATTGAGTCTTCACCTGTCCCGGAGCCTTCCAAGTCAAGCCTGCCGTGCGGTGCCGGAGCCGCTGCGGTGCTGGCTGCAGGAGGCAGCTCCCCGCCTCCGCCCGCGGCGACGCCGACACTCCGAGAGGGGGTCCCGTGGCTACGGAACAGAGGAGAAAGCAGCGACAGAGGGGCAAGACAAGCAGGAGGTAATAAGACAACAGTCACCTACAATGCTGTAACGGTGTTCAAGAGGACGGCCACAATTAGCAGTCCCTGCACTGGCTGACTGCGAAGGCTTCACGGATGTTCTATGAGATTTCCCCTTCAGGTGTGAAGCAAAGGACTGAAGTTCCTTCTATGCCTTCTGTGTCTGGCCACTTCAAGATTTCTTTTCTCCCAGCTCCGGGGAGAGCTTGTAAAATGAAGGCGTTTGTCCAAGGAAACCGAACCACGATCTCCCAAGCTCTCTGAGAAGCCGCCACCGCTGCCTGAGCGGGACGAGGGCCCGCAGCCGGGCGCGGGGGCCCCGCTGGGAACGCAGGTTTCCCAGTCTGCGGCCGGACGGAGAGGCAGCGAGTGAGCGGCTCTGCAGCAGCCCCGTGCACGGCTCGCCAGGAACGATCTGGACGTTTACATCTCCCTGGCAGAAAGCATGTGCTCAGAGGGCTCTCTGCAGCAGCTGAACCCAGCAAAGCTGCAAGGTTCGGAGATGAGATGAGCGGCCCGACATCAGGGGTTTTCCCCCGTTTAACTTATCTATTATGGCTTTGTTTATTCCCATCTCCCAGCACTCAGCCAGTCCCCTGGAGTTCACAGCCCTAAAGCAGCTCCAGCAAATGAAGCACCAACAGAGGAGTTCAGGTCCGCGAGCAGCGCTCCAGCATGCCTTGCCCAGGCCAAGGATCTTGGCTCCACATAGGGCAAACCTTAAAATCTCCACTAAACGTAATGAAAAAATGAAACAAAAGCTTTATTTTGCTAAGGAACCTCTATGGTCTGTTGCATTTTGACTCGGGATCGTTAAGGACAGGCAGGTGCCCTCTCCTCTGCAGTAGCAAGATTAGGACTATAAAGGGAGAGAACCTTGGATGCTGTTCTTCCCTTCTCCCAGGTCTTCCTGTTTTCCAGGAACCCCAGCCCTCTGCCTAAACCCCACTGTCAGCTCTTAACATTGACATTAAAGAAGAATGAAAAGAAGTTCCATAGCCTGAGCCCGAAAACCTGATCTCTAGCACTTCAGTGTCTGGCAGATGGTTAAGCAAGAACAGACTTCAGAGCAAGGAAGCCTTCCAGCTCTAGGACACAAGCACCTGCCCCAGACAGCACAGATGCAGCCTCCGGGGGGCTCTTCCAGAAACCACAGCCCATCATTAATATGGGTCGGCAGCACTTCATCTTCAGGAAGCAAGCGTGTGAGAGGATTTCCTAAGCTGCATCTTTCTCCTTAGATGGGGAGACAGTAGATCCTGGGTGGGAGGACGAAGAGAAGGAGTGAGTCAGCCTGCAGGAAGCCCGGCCTGCCGCAGCAGACCAGATCAAGCCCCGCAGGGAGTTTGCTGGCTTCTGCCTTTCACACCTGGGAGTCGTTTGCTTAGGTACCGTGTGCGTGTGCATGTGTACTGTGAAACTAGGTCAGTGGAAGCGAGGCACAGGGAAGATGCAGCAGCTCCAGGTATTGTCTGTGCTCCCAGCCTGCAGGGAAGCTGCTTACGCCCACCACAGCACTATCGCAGAGCAAATGTCAGCAACATCAGCGCAAAAAAGCGGCAAGACATGTTAGCTCCCTCTCTGGCAGACGTGTATCAAATGAGCCTACGCTCTGCTTTTCCCAGGCCGGTTTCTGCTGAGAGAAGACTCGTCAATTAGGTAACGGGTGTAATCTCATCACAAGGGAAAAAAGCCTCCCGACTTGTGGCACCGAACTGGCGGGATGGCGTTGGTGCAAACCTGCACCACCAGCCCAGGGCAGGGCTCCCCCGCGCGACAGACACGTGGCAGGCAGCCTGCGTCAGAATCTGCCGCGGCTGGGAGCGGAGAAGGGCACCACCAGTGGCTTCGGACGCAGCATTTACCCACCTCGACCAGAAAACTCCCCCTCGCCTTAGAAAAGGAGGGGGCAGGAATGCAAGCGAGCCCGGGACAGACAGAGCCCGGGACAGACTCCCCGCTGCGAGCACGTCGGACAGCAGCACTCTTCCGCCGGCCTCAGCCACCGCAGCAGTGGGGACGAGGGAGGGAAGGCGGCCCCCAGGCGGCTGGAGGGCTGCACGGGCCGTCCTTTGGGCTGGAACCAGCCCCGCTCACCGCATCCTGCAGCAGGCTGCAAGCAGCCGTTAATTACTAAAGGGCACAGGTAGGAATGCCCTCCCGACAGCGTGCACTTCCAGGGACACTATGAACACGCAGACCTCAGGAGAGGTCCTCGGTGGGTGCCTGACGCGAACCGACTTCCAGGCACTGCCAGGTATATGCCAGGCACCTGAGCTAAGGGATCAGCTTGCATGGACAAATTAAAAAAAAAACAAAACACCACACATGTCAAGGAAAAGATCTTCCACAGGTCCTCCAGGCCATGGGCTTGCCTTTTCTTTTTTTGGAAAATGCAGGAGCACGCATGCAGCAAAAAAGATTTCTTGGTGTTTGGAGCCAGGAAGTGGGAGGGATGAGAACTGCAGCACGCTGCTGACAGCAGCTACCTGCTCTAACGCTCCACGACACCCAGAACCGAGCAGGAAAAACCATGGAGAAACTGCAAATGGAGACCAGCAGAATCCCCCCAGCTGGGGCTGCATGTTCTGCTCCCACCCCTCTGCAGGGCGCTCACAAACAGAAGGGAGGGAGAACAGCCAGGATTCCTCGGCGAGACTGCGGCCGCCCCAGAAGCCCCACAACCCCATGTTTTCTTACCAGGCCCGAGGTCTCCTCAGAGGAGGCCACAGCAAGGGAGCAAGGGGTGGCGTGAAGAAGAATGGTAACTGCGGAGCGGAGATCCGCCCTCAGAACTCACCTCGAGTCAGAATCGCGAGGGGGTGACACCTGTGAGAGGGCCAGGGAAACCCAGGCCGTCGGGAACTCTGAATGGCTTCTACTACCAGATGAGAAACAAATTTGAATTATGGCCCAAGAAGTGAGATCCAAGAGTCGAGGCCTGCCCTGTCCTCAGCTCACCCTGCTGCTGGGCATCAACATCTCTCAAAGCACTGCACGGCCACGCTAGCACACCGAATAAAGGCACCCGGGGCCCTAAACTAGCGTGAGGACAGGGGTGGAGCTCCTGAAGGTAAAACAAGTGATGAGAACACTTCAAGAGGCTTACTTGGCCTAGGAGAGAGGAATCCCGAAGTCAGGCCGTACGGCAGAACTAGCACCTCACTCGGACGCCCAGCAGCATGCTGCCCTAGGCTCGGGTCGGGCGAACCAACGCATTCCGCGCAGCACCAGGCACACCCCGCAGAGCCCCACGCTGCTGGGCTGCTCCGAGCCGCAGCGCCGGCACGGGCGGCACCCGCTGCTCTTTGGCATCTGAGGCCGTGCCCTGCCAAGTCCCTTGCGCAGCTGCTTCGCGGAACCCTTCCCTCTCGTCCGCCCTCCAGGGCAGCATCCTCCCCGGCTCCATCGGGGAGGAAGCTCAGAAGCAGCAGGTACACAGAGCAGCTGAATCCATCAGCTCTGATGGACGAAACACAGCCGAAGGAATACCAGAGATGGAAGAAGGCCTGGGGGGCAGAAACTGATAGCAGGAGAAAACGTAAATGCTGAGAGACACTCAAGGGAAGTCAGGGGAAGGGACAACTTAAGGTTAGGGAGTAGCTGGAAAAATCCCTCAGAGATGAAACACCCTGCCCGCCTGCTCCTTTTAAAGCCTGCACTGCCATCGCTGCTGGATAAGGGTCTCTGTATTTGCATAGCAGAGAAAAACAGAGAAAAGTCTTAAATTAAAAAAATACCGTTTTCCCCAAGTAAAAATAATAATAATTAAAAAAAAAAAATCAAAACACCCCCCCACCAAGAAACTTTGAGTCAACCTCAGCCATGCCCCCAGTCTGAGGCTGTTTTCTCCTCTGCCCTCGTGCGCACAGAGGCGGCTTCTTCCCGGCTGAAGCCAGTCTCCAGGCATTAGAAAGGAAAGTGTTATTGCATTATTTTATTTTTTTGAGGAAGGGACCTTCCATTCAGATCTGGCTCGGCTGAGGATGTGTTATCATGGCAACCATCCCCTCCCTGCCTACCCCAGCAAGGAGAGCATTAAGCACACGCAGAGCTGAACGATCCTGCGCTGACACGGACTGCAGCCGAGCCCCAGCAGCCCCTGCAGCCCCTGCGAGCTGGGGCCAGCGCGATTTGACATGAACCAGATCTGTCAATGGCTCAAGAAAGACACGTGGGCAATCATGAGCAGTGGAAAGGACGCAGCACGCCCCATTCAGCTCCAAACGCTGATAAATAATTCAGGAAGAGAAATGCCGCAATACAGAGCACAGCACGGTTTAAAAATAGAACGTGTGCTGATGCCAGAGGAACGGAGGGAGAGAAAAGCAGCGAGAGGTGGCACGAACTGAGGCGTGTGTGTCAGCGAGCGGGGAGCCGGTGGGCGCTGCAGCCACCTAGCTCAACATACCGATCCCAGCAGACGTTTATTTGCTCACCCTTCCAATTAGGAATCCCAAACTATTATTAACACAGCAACGGCGAGCAGGGCTGCCCCTTCCGGCAGCCCCGCGTTACCCAAGTGGAGAGCAAAAGCCTTCACGCCGACAAGCCTGCGGCAAGCGGGCACGCGCCTGCCCCCCCGGGAGCGCGGCTCCAGCCGCCCGGTGCCCCGGGCGCGTCCGTGCAGCCGCTCGTGGGCGGCTTTACGTGGCCACACATTTCTCCGGGGCGCAGGTAAGTGCTGGAGCCTCTCCTCTGTTCGGCTGTTCTCTCCTGAATTCAGCTACCTTGTATGCAGACGCTGCCACCCATCATTCGTACCGTCCTTGCTAGCCAACTGTCCCACATTTACGATGCGTTATTTCTTTGTAATGTACTACACAAGCATCGCCGCCACCACCCTTTCAGGCGATAGCACAAAGAGCTCAGAAGACTGCTGTCTTGGCTCCAGATTCCATTGTCCCTCCTGCATTCAGAACCGCACATTAAAAAAGCCTTTGTGCTAACTTAAAATATTTACCTGTCCTAGCACGTCTGCAATTTAGGTGCCACTTGTATTTTCATGGTGAGAACTAAGACACAACAGAAGTGATATACGTAATGTTAGAAACATCATTACCAGATTGAAGAATTTCCTCTTTCGGCCCCAACACACTTCACACCTGCTGGGGGTTATGAAGGAGCCTGGGTCGGGGATGCAGCCCCCACACCCCGCTTTGCCCAGGGCTGCCCTAAAGGAAAGGGGCCCTCCAGGCTCCGCAGAGCCTGCGGAAACGCTCTGCCAGATGGCTGCTTTTTTCTCTCCTCAGAAATTCAAAAAGTAACACCCAGAAGACACCAATCTCTGCCTGCCTCCTCGTGAAGGCGAATGATATCAGTCTCCCAAGTATTTATAAAGCAGGAAACTGCCATTAATAAGAAAAAGCAGAATAATTTTTGTACAGGGAAAAATAATATACTATCACGTACAGCTAATTCAAAACCTAATAAATCTGTAGGCAGAAGCAGCTTTCTGTAAGTATTTCGGGTTCCACCCCCGAATATCCAAAAAAAATTGAAAACACAAGGAAAAAAAAAAAAGAGTGAAAAAAGCAGTTAAAAGGCCATTGAGAAGTTCAAAAGACAGACCTAGATGGCTACTTGTAAAAGCCTAAGTCTTAAGCAGGAAGTCATACACAAATGGCTCCTTCGGGTTAAGCAAAGATCTCCCAAAAGGTATTTTGCCCTAAATTCTGAGCTGAAGTGAACGAAACCGCATTGCTCAGTCTTAATCAATGGTGCGCTGCGAAGCGGCAGTCACCTGCCTCTCTGAAATGCAACATTCGTGGAAACCTTGCCCCTAACTAAGCACGTTGCCTTCCTGCGCTTTCCTGGGGTCCCGTTATCTCACCAGAATCCTCCCGAGCAGTTCGAGCTTCGCGATCGCGTTTAGCGTGAAACGCGAGCTGCTGCTCAGACACGAGAGGGCTTCAAAGGGAGGGCAGCGGCTGCAAACTGCACTAACTGCACTAACGAGGCGATTCACCCTGAAAACACACCGAGAATTCGGTAACTGTCCACAGTCAGCACCTTTGTGCCTGCGTTTAGAGTGTGAGCCTCCTATGCAACTTTGAAGTTATATTATCAATTAAGGATCCTTTTGCTGGAGAAAGAAAAATAAAAGCAGGCAGTAATATTTCTTTCAAAGGAGTTCAGAAGCCTCACGTTGTCCAATTTTTATACGTAAGTAATGAAGCAAGTATTATATTACATCAATAGCAGTGATGGGCATTTCATGGGCAGCCACAAAACTCAATAGCCATGTCCTCAAAAGCACATGGAACTGAAGCCAAGAAACATAAGCTCAGTCAATTAAAAACACACACACACAAATAAACACCGAAAACACAAAACCGAACCAACAGAACAGCTTCTTCATCTTCTGAAGAGCCAGATACCCTCCTCACTCCGGTAGGAAAGGCAGGAGTGCGCCTCGCAGTTCCAGCAGGACAAATGTTGAGGGCTCCCAGGCTCCAGCAGCCTGTAGGGCTCCGAGATGCCTGGTTCTTCAGTGTGCAAAGCAAAAAGGCTTTGCAACCTTTCCAGCCAGGAGCCTGAAGGCTTGCCAAGATCGACTGGATCAACTGGGGACATGCTGCTATCAAGATACTTTTGAGGGAGGGAGGGTAGTCAAAGCTTACACAATTGTGCCAACCTTACTTGTGCGTATACCTTACTTGTCCAGCTAACATTTGAACACAGTGGACACAGCAAAGTTACTCTGACAGAACAGTTAAAACCTCAAAAGAAGCCTTCTGATAAGTTGGCCAGATAGAGAGAACCTATTAATTCTCCCATGAGCGGCAAGACAGAATCACGAGACCGATCCTTAGTGCAGAACCCCCCCCGCCAAACACCGATCATCAAGAAGCCAGGCTCGCCGGTTCTGCTGCCGACCACCCGCTTCATTCGGTCACACAACTGCGTGGGCACGGCCCCGAGCACAGAGCCAGCCAAAGCTCAGGGGCTTCCCCTGCAGAGCAGCTTGTCACCGTAAGCAGCAGCTGCATCTGTACCAGTACAAGCACAGCATCGGGCAAGAGGGCAGAACTGCTTTCCCTGTACCAGCAGAGCAAGGCCATACCGCTCAGGCCGCTAAAAGCCCACAAACATCACGGGTGAGAGCTGCTGTATTTGCCTCTCTCCCAGTTTCAGGGAGCCCTGAGCTGCGGAGGCCGCCTCTGAACGGCGCTCAGCACACGGGGCTTCACGCACGCCGGACAGCACGGATGAGACAGACCGCTGCTGCCAACCCCATGCCAGTTTAAACGAACCCAAACGATCCCAGGGGGCAACGACGATGACATGCGACATGGAGAAGGACAGACCCTCAGCTTCTGGGCTACTATCACTGTCACGGTGGAAAGAAGCTTTAAGGTTTGAGCAACCACCCCCAGTTGCAGAGGCAGAAACTGGACCACCCCTCTGCATTCTCCCCACATTCTGGATCTTCATTCTTCTTGTCCACGCTCTCCTCTTTCTTTCCCAGTGAGAGACGATGACAGAAAGGCTGGGCTTCAAAGCACCTGCTCATTTTGGTTTGGCCATGGGGAAAGAGACGAGGCAGGATCCTATTTTCCAATAGACAGCACACCTAAAGCTTCCCAAAAGAGGTCAGTCTCTGAGATACAGAGAACATCTTCCATAATAAAGTGGCTCTTGTGTCTAAACCCAGCTCAGAAGAAATTAGTTGCTCAAAGAAAAGGATGTCAAAGCAATGTAAGAATTTTATAACTTCATTAAAAAAAAAAAATATAAGAGAGCTGGCATAAAGAGTAGGCTGCATCTGCCCACACTCAATAATCATCACAGAAATTCACTGGGAGGCAGCAGTGACTCAGTCTGCACTACACAAAGACAGCTTGTGCTCGCAATACATAATGAAACGGGGCTTTATGGAAACCCATAAATCCGCATGCGCCCCATTGACAACACACATGCAAGGGAATCCCGGCACTGACAGAGGCTTGGAATTATCAGCCCTTCCTCTTGCTGCTGCCCTAATGGGTGATCTCAGAGCTTCCCCCGCCTCCGCCCGCCTAGCAGAGGGATTTCTCCTGGCGGAGGAACCTTTCGTTGCGCCCAGGGCCCAGGCTGCCAGAAGGCCGTGCCCAGCTGTGCCCCAGCCAGCGAGGCCGGCTGTGCCGACTCCTGCTTCCTTAGTGCAATAGTTCTCCTTTTTATAAAGGGACAATAATAATCACATCAATAAGAAGAAAGACAAAAAAAAGGCAGAAAGCTGAAGTGCTGAAGTCAAAACACACACTGAGAGCCGACCTCACGTGCTCAGACCTTCGGCATCGCCCAGAGGCCTGCCAGCAGCATGGCTCCACACCTGCTCACAGACGAGAAGGGAAGGCAGGAAGGTCCACGCTGTAAAGATCAGAGGGAAGAAATCGCATCGAGTCATCAGTTCAACCTCTCATCTGAAACCAAGCTGTTGGGCAGCTTGCGTTGGGAACAAACACATACGTTGTTCTGCTTTTCTGTTGAACTTCGATTTAATAAAACCAGTTGGGCAGCATACAAGAGCTTATTTGGGGCCACCTCTCTCCTCTACTGCTTGGGGAGACTGGATATTATCTGCCTGGATTCTCACTACCGTCCCCAGAGATCTGTTTTGACACAGCTCTACTTGGGCTAAATTTAGCAGAATAATGGCAATAGTTGAGAGGTATGCAACTGATTTAGGTATCTGCACTTTAATGCTGCCAGGCAGCTCATTTCCAAGTGACCCTAAAGCAGTTACCCAGAAAGAAAAAACAACCAGGACGCCGCTGGACTATCAATGCATTTGGGAACTACTGATCCACATTACAAGACCTGTCAGGAGCTTGAACTGGCCAAGTCTCTACAATGGTGCCAGAGCGGGTGTGGAAAGCGACAGTGTTTTGGATGTTGTAATACCCCATCGCTACGTTATGGGACAGTGCTGAGCGGCAGCATCTCTTTTGCCTGCTAAAAAGTCAAAAATACTTTGAACGCCTTATGAGTGCTGAACATAAGAGCAATAGCAAGTCTCTGTAGCTTGTTTTCCATAGTCACCGTGCTTGGTCCTCAGAGCTGGGGTTACCTTAACGGACAGAGATACAAAGCAAAACTTCTTTGCTAGAGGAAGGTAAAAGGTGGCATTAATTACCTCTAAAAGAAACCATGGTACACTACCGAAAACACAGAGCATCAAAATAAGCTAATCGCTCCAAAGGAAGCGGTAGTTGTTTTACTAGCATTAAGTTCCAGAAATGCAATGGCCGCGTAGAAAAGCCACCAGAGGCAAACCCAGCCGTCCGATGGCAGCGGGCACCAGGACAAGGAAGCCGTGCCAACAGCTCGCTCGGGCAGAGGCGGTGACTGCGGATCAGGACTCGGCTCCTTCCAAGCCCAGTCGCTTGGGTGTCGTGCTACGAGCACCTTACCCGTATGGAAGCACTGCTCACACCTCATCTCCCAGGGCAACTTGTTCCTAGGGAACTGAAATCCTCAGATGAAAGAAGCCAGAAGAAGGACAGGGTGTTATTATTAGAAATCAGTATTGGCATAAGCTGAAAGCAGAATCCAAATCCAAAAGTAACTATTCCACGTATTTAAAACTTTAGCCTCAGTTAACAAGAGGCAAGCATGGCACCAGCTGAAGCACCCCCTCCCTTGCCACAGACCCAGTAGCATTATCATCATTGCCACTTATTTCTCTGACCTCTCCAAGTCTTTAAGACACGCTACCAAAATACATCATTTAGAAAGAAAAAAAAAAAAAAAAAGACCCCGACCAAAGGTAAAAGTCAGATTCATTTGGCTTACAGCACTTACTTCCTCCCAGGATCACACTTCCCTGCCAGGGCTATGTCAACAGCAAAAAGACCCAGACGTCTTCTGCCTTTTGTTAGGTTTAGGGGCTGAAGAACGAGTTACAAGTTCTGACCCTGCAGCTGCCTCCTCTCTCTCTCAAAAAAAAAGGGTTCTTAAAGGAGTATTGATATAGCTGAGGCTTACCATTAAGTGATACATAATGAGATGAAGTACACTGCATATGTGCATACATACTAACAAAAGTCTGTGTTGGGATTACCTTGATGCCTACTTCACACTTTTTCAAAGAACTCCTTGCCTGGAAGATTGACACCTTTCAAACAACCCATTTGGGCATGAAAGCATTCTCTGCTCCCCCACCTGACTCCAATGACAGAACGACATAGTTAACATTTCTCCAACTCGCTAATTCTTTTCTTTATCTGTCACCAGCTACCATATAAAGAAAGACAAGAAATAAAACTTCAAGCAGATCGACTGGAACTCTAGAAGACAGTGGGTGAAATCCAGACTCCACTTTAATCAGAGAAAGCTTTGGTTCATACATTGCGCGTACAAATAATTGGAGAGCAGGGTGGTGGGGGTGAAGACAACAGAAAAAAGTTTAAGCACTGAACCGAAGGTAAGCCTGGAACCAGCCCTACAGGCGGATTATCATTATTCCATTAAATGGGTGCTTTATACACCTTCCCCCTGAAAACAGAGTTTTAGAATAGAAACTGACACATTCTTAAATTTAGCAACACAAATGGCATCACTACGACAAGGGGAACTTGATGCATCTGCACTCTGACAAGAGGACAGGAGATCGCAGGCAGAATGGCCGGAAGAAGGGATTTGACGTGGAATTCCCCCCTGCCCTGCTCCGCAGGCTATCCCTGAACAAGCGAGTCTGCTTCTCCCACAGCCAACTCCTTGCCATTTTCATTCCCCCCTAATTCAGCTGACCAGGCCCCTCCGTTCCCCGCGGCCCTTTTTTGAGGCTTGTTACAGACAACCAGTGACAACTGCTGATGCTGCTGCCCCCTCTCCCAGTACTGACCACCCCAAGCAGTGGCAGAATCCCAGGTCCTTACACAAGTGTTTCACAGCCACAGAGGAAGTGACTGCATGTAGTTTTGCAAGTTCTCTGGGACTTAGCGTGCTTTCTGTATAAATCCACGTTACTTTAGAAAGTGGCAGTTTACTCACAGGCCTCAGCTTTTACTCAGCTAGAACAAGACATGCAAAGTTGCGTGAGTTTAACTCAACACACAACCCAACACCTGACATCAGCCACGTCAGCGCAGCTTTGGACATGTATGGTACACCCCTCTAAACCTTGCTTGCTGGGTTTAGCTCGTACTTGTCACACGAGCCAAAAAAACCCACACACAACACTACGCTGTTTAAACCAAGTGCCCAACGCTTCTGGTTCGGCGTGACGCGGAGCGGTGCAGACCAAATACCCGGGGCCTGCTCATGGCCACAAGGTGGCCTCGAAAACCGAAGCCCAACATAACCAATTCCAACCGCTCACCTAGCAGCGAGTCTGTAGGGAGGCTGGAGGAACTGCTTAAGAAGAAAAGAAACGCAGCATTTGCCCCAGTGAGGGATTAACTTTAATTGTCAGCATAGCATGTAGTCCTGCACTCCACATAGCAGGCTGCTCAGAAAGGCCCTAGGTAATGCTGGTCCCAGAAAACCAGAGCTCGTTTCATGCAAGCACAGTGCCTGGGTAACTCGGATGGTGGCCAAGACCCCAAGAAACACCACCAAGCAAGTACATGGACAGACTGGCTTCCTCTGGCATCACAGCAAGAGACGATCCACAGGTACGTAATTCTAAAGCTGCAGCTCGCGGGACATCAGAGGTCCCAGTAATGCTGTAAGACGCATTATATTGTGGCAAGTGGGACAGCAGGATTGAGAAGCACCTGCTTCTTCTAGCCCAGCAACTGGAACCCTGGCAGACTGCAGATCCTGTCCCAAAACAGCAACCAACAATGGAGATGCCTGGTACGAAATCAAAGGAAACTAGTTCCTGTCACTCCACTCTGCTGAACGGACTACGGGCCTGGCGCTGAGCCCAGGGGTCGGCCGGCCAACCTGCAGACAGCCCCTGGCTGACGCCTGTAACACAGCTCTGGACGGAGAGATGTGTAGCTGCAGCTATACGTAGCTTCTCAATTTTGGTCTGAGGAAGGTGTGAGCAAACAAGGCCGTTAAGACTCGCCAAAGAGGAAGACCGTGCTACAAACCATAGCCTGATATTGTTAAATCACTCCAGGCTTCATCGTGGTCATGCTACGCAGGAAGCCCAAACCGGCCCTCAGGAACCGCTGAGCAAAAACTGCAATGCCTGATAGCTACGGGGTCAGTTGGCTCCACGTCCTACTCACCTCTAGGGCACCAGTCCCCAGTCAGTCCCCACTCCTGAGCAGGGGGAGAGACCAGAGAACGGACCATATCCAAGTGACGTTTCTCCTTCACAACTGGCATTAGTTGAGTTGGGAGTCTTAGTCCAGCTCCTCAATAGCCAGGTGGCTGTCTCCAGCAAAGCATCATCACTGCAAGCAGCCTGTGGAGATCCGTCCTCACTTGTGCAATCCCTGGAGTCTGGAGTAATGGTTTACTATCCAGTGAAGCTGCCATCAAACATCACACTGTGCCAGCTTGGTGGACAGAGAAAAAGAAAATCAGTCTGATGTCTTTCCTCATCATCTAGATTGTTGAAAAAAGCCCTCATGTTTGTAAATATACACATACACACACACGCACTGGAATAAGCTTCTGAAGTTTTCTGTGTAGATGGAATCTGTCCTTACATTCCAAAGAAACAGGAATGAATGGGGGAAATCTTTAGAAATAGATATTTAATAGCTCACTGAAAATACAAAAAGCTGCGGATGGGAGAAGCGAGACCCTAAGAGAACATCTGCTGGGGAAAAAAAAAATTCAGCAAGCCACCTGCAACTTACTGAACTGCCATTCAATCAGGAAGGAAGATTACTGCAGGTATCCTTGGTATGATTTAATGGAGAATTTCTAGCATGAATTCAAGGAGAAGGACACAGAGGTTATGCCAGTCAGCCTTAATAGGCTACAGGTATCAAACAGGACAGAAATAAAAAAGAACAGAGCATACGGAATCAGAACTACCTGAAGTAACTATGGGGAACCAGATCCCAGGTCTCAAAGGGAGATGGAGAACAGGTCAAGGCAAGAGATGAGGCAAGATTCTCAGCAAGTACCAGTGACAGAAAACCAAACTGAGACCAGCCACGCGTGGAATTTCTTTGCATGCTGCCAGCAGGAAGAGGAACACTGAGACAGAGACTTAGAATCAGCCAGGGCACTATGTTTTGATCTGTAAGCGGGCGTGTGTTTGTCTGCTTTCTGACAAGCAGATGAGGTCCTACAACACACTCCCGTTGCTCCCCACGCAGATGGAGGAAAACAATTCTGGTACACATCAAAGACACGGGATATCTGTGGCCTACGTCCCGCTCTCCTCTACGGTACGTTCTTTGTAACACCAGTCAGTCTTCCCAGCACAGCAGGCAGGTAAGAGCAGCGCTGCTGCTGTTCCAGGGGTCTTGAAGAAGCAGCCACAAAGCTCTGCCAAAGGATTTCCCTCCCTTTTCCTACTGTTAGGACATAATTCTTCAGCCTATCCTTTGTTTGGTGATAAACAGACACCAAAGCGTGGCGACGTTTCCAGCTCCCCAAGCAGATTATTTCCCTTTACCAACTCTTCTTTCCAGTACTTTTCTTCCCCGAGCCTTTGGGTTTCTTCCACTTTTTAAACTTTCACTTTGCTCCAAAAATGAAGACAAACAGTAATCTGCATCTACTCAGCAATACAGGCAGGTTTAATGCTAGCTTTGCATTTCCAGCTCACCATCACATCTGAATCCTCTTCAGCTGTGGTTCAGATTCTAATGGATCACTCTGAACAAGCAAAGGCTACAAAAGCAGCAGAAGCAATTATAAACTCAAGGTTTTCTTCTGCTCACAATTACAGTGGCATCCTTGGGCTCTAAGAAAAATAAAGCCTGTCCTGGAGCACTGGAAGCTCTGCACTTCAGCAGCTTCTGCCAGGAGGCTGTTTGGTGTTCCTGACAGCAAAGCTCACTCCCTTACAAGCCCCACTACTAAGGCACACCCACCTGAGTTATCAGCATAAATTACTCGAAATAAACCTTGTTTCTCCAGACATCTTCTGACAACACTGAAGCCTCACAGAGGACAGAAAAGTATACAAAGAACAGGCAGGGCAGAAGCAGTTGAGCTCAGGCCAGTTCAGATTCTCTGTGGCCTAACAGCTGATCACTAAAGGAGCAATCGATAATAAAAGTGACAGCAGAAACCCATTAGGGTCTGCAAACCACCCTCAATAAACCACTCATGAACTGGCTAGAGCCTTGCCCATCATTTAAGGTGTTGGCACAGACAGGATTCTCTTCCGAAAGGCACGCACCCTTCTTGCAGCTTCTGAAAGACAAATTATCAAGCCCCTTATAACACCAGAGACCAGTGCAGCAGCACAGGCCTGGGCTCAGCTTTGTTGTCCATCTCAAAACAAAAAGAAAGAGGCCAGAAAGAACAATAACTGGAAACCAGAAAAGGTTGCCATCAACGAAAGATATAATATAGATCTAATTCTAAAGGAAATAAGGAAAGTGATGAAAAAGCGGTTCACAAAATGGGTGACAGAAGAGAGGTAATGACCCACCAGCTGCATCTATTTGCACACTGCGTGAGGAGCTCAGGACACCTCTGACAGACCATTTCAGACAGATGAAAGGGAACATTCTGAAAAATATCAACTTACCTGTGAGACTTGCTGCCAGAATACTGCACTGGCAGAGTCAGAGGCAACTCTGACACCCGGGCAGAGAACCTGAACGTCAACAGTTACCGAAAAAAGCACTGTGAGGATTTACATCTGTCACAGGGCTGAGAACACAGAGTAACAAGCAACAAAACAACCTTTCCGTGTGTCCACTAGCGGCCTGCACAGAACCTCTGAAATCCCCCCGAACGCACTCCAGCCAAGCCAGAAGCCAACTAACTGCAGAATTTTCATTCCTCTTGTTACACACGAGGATGCCCCGGAAGCCAGGAACGTTTCCAGGAGCGCACTTCAATGAAACAATCTGCCCGCAAGGAAGCAAGGAGCCCCAGCACGGCCGCCACCAGCGCGAGGCCTCTCTCACCTGTTGCTCCCCCTCCTCCCGGGCCTCTCGCAGGCGCCGCGCCGCGCCGGGCCCCGACACAGCCCCAGCAGGCCCGGGGCCTCCCGCGCTCGGGGCGGGCGGAGATGCGCG
>VXAA01005091.1:100832-112237 GCA_013399115.1 Anseranas semipalmata
GCTGGCGCTCGCGCCCGCTCCCACGCCCTCGCGGTCCCGCCGCCCTTCGTGCAGCGGGTGGGTGGGCTGCGCCGGCCCCGCCGCGGCTCTGCCCGCCCGCTGGAGCGCCGGGTGGCCCGGGGAGGGGAGGCTGGGCTGCGCAGCACTCCGGGGCAGGCGGCCCCGTCTACGGGCACTCTGCTGCTGCCCGGGCGAGGGTGTTGGACTGGGTGCAGTGGCCGGGTGGAAGTTGCTGCCCCAGCCCGAGTGACGCAGCAGCTGCAGGAAGGTTCCAGGACGCACAGGAACCGCAAGTAGGGCCACCCGCATCGCCGCTGCGAGCTCCTGGCCAGCCAGAGCCCTCTTGCCCCGGGTCGCTTGTGGGATACGTGGGGCTCCGCCAGCCGCCTTTTGGGCCTCTGCGCCCTGCGGCTTCGGCAGGGCAGGGAGTTGGCTGGCCCGGCCCACGCGCCCCACGGCCTGGAGCGGGCAGCTGCATCCCCGCCGACAGTACAGCCGTGCTGGGGGCCCCAGACAAGGCTCCAAGGGGAGAATGGTTTGGCTCTGGGACAAGGGGGTGCCCCTGCTCCCCTGGCGGCCTGCTGGGCTGTGTGGGCAGCATCTCGCCAGGGTGAGGCCTGGGGACGTTCTGCACACCCGAAGGAGCCTCCCGGAAACCGCAGCGAAACGCCCAGGCCCCAGCGCACCTCGGCTTCCCGGTCCTTGTCCCACGGATCCTGGAGCTGCGCTTCTCCCCTCCCTGTGCAGTCCGCCGAGGTGGCTGCAGAAGTGTTGTGTGCCCGGGGAAACCTCTCCAGTTCTGGGGGGAAGGCAGAGCTGCTTCTTCACATCACTTGTGGAGCACCTTGGGTCCTTGCCTGTGCAGGTTCTGAGCGTCTGTCCTGTGCTCTTGCACAAGGACTGCTGTTGGCTTCAGTACTGAGAGAGCTGGGGACAGGTGTGTTGCGTGGGGGACCTCAGCCCCGGGTCCCCCCGCAGCCAAGACCAGGCCTGACCTCTCTGGCAGATGGCTCCAAGCGCCTCTGCTGCCCTCACTGGGTGCCAACCCTTTGGCCACCCTGCTAAAGTCTCCAGGACCGCAGGTGTTGGCTCCCTGTCACCCCATGGCTGGGATCAGGAGGCTGGGGCTGGCAGAGGAGGCTGGCCAGGGCCAGACATGGTACAGAGGAGCGGGAGGGAACCACCCTCGCCTGCGTGAGAAGCACCTGAGCAGGACATCCTGAGACCTGGTCAGCCCAGCTTGCAGCTGAGTGTGGGCTGGCTGAACTTGTGTGGGCATAGGCCGCCCTTTCTGGGGTTTGACCAGAACTGCTCACAAGGTTGCCCAGATTTCTCCAAGCCCTCGGTGAGCCAGGGGTTCAGGGATGCTAAAGGCAGAGGAAATGTTTCTCCAGAGAACTGTCCTCCCTGTGTTGTGGTGCCCTGGGTCAGGCCCTTCACACACAGATGAGGTGCAGATGGTCCCTCACCAGCACATGGGGGACTCAGCACTACGGTGACAGCCCAAGGGTTGCATCTCTCCTAGGAGGACGGAGAGGCAGACGACTGGGCCTGAGTGGGACTGGATGTCTGGGGCATTTGCAATGCCATGTTTGGAGTCTGGAAAACTAGAAGATATTCCAACCACAGCCAGGGTCCTGTGCCTAGCTGTGGGGGCCCAGCAGGCACTGCTGCATACCCAGATACCTGAGTTTTTCCTTGCTCTGCTCTGTAGGATATGTGTCCAAACCTGAGCTGATGGATGTGGCATCCTGAGGGAGAGCACTGGGTTTTGGTGCAGGGGCAAATGGGGGGAAGGGAAGAGGAGGCAGATGGATGAAGTTTCTCCTTCAGATACTCAGACCTAGGAGAACTTTTCCCCATGTGGTTAAATCTGCTGTCTGCAACCAAGGCAGAGGCTGTTTCTGTGGTGGGCAGGGGATGGCAAAAGCACCTACTGTCCCTTCCATGCTGTTGTGGGTGTCTGAGGCTGGTTTATCGATGCATTTGGCTCTCTGCATTACGCTGGCTGGGTTGGTCCGTGCCCTCCCTTGAGCCTTTCCCAGCACAAGTGAGGGTCACTGTCACTCAGTGAGTGTCTTGGGTGGCAAGGGGGTCCGCTGGAGGTTCAGCAGGTTCAGAGCCGAAGGCCACCAGACCAGAGGCTGGTCTAGGGGGAGGTGGTGAAGTAAGGCTGGGTTCTGCAGTGCTGGAGCTGGCCGAGATCTCCCTGGAGCAGGGAAGTTTCTGTCTGGGGGTGTGAGTCAGTGCGGACACCTGGTGACGTGTGCTGTCATGTCGGGGCAGCCGGAGAGGTGGGTGTTGAGCTTGGGCTTGGAGGGGGATTTGCAGTTTGCTGTCTGGAGTGTGCGGAGAGTGGGTGGGCAGGTGGGCGGGAGACACGAGGGCCCTTCCAGTGCAGAAGAGGGATGCTGTTAGGGACACACCGCATCTCGGGCCTCCGGCTGCAGGGATCGCAGAATGCAATTCTCCCCTCTGCTACAGCGTGCTGTGCAAGTGTGCGCAGCCTTGCACATCCATGCACCTGTATGTGCACGCACCCTTGTGTGCACACACGTACGCATGCTCACGTATGCACATGGACATGCGCACCCATGCGCACATTCCCACACATGATGTGGCTTTCACTACAGGATATTTGTGTTGATTGCTTGCCTTCCTTCTGCAGTGGGCCTGGCCTTGTCCATCTCTAGTGACATACTGGAAGAGGGAAGCCTCGAGTGCCCAGTAGTTGGTCAGAACGAGAGGAATCTGCCTACACCCGGAGCATCCCTTGGGAGCATGTATGAATCTGTGTGTGTGTGCACACCTATGGGTGCATGTATCGAGGGGCCTGTTTGTGTATGTACATACCTGTATGCATGTGTGCACAATTATCTACCTCGTGTCCCTGGGACTGGAGTCTCTTTGTCTGCATGCCTCAGTTTCTCTTGATGTCTTCTTGTGGTGTTTAGCAATCCTAGTGATGTGATAAATACCAAGGGTCCATTGGGTGGGTTCTGGTAAGGACTGAGAAGAACCCCCTTCTACAGAAATCCTTGCAGGAACACGGGAACCGTACCCCCCATCCTTATGGCACATCAAAACCCTTCAGAAGCTGCAGAATAACAAGGCGAACAGCTGATAAAATAGCTGACACAGAGTGGGAACAAGCAGCAAAAACACAGAGTCAGGTTTCAGCTTCGCTGCATCCGGGTCTGAAACTGGTGTGTGTGTGTTTCCAGATGTAGTGCAAGCACACATCAAATTCCCAACCCTTCTCAAGTTCCTGCCCCTCATCCAGGGGGAGCAAAGCCCAGGCTGGTGCTCCCGGTGGTGGCAGAGAGCAGGGCTCTGAGTGGCGGGGTTGCAAGGGGCAGAGCAGGTCTCAGCTCTCTGCTCGAGGAGTGGGAAGAGCCGCGGTCTGCGCCACTCTCCTCCAGCAGTGGCAGATACTTTGGGAGAGACAAACATGCCCCAGCAGGCAAGGGGTTGCTGGGGCCTTTTGGGTATGGCAGGAGGACCCCCCCGCCTTCCTCTCAGCAGGGGTCTCCTGCTCCAAAGGAGAAGCAATTTATGCTTCTTAAATGCCCAAGTGCTGTGCTTACCTTGCTCCACCACTCAGCATGTCAAGAGACGGCAGTTCTACAGATTAAAGGGCATTGCTATTGTGTATTTAATGCTTTAATGACTGCTAAAGACCCTGCCAGGTCCCGTGCATCCTCCTGCCCCCCTTCTCTGAGGAATCCTGCAGGATGGAGCTGTTGGGTTGAGAATGGGCTCGGTGGGAACTGCCCAGGCTGTAGCGGGAGGACAGCTGACAGTGCAGCCCAGTGCCTGCCGTGTCCCACCTTCTCTCCCTCGGGAAGGCAGGATTTCCAGTGCTGCTGTCCCGGTTCTAGGGGTGTCCCTCTGTGTAACACATGAGCACTGTGGGCTGGGGGATAATGCCCTGATGCTACGGGAAGGAGTTGTGCCTGGCAGGGTCTTCTACAGCCATGACTCAGAGCTGGGCTTTTATGGGTCCCACATGTTCAGTTTTGCTGTTTCCCTCCAGCACTGGGAAGGGAAGGGGGAAGTATAAAAATTCCTTATAGCGGCAGCTGCCATGTCTGCACCCTCCTTACCCTCACCCCAAAACCTTGGCCCCACCCAGACCCCAGCCCAGCGGAGGTGGGGGCCAGGGAAGTGGCTTTATGGGAGCAATTTGCAGGGGTAGTGTGTGCTGGGGGCCAAAGCAAACAACGTGTGAGCCCGTAACAATTGCCTGCCTGCCCCAGGACCACCTATCGAGCGCCACTGCTCCTGCCCAGCTTGCCGTGGCTTCCTGACTCGCTCAGCTTGTGGTTGAGGGCCGGCAGCCCCTGCGTTACAGGGGAACAGGCACACGGAGCGCGGAGCTGTGAGCTCCCACCCTGCAGCCCTCCTGCGCTGGCTGCCTGTGCCCTGGGATACACCGGAGGCCGGGCAGCCAGGGCTGCACCCCATCTGGCCTCTCTTCCTCTCTTCCCAGAGCACACGTGTGTTAGCATGTGTTAACGTGTCTGGAGGCACGTCGGAGCATGATCGTGAATGGGTGTGGATGCATGTAGGAGTGAGGGGCTGGATTTTTTTTGCCCCCTGCTGAGACATGGCGTATGGGTGGTGGTGTACTGTGGCTTGCATAAGGCTGCGCTGCTGGAGGGATGGGTGGGCTGGGGAGGGACCTCTGGCCCTTTCTGGAAGTGGTGCAAAGGGCAGAGAAGAATTTTGGCATGGGGTAGGGAGTGGGGATGCGTTACATTTTGTGAAGGCTGGAGAGGGAGGGAGGGAGAAATGAGCAGAGGATGTCCCACGTCTGTCCTGGCATGTATGTCTCTGCCCCTTTCCTTCCACACATGTGTAGCCGTTCCCCAGAGCCGGTTCCTTCTCTGCCTCATCTTCTCCAGGCAAAGGACCACCTTGGAATGAGCTTGGCAGCCTACACCAGCATGGGATCGTGACCCTGCGTCGTCCCCTTTCAGACCCCCTGAACCTGAAGCAATGGGCTTTGTGGCAGCTGCGGTCCCGGGCAGATTAGCTGCCCCTTGCAGGGGTGTCTGGGCTCGCCCTAAAGGCCTGGCCTAACAGCAGGGTCGGATGCGGAGCAATGCAGCTGGGCGGGAGGTCTGCACATCAGTTTTGCTGGAGACAGAGATGAGAAAGCATGTGGGGCCAGGGGATGCAGCTCCCCCAGTGCAGAACAGCCTGGCCCCAGCTCGGTCCCAGAGCAGGGAAAAGGGGCTTCTTCGAGGAGGGAATTTCACCCTGTTTGCCCCACTGTCAGTGGCATTTGCTCATCCCCAGCAGCACGGTGGCACCTGGGGAGGCTGTGTGGCATGGAGGAGACACTGTAGCTGGGGAGGAGCATGTTAACCCCACCAGATGCTGCCCTGGGAGGCAGCTGGGACGTGTCCCCTTGATCCCAGTCTGTCACTGGCACAAGGGAGCGTTGGCTCCCTGGCAGCCCTCTCCCAGCCTTGCTGCTGGCTTGTATGTGCTGCATCTCAGCCTGGCCCTCTGCTGCGTTCCCCTTCTGTGTCTGCAGAGCTGCTCCAGTGGTGGCTCTGTCTGAACTGCTGCTCCAGCGTGGGAGGGCAGATCTTAGGCCAGATCAATGTTTTTCATAAAGCCCTATAGGGTTAAACCAATTGGGCATGTGGCTGACCTTGGGGTCACAAGACAGTGGAGATGAGGGCTGCAGGGTGCAGGCAGGGCTCTGTGCCCACGATGCGCTCAGGGCTCTGCCTGTCCCCGGGCCAGAGCCCACCTCAGGGTGAGGTGGGATGCCCAGCCCCTCTCCTGGGCAGGTAAAGGACATGCAGCAGTGACCTGGGGCATCTACCTACCTGAGGCCCTGCCGCTCTGCTGGAACCAGCCCTCTGTCTGCCTCTGTCAGCTCTGGCCCTTCCTTATTCCCTCACCCAGTAAGAGTTTGGGGTGACGGGGCCTGCAAACGTATGGCAGCCCCCCCTCAGCTACTGTTGTGGCTCCCAACATACATGGACACATACATAGACATGCACAAGCACACGTGCAAGCACATACATGTATGAGTACTTACACACAAGCACCTCTCCAAAACATACACAGAAACACAAATCCCTCCTCACATGTGCAAACACATATGGCCAAACCTGTGCATTCACACATGCAGACACGCTTACAGAAGCGCAGATGCCCCCACGCATGCACACACAGAGCCCTCCCCCAGGCCCCCCACGCTGGGGGCTGTGCTGGGCGGGTTGATGGATTGTGCCACACACAGCTCAGCGCTGCTGGTCTATCGGCTGGGATCTCGGCCGCATGGGCTAATCCAGCCCTGACATCACATTCCTCCACAGTGGGACTCCGGGGCTGTTAACCCTGCCAGGGCTGGGTCTGGGACAGGAGATGCTGGGGACAATGCCGAGGCGCAGAGGGACACCCACCACCCTCATGTGCTGGGCCGGGCGGGAGCCCCCCGCTGCGGCATGCGGTACCCGCTGTGCGGGCTGGCCAGCCAGGCGCCTTCTGAGTCTGGCCCTCTGCAAGGTGGGAGCTAGGGGGTCTGCCCTGCCATGGGGGCATGGTGGGATGCAGCCCTCCTCCTCCTCCTTTCTTCCTCCTCCTCCTCCGCCTCCTCCTCCTCTTGCAGCCAGGTTTCCTAAGGGCGTGTGATTCCCCTGCCTGTGCCTATGTCTCTGTCTCTCCCTCCTTCCCCTGTGCCTGTCTCCGCTCCACCACCCATTGGTGTAGGCATCCCAACTATCGTCCTGCGGTGTAAAATCACTGTGTCTCCTTTCCCTCTCTGCCTTTTGCCCCTTCTCTGTCTCCTTCCCACCCCCATTCCCCAGTGTCCTCAGCAAACTGGAGCCAGATGACAGATATCAGACATGTTTGCAGGAAATAAAGCGGGGGGGTGGGGGTGGTGGCCAGTCCCGACCCCCTCCTGTGCGGCGTTTCTGCATCTGGAGCCAGCCCTGCTTCAACTGCTCTGCTGCTGGCTGTGCTCCTTGTTTTCTTGGCAGAGAGGAGGAGGAATGTGTTTCAGTTTGAGTTTCTTGGCAGGAGGAGACCGAGGGAAGATTCCCCTCAATCCCGGCTGCGCCTGGCTCTCAAATTTATGCCCATAGGCTGCAACTTGGGTGGGCCGTGGCGGTGTGCGGCAGGCGGGGGAGGCGAGCGCGGCGGTGGGGGAGCCGCAGGCCGGCTCCTATTGGCTCCCTGCGCCCCCGGCCCCCTCCAGCTTCCCCAGCTTGGGGGCCGCCAGGGCCCAGGAGCCCCTGCGGACAGGCTGTGGGGAGCATCCTGCAGCGGGGACCCACAGGCCCTGAGCACTTTCTCCCTCACGTGCCTTCCCCTGCCCCGTGCTGGTGCTCGGCAGGGCGAACGTGTGGGACTGCAGCGAGCCGTGTCGCTGCCGTCATGCCCGCCTGGCACCCACCTGCCTCAGGCTGCCCCAGCGGTGTCCCTTGCCAGGCTGGGTCTGCTCTCCAAAGTCCTCCCCGTTGCCCAGGCCCAGGAAGGAGAGGATTTCTTGGCACAGCAGGACCCTGGCCCTCCTGCTGTACCTAGGGAATGGGGGTGATGGCGACCAGAGCCCCACTGAGCTGCTCCTAATTCTACATGGGGGGTGCTGCAGGGGAGCAGAGAGGATGGAGCATGCGGCCTGGCAATTGTGGGGCGGGAGCAATGCGACTTGCACTATGTGCCTGCATGTTCTCCCTGTGTGCTGGTATGCTTTGTATGCGTGTGTGCTCTTTGTGCCCACGTATGCTCTGTGCATGTTTATGTAAACCTGCGCACACATGTATGTCGTCTGTGTGCATGCACATGCAGCTTTGTGTGTGTTCCATTGGACACACATTCTCTGGGTCAGGGTGTGCGTAAGTGTGTGCATGCACAGGTGCTGTGTGCATGGAGTTTGTGTACACATGATCCATGGGTGGGTGTGTGCGTGCACGTGTGCGTATACGGGTGCAGGGCTGTGGCTGGTGGTGGGCCCGGCAGGGTCTGGCGCAGCTGGGCACAGCAGGGTGAATGAGGCTGATGAGTGCAAGGTAGATGGGATATCACAGAGGTTATGGGTGAATTAACCACTTTCCTGGAAGTGGTGGATGTCCCACAGATAGTGCCCTGTCCTGCCGGGACTCAGGACAGGAAGAGCACTGTAGGTGAGGTCAGGCTGCATCCCCAGCCCAGGTGAGTGGGGGGAGCTGTAGGCTCATGGCCCAGGGCAGAGCCCCCCATTCCATTGCTGCTGCAGCAAGTGGATGCGCCTGTCTGGACAGCCACAGCCCCCTCCTCCCCTTTGGGCTGGGGTGGCTGCATGTGGTTACTGCGCTGCTCTCATACAGAGCAAGGAGCTGTTGGGGTAAGACTATGGATCTGGGGCAACCTAGGGTAGCCCAGGTGATGGTTCTCGGGAGGTGCAGGGAGTGAGTTTTGGCTTGGCTGAACACCAGACCCCCATCAGCTCCCAGCTGCCCACGGGGGCTGGCTTGAGGGGGATCTCTTGAGCCCCCAGAGCTCTAAACTGTGCTAGAAGGAAGCAAAGTGGTCCCCAGTGCTTCAGCCCGTCTCCCCACCCCCGAGCTGCAGGAGCTCCGAAAGATGCCAGGAGGGATCCAGGACAGTTGTACCCCCTATGAAACCTGAGTGCTCTTCCATGCAGTTTGGAAGAAGTCCAGGGATCAAGGTGACACAGGTCTGCATATGTAGGTATGTGTATATGCTTTTGTGCATACGTGTTTGCAGTTGTGTGAACATGCTCATGTGTGTGCGGGTATCTGTGCATGTGTGTAAGCATAGATATCTGTATGCATGTGCTTGTATATCTGCATGTATGAGAATGCACGTATATGTGCTCTCGTGTGCACATGACTACATGTATATGCATATGTATGTGTATGCATGTCTGCACGTGAGCCTCTACAGATATGTGCAAATGTGTGTTCATGCACCTGTGTGTGTCTGTGCACAAGTGACTGTCTGTGTGTACAAAGGGCTGGGGGTGTCTGTGATTGACTCCACAACAAGACAAATTTTTGTGAGGGAGCTGCAGACCCTCTGTTTGTTAGATGCTGTGGCCAGGGTAGGGGCAGCATGGGGGGCGTCCCCTAGAGCTATTCCCCCAGTCTTTGCTGCAAGGCCTGGGTCCAGCAGGTAAGAGGACCCCCCTCCCCTTCCCCCCTCGTTTCCTTCGTTTCCTTCTCATCTCTCTTTCCCTTTCCTGCCCTCAGCGCCACCACCTTCCCGGGTACTCCCGCCTCCTGTGCCTGCCCTGCTGCCCCCCCCCTCCATTCTTCCTGGCTGACATTCTCACAAAGCCCCGAGACAAGCTTTCAAAGGGGCAACTCATGCGGAAGAATTGCTGCCCCCCTCACCCCCCGCGTGCTCCAAACGCAACCCAGCACTTTCCCAGCAGGGTGAGGGGCTCCCACTCCCCCAGACCCCTTGTTTGGGGCAGTTCCCTTGGTGTCTCAAAGGGGGGAGGCTGAGGATGCAGGAGGCCTTGTTCCCAGTGCCACCCATGTATGCCTCTTCCTCACTCTTTGGTTGTTTCTCCTTCCAGAGCCTCTGTGCTTCGTGCAAGCCCACAGGGGTCTTGGGGCAGGACAGTGACCATGGGTGGGGATGGAGTTGCGGGCTGGGATCTGGGTGCAGAGGCCAGCACCTCTGGGTGCAGAGGCCGAGGCCGTGGGTGGAGGTGTGACCAGGCAGGGCCAGGCAGGAAGGCAGGTGGAAATGAGACCCAGGCACCAGGCAGGGACCCGCAGGCAGGGATGCGATAGTGGGCTGGGCTGAGCCCTGTAGGCAGGGGTGGGATGCGTAGGTGGGACAAGGCAGGGTTTTGACCTGCAGGCAAGGTGTGGACCCACAGGCAAGGCAGGGCTGGGTGTGACCTGCAGACATGGCAGGGACCCATGAGCAGGGAAGAGCAGGATGCCAGCTCGGGTCCTTTGGCCAAGAATGGCTCTACCCATCCGTGCCTTAGTTTCCTGTTTTGGCAGTTAGGGCTTGCAATTTTTACATCTATATGTAAGTTTGAATGTGGATGTTTGTGCAGGAGTCTGGCTGCACACGTGTATTTCATCCCTTCTGCAAAGGACATTGCGCTGGCCTCAGGACTGTTGCTTGGACAGGACGCTCTTCGTATAGCGCCAAGCACGAGGCCACCTTGCTAATTTAGTAACTGGGGATCCTTGTGATGTGGGATGACCACAGGGCACCCTGCGGTGGTATCACTATTTGTGCTGAGCTGTCAGAGGTGGCCTTGTACTGGGCAATGCGCTGATCCTATGAAGACAGGCTGAGAGAACTGGGGTTGTTCAGCCTGGAGAAGAGAAGGCTCTGGGGAGACCTTGTAGCAGCCTTCCAGTACCTAAAGGGGGCCTGCAAGAAAGCTGGAGAGGGAGTGTAGTGATAGGAGAAGGGGTAATGGCTTTAAACTAAAAGAGGGTACATTTAGATAGATTAGGAAGAAATTCTTTACTATGAGGGTGGTGAGGCACTGGGGCAGGTTGCCCAGAGGAGTTGTGGATGCCGCAGCTGTGGAAGTGTTCAAGGCCAGGTTGCATGGGGCTTTGAGCAACCTGGTCTAGTGGAAGGTGTCCCTGCCCATGGCAGAGGGGGTTGCAACTAGAGGATCTTTAAGGTCCCTTCCAACCCAAACAATTCTGTGATTCTATGATCTATACTGCTGTGCATCGGCTCCTCCATGCTGGTGCCACGCACTGTGGGCATGGGGACAGAAATACTTGCTTTGGAGGGGGTGGCGAAGGACCCCTGTGTTTGACCAGGTGGCTGTGGTGACACAGCTCTGCCATGGCTGGCACCTCCTGCTCCCCAGCCTGCCGGAGGCATGTGGTTTTCTGCATGGTTTATGTCTCTGAAATGTCAGCAAGGGAGGGGAGGGATGTGGGGCGGCTGTGCAGTGGCCCAGCTGTCATATCCTCTGGCACCAGCCCCTTCTCCCTTCCAGGTGTGTGTGGGCCAAGCCTCAGACATGCTCAATGCCTGGGGCCCTGGCAGGAAACTGCCCCCCAGCGCCGGGGGAACGTGAAAGCCCTTAGGGCAGGGGGCCACCCTGGTGGGAAGGGAGCACCAGGATGTCCATGTGTGGGAAGGGGCAAGGGGGCTGCCAGGGGCCACCATGGCAGGGCTGGGGTCCTCAACATTTTTGGAAATGCGGAGATGTTCATCCATGGTTGCTGCTGGGTCAGATCCCCTCCAGCTCAGTTCCTCTGCCTAGGACCCTCTTTGTTAGTGACTGCGCCCCGAAACGTGGGGACAGGCTTGACCCTTTTGTCACCTGCCCTTCCCGCTTTGGCAGCACCCCCAAGCCCCCGGGACTTCCCTTGGCCGTGGGCTGGGTACAGAGGTCTGTGTTGGGACCTGGTGAAACGGTGGGACAGCGGCGGCTA
>VXAA01005092.1:0-25592 GCA_013399115.1 Anseranas semipalmata
GAGCACTGCTCTGCAACTACCAAGCTCCAAAACAAATAACTGCTCCTTTCCTCAGCTCTCTCTGCTCACTCTTTCCCACATACCGAGGTACCAGTTTCACCCACTCTGCCACCAACCCTTCCCCACATACTGAGGTACCAGTTTAGGTGCAGGGGATGTACGAAGGAGATGAGCATCACTTCAAACTGCCCCTGTCTAAGCCAGAAAATGCCTGGTAGTCCCTGAAGAGGAGGAACAGAGAGCTGCCGCGTGTCATCCCTGTGCTGGGGAGCCGTCCTGTCAAAGTTCTTCCTACCAACCTTCCTTTGCTACAAACCCCTGGGTAAACTGCCTTAGGCAAAAAGGAGAAAGGCCAAGAGAGCCAATCTGTACAACATAAAAAATAATAATAATAAAAATAAATAAATAAAAAGGAAAAACTGTGAAGCTGGCTATAAATACATCATAGGGTTCTGGTGACACCATAAAGTACTGGAACTTCACTCTGCCTTGCTTTATGAGGTGCTGGTGGATGTATTTACTGCCCTGTAATTCACAGGTGACTCATTTATTTAGCAGCACCACTGCAGGAACAGGGCAGATTTCAACTCGTTTTCCCCTCTTAGGTGGTGAGGGGAAGTTTAGAAGCAGAAGTGCAGTTTCAACAACACTATTCTCAATGGATTTACTTCAAAAGAGTTAAAATTATTTAAGTTCATCTGGGTAAAGATATAGTCTTTCTAAGTGCACTGGCATCTTCAGAACTGAGATGGGTGCCTTCAAGGATAAGGGTTCCTATCATACGTTGCTCCTCACAGATATGTAAAAAGTAGTTTTATTTCTTATATACATGCTTCTTTTGCTACAAAAGCAGAGGGCCAACATATTCTGAGAGATGAGAAAAAATAAATGTTTCTGAGCTTTAGAATCCCAGGAGACCAAGTTGGCTTCAAGCTCTGGAAAGCTTTGTACTCTACCTTATTCGTGTCAACAAGTCCAACTCTATATATCATATTTCATATTAAATATGTGTTGTTAATTATTTTGCTGCATTCTGAACTGGAAAAGCAGTCAGCACTACTCTGAAATCACAGATTTCTAAAACCAGATCCAAAGGGGAATCTCCATTAGCTTTTAGCAATACAGGGTGACTGCCACAGAGATGACAACTCTGGCTCCACCCAGTAGAGGCTAATGAGGTACCGCATTAGCCAGTGCATTGCTACATGATAAGGTTAACAGAGTAAGGTCAGCAAGAACAGGCTGTGACCCAAAAGCTGTTCCCTGACTTGAACTGTTTCTCTCAAGGTTCAGAATAGTCCCATTCTTTGCTTTTTTTTTTTTTTTTAATGTACTTTTCCAAGAACAAGAAGGAGGGCGAGAATAGGTTCCGCTTACGATCCTAAAATAGAGGCTTAAATAAAATAAAATAAATCAGAGGGGATTGTGTGCTGCAGAGAGCTTAGGACTGGCATATAAGACACCTTTGTCTTTAGCAAGCTACTTCAAATACTCCTGAGGACAGCAGTGACCAAGATGCTGGTAGTTCCTCAGCACTGCTGGCAGAACGAGCTGCTCTGAGAGCCGTCCCTAGTGCCTCGCTGCCCATGTCAGAGCTGCCTCTCTGGCAGGTAAGAGCCAGCAGCACCAAAGAATTATCAGCGTCTGCTCATCCAGAGGGAGAGGGGAGAGGTGTGCCAGGACAGGGCCAAAGCCCACGGACACAGCTGCTGCTGTGCGGTACCTTTCCTGTGTATAACCAACCAGCTGCAGTCTCCCTAGCTCCCAGTTTCATTCTGTATCTCTGAAAAAAGAGCCATCTGTTCTCAGGGCTTCTGTGCTTTCATTCAGCATCCAGTTAAGTCAAGTTACCTACAAAAGCCGAGACATAAGCCTCCGTGTTACCAGTGACATAGGGCAGGTCTAATTCTCTTTCCAGCTCAGCCCCAGGGGACCACGGTTTGCCAACAGCAACTAATACAGAAGCTCTGGAGCGTAGTTTTGCTCTCATTTATGTCAGGGTGAGTAAATTCAACAGAGCCAGTGGACTGACATCAGTGAAGGGCAATCAGACGCTTGATGTTCATTTGTGAGAGGAGAAATGCAACCTGATTACAACCAGTTAGCTTGGGCTAGCAGTAAGTTAGCCCAAAGCGAAAGTAACCGTTGGGATCTCTGACAGAAGATGAGGGACACAATTCAGTTCTGCCAACTGTCCAATTTAAGGGCCAGAAATCTTGCAAAGTTCACACTTTTTTCTGAAGTTTCACACCTACAGTCTTGTGTTAGTGGAAACAAACAAGTGTGGGGGGAATAAATGCACCAGTATATCTCATTTTGATAAGCATTAATCAATTGTAATTGGGAAAGAGGTAACGTCAGAATTTGCTAATGCAAACTGACAATAACATGTTAGAATTGGCCCTGTTTACTATATTAATGTACAAAGGACAATCCAGCGTACTCAGCACTATGTAAACTTACAGAAGCAGAGTCCCTTTCCCAGAGAGCTTACAGACTCGCTGGAAAGGCACGAGCCAACATATGTTGGGCCAGCTTAATGAGTAAACAGTTCATTTTTGGCTTAAATCTGCTAGTCTGTGAACCTAAGAGAATGGAAATGTTTAGATATTGGCAGTAGTGACTTTACACAGGAGTGACTAGTGCAACTGCCTTGAGCTTGTAAATATCCTTTCTATCTTCTGTGAGTATGCTTCACAGATACCTCAGCTGTCTTTACACAGCCCCAGCAAGCCTCCCTTCTCCTAAAGCTGCCTCAAAATTAGGACAAGATCCTTCTCACACTCTGGATCCTCGGCAAGATCAGTAACTATGAATGTGCTTTGTGTTAAATGAAGGATATCCAGGTTTGGTTTACTTCAGCCATCACGAGGAGTTCTTCTGTTCAAGTACCCGCCATCTCCGCCGTTGTCTCACAAACACTTTAATCCCCCCACCTGGGGTATTTTATTGAGGTGGGCTAAACAGGCTGTGGTCTGCCTGTCAGCAGTGCGCTGAACGCTCTCATCTCACATGAGAAAACTGATCGTGTGGCTGCGGAGCGCTCTCCTCCACGAAGACCAGAACAGCATCTATCCCTTTTACTCTCAGTTCAAGCTGGGCTCAGTGAAAGCTCTCAAATCTCATCAGGCAGAGAACAGAAGCTACTTCTATCTCTTGTACCATTTAAAGCAATGTGCCTTTTTATCAGAGGGTTTACAAGCTCAGGAAAACTACAGAACTTAGAAGAATGGCCAAATTCGGAGATATCAGGGTTGCCCACTGCTCAACCTTAGATCCAGTCCAATCACCAGGGTAACAAAGGAGCCTGATGGATTTCATTTCCTGAAGTTTCTGTCACTGAGTTCATAGTTTAGTACCACCACTACCTATGTTTCACTGAAGATACCAGAATAAAATGGCAGTGACCTGTAGCATGCGCTGAGAACTGCACAGCTATCATTCATAACAGCCCCTCTTACAGGCAGGCAACTCTGCAATTAGCCAGGTTTTATGCTGAGCCAAATTCATTTCTAGCGTAACTCCTAGCAACTGATACTATGGATGCAAGTAGTTATTGTGTTTGTGGAAACAAAAATATATGTGTACCTTGCTCTCCCCATGCCTGGAATCGGTGTTGGCAAGTCTCAGGTAAAGGCTAACAGCCTATTCCCAGCCTAGGTGTGAGCCTTGCCTGCGATAACACGCTGCTGCAATCCCTTGCAGCTAGTGAGCCTCACAGCAGCAGAAGGTTAAACACAGAAGCAGAGCACAGGGGAGGAAGTGTGACCTACTGTTGTCTTGGCACTATCTATTCTGTAGATCTAGATTTAGGTGTCCAAGGTCTGCCAGTCCAGCACCTTACATGCTAGTGCTAAATATTAACACTGCAGAATTAACATTTATGTCATGAATTCTTAATGTGGGAGAAAAGTGCTGGGAAATTATTTCTGAAGAGCTCTGAAATCTAAAACTTAAATGGTACCTGAGAGGCTGAATTAGAAAGAGACAGAGAATAGATGGAGTTAAAGTCTCTGCTGCGATAAATAAGGAACTATTTTAATTTTTACCCATGAGAGCAGAAGGGAGACACTTTTTGTTTTACACTCAGAGAAATCTTGTCTGATGCAGAAAGGAAAAGCTGGAAAAACTGTTGCTTTTGCTCCTTTAAACTGCCTTCTGTGCTAATGAAAAGCAAGCTCTCTAATAGACACTGCACAGGCTCCCCCCTCTGCTTCTCTTCTCTCTTCCACCTATCATCTTCCCTGGCTTTTGCCTGTAATCACCTGTTCATCTCACAGCAATAACTGCCAGGTGACTGGTGTTTGCTGTAGTCCCCCAAATGCCGAAAAAAAGAAGAATTAAAAGAAAAGCAAAGAAAGATGTAGGGGGGAAATCTTTCAATGACACAAGTGTCTCACTGCCAGCCAGACAAAGAGTGAAGCGTCTCCCGCGGCCAAGCCTGCTCGTGTGGGAGCTGCTGATAGGTGTAATTTCCTAAGATGTATACCTTGTCAGTGTGCAGAAGATGAAGAGAAAAAGAAGGTCAGAGCAGCCAAGGCTAAAAAATTGGAAGGACAAAAGGAGACACTGTGGGGAATGATTCTTCTGCTTTTAACCCTGAAAGAGCCCACGCTGCACGGTCTGTGGCAAACCAACTCAGTGACTAGGGCATAACAATCAATCAGCCCGTTCGCTGGCAGGCTCCTCACCCAGAGGAAGCAGCCATTTTTACCTGCCGTGCCTGCGCTACACAACCTGCGCAGCGGTACACCACAACCTGAGCGCGGCACGCAGTGTATACTCCAGCTGTTCTCAGCCATGGCAGAAAAGAAATTTTCCCTCCAAGTAACTAGGCTGATAATACACAAGACAGGCAGGGTGCCTCAAGAGTCTGCCTAGTCCATCTCTCTGCTCCAAGGCAGAATAAACTTCACCTGTGACATTCTTGGTAATGTTGTCTAACTTGCAGTGGTGAAGAATCAATGTCTCTGGAAGCTCTATATACACAAGTGCTCAGCTTTCTTTATCAGCAGAATTTTTTTTTTATTCCTTTTCAGAAATCTGCTGTAGTTAAAGAAGTGGCTTTTGACATCTATAAATTACAAATGTTTTAATCAAGCTATAATTAATATTAGCTTTCCTTATGCCCAGAAAGAAATGTATGAAAATATTATAACAACATTATATAATATATTGCAATACTTCTATGGTATATATATAAGCATTTCACTAAGTATGTGAGCAACGTGAACACCAAAGGGGCAAATGGCATGTTTATGTGTTCATAGGAGGCATCCAAGTAACAAAAGATTGCAACATAAAGGACAAGATAAGCATAAGGGATGCAAAAAGGCAGGACATCCTGCTGAACGCACTAAAAGAATGGTGGGGTGGGAAGGAGTGGAAAAAAGAACAAGAAAAGCAACATTGTTAGCAGTTGAGGATTCCACTTCTGAGATGGTGAAAGTAGCATTAAAACATCGGGCATGGAAAGGGAAATTGGCTAAGGAGGAAGACAAACCACCATCACTTCTAGCTTCTCTCATTCTTCTCTTTGCCTTCTGCAACTAGGACCATCAAGGACAGTAGCCGTCAGTGCAAACTACAGAGAATCGGCTCTGTGGTACTGTGCAGTCATGGTTAATTTGGGCATGAGTGTTCAAGACTAACAGTTCTGTATGTGAAGTAATAATTTATGATAATGATTGATAATTAACCATTAGCATAAAGTATGCCATTAATGAATGAGTTTAGTGAAGTTTTGTTTTAAAGTTTAAAACTGTCCTGATTTATCAGTCTTCTCAACATTCCCATCCTGGCAATCTGTAATGCCCTTACACACACACACAGACACACACACACACACACACACACTTTCTTTAAATTGCAGTATTACTGTCTGTTATTTCTTGCCCTATCATAGAAGAAAGATTATTTACTTTCTCTTTACAGATATCCTTTATATACTTGAGGACTTCTGCTGTCTCTCCTCCCTAGACAAAGAAATTTGTTTTATTCCTTCACATAGATCCATGGTTCTTAGACTGTGATCATTATTGCTAGTTTCCTAAAGACTTTTCCTAAATATCTACATTTTTCTTGAAGTGCAATGCCCCAGACTGGATGCAGTCCGCCATATGAAGTCTCATGAGCACTGCATACAGAAGAACAATTAACCTCATGTATCTCAATGATGATACTGCTGTTCACATTACTTGTATGATTTTTGTCCCTCTTGCATAGAAGAAGGGCCCATATTCACACCCTGCTAGCTCCTCCTAGTTTTATATTCTGTAACATGGAAAATATGGCTAAACCCTGATACCAGGCCTTTTTCACTGAGATTTTTAATAGGTTTTGTATCTCAGAAAATGCAGCTTAGGTCACCGTAGCATTGCGCTGGGATGGGTGATAGTACAGTATCAACCACCTGTTCCCTGCTGGTGGGATGCTGCCAAAGACAAGCCCTGGCTTCAAGGCATGCAACACACCCACACAAGCAAATCAGACAGGTCGGAGGGAAATACACTGCAGGTCCATTTGTGGCAAATGATCAGAGGATTTACTGGGACACTTGGTCTCCAAAAGAGCAGCTGAGCAAAAGCACAATAGTGAGTATTAATGTAAGGAGCGTAAACTGCTTTAAAAACATCTCTCTCCCTGCGAAGCACCTCGCCCTCCTACCATTCCCCAGGGTCTCAAGCTCCGCTCCACCCCCACATGCTCCTCCAGCGCTGCAGGTCTCCTGAGACACCAGCAGTTTCCTTGTCTTGTCAAATCCCCCAACCTGCCTGTGATTCCAGTGTGTGCACGCTAGTCACATGGATGCAAGAAGCCTGCTTTCTCAAACTGAACACTTCCCTTTACCCAGCACCCTCGTCTCTGAGCAACATAAGGAGGAATTAGTGGCGGGGGGAGCAGGGGAAGGCACCCAATAAATTCCAACTGGAGCTGCAAAGGCTAACACCAGAGCAAGTGCAGGCATCAGGAATATACAGGCTTTAACCACCAAGCAGCCATGAAAATTGTGAAGAAGAAACAAAGAAGGGGAAGGAGCAACACACTCCCTTACTGGTAGGCTGTATACAACAGATAAGGCAGAAACTGCTCCCAACACGGATGTGCTATTTATTGGACAGGACAGACAAAAAACTCCAGCTACTCATTGTAAAGTGGCAAGGGAAAAGCTGATGATAGGGAGGCAGGGATTATGTTTAAACTAGTCAGATGCATACATACACATGTGCATGCACACATATTTCTGCCTCTCTCTCTGCTCTACAGCCTCTTATCTCTTCCTCAGACTGTCAACCAGGGACAACTACAGAAGAAACCGGAAATGGGGAAAAATAAGGAAATCCCTATGAGTTCCCCAGAGGGAGCTCACTTGAAGAATCACACTTTTTTCCATTCCTTCTAAACTTCTGGTTGGTCATACAAAAGCCATCTGCACCCTGGACAAATTCATCCCTTAAGTCAGCCCTTAAAGTTAGGTCTGCATAGTTTTAACTAGATGCCACATTTCATCACGTTTCCTTGTTCTCTTTTTATCAGTCACCAAAAATGAGCACTCAGGATGGCAACACGCAGCCTGTCATTGACTCCTTCAGGGTACTGGCAGAAGTATGGTGGCTATCCCGAGGATGAAAGAAAACTGAGTGGTCTTCAGGATGACTAACTCTGAATCATGTTGTTGCTGTCTTCATCTCTGCATTCTCATCTCCTCCGGCACAGAAATCAGAACATAGCTATTCTGTGACAGTCCAAGCTACCAAAAACCCCTAAAAGAGACAGACAGCAATATGTGATCAACAGAATAAACAGATATGCAGGTGCTTGGTATAACACCTTTTCTTGCACTGACACTGAGATGCTTCTTGCCCACTACCAGCCCCTACACTGGATGTAATCCTCAGAAACTCAGCAGTAGGTAGATAAATGATGTCTAATATTCCTGGCTACCCAAAAAGAAGTTATTCTACAAACAGCAGAACTACAGAAATAAAGGAGTAGGAAACTTGGCGTCATGCATCCCCTTTATCAGTTCCCCCATACTCACTGCAATAACCTCACCAAACCACGCTCAGTTCCCCCCTCATTCTCTCTCACTGCCTCCTCTGACATGCTCAGATTTTTGTCATATTTCCTTATTTCCCCTGTAGCATCTTCCGTTTTCTCCTTGCTTCACGTCGTGTTCTGGCAGAGGAAGAGGCAGCCTGCGTTGTGCAGGTTCAGAGCCGTAAGCCTGCCAGCTGGTAGACCAGCCCTTAGCCTCAGCGGGGACGAGGAACACGTGCTGTAGGAATTCAGCATCTCTTGGGCTTCTGCCATTCTGTCAAATGTGGTGGTTGTTCGCCAGGTGACCAAAGAGGCAATGACCACAGGGTGATTTCAGAAGTGTCATTTCCTTGGAAAACCAGACTAAAATAATGCTGTACTTCTGCTCTAGTACAGTATGGCCTCAAGTGGTGTGACTGCTTAAGTTATAGTATGTCAGCTTCTTGCTACAGGCTATACTGAAAGAAACCTTTTTGTAAAAAGAGTACCAGAGCCAAACAATGTGGTATGAAAGACAGATAATTCAATGTCTTAGAGCTGTACTACATATATATGGTAATGAAGCACATTTTAGTTAAAGGACAACAGAAATAGCAGCAACAGAAGGAAACCTTCAAAGGTGAGTAATTCTGTGCCACTTTGATCAAGCATTACTCTCCACTGCAAACAGAAGATTTCATCTAGTGCTGGCAACAAGACCTAGCCCAGCTAGAACACAAATACAGGGAGATTGCCGCTCCTTCCCCACACACAAACACTGCTTTGGTATCAGAGCCAACCACTGAACTGAAATTCCATGGGGAAAGAGAAATAAATTATCTAATGCAGTTTGAGGTAGCAGGAAAGTATTTCGCAAATGTAAATTTCAAAACTAGTGTGACAGTACATTTCCAACTTCAGCTGGGGAAACAGGCCCAAAGAAAGCACCAGAAGCTCACTGCTGTAGGATTAAAGTAGGCCTTAAAAAATAACCATGAAACAATCTTGCTTTGGCATGTATGAGATAGGATTCAAGATAATGTTTGTGTTTGCAGTATCACCGATTCCATAACCAATGTACCATTCTATTGTTTCATCCTTAGCATTATTTCTTTACTGCTGACCAGTAGTAATGAGAAGAAAATGGATCCTGTTTTTCAACACCACATAAAATCAGCTACAAAGGGAAAGTGCAGGGGCCATTATTTAGAGTAGGAGGAACCAGAGATCCCCATCCAATTATCAGTGACATTTGATATTTGATTTTCAAAACAGAAACTAACAATTTTGAAAGTGGGTCTGGTTTTCATTGCCAAGAAACTTCTAAAAATCCAGCTTTCCTTTTTCTTCTGACTCAAGTGAGGAATACGTATTATACATAGGGTAAGTGAAAAGACGATTCCACTCCATTAAGAAAATGGAGATTTTGGTAGCTGTTTTCATTTAAAGTCAAGCTAATTCAAAACTAATACCTTTCAAGGAAAATCATGAAAAGCGAGAATGGCCATAATGAACCCCTGAGGACCCCCTGGGTTCGGACAGACAGATGGTATACAGGCGCACGATCTGGATCCTCTCTGATTCGGGCATTTCCAAGTTTCCTACTTTTCAGACAAAGCCCCTAACCACCAGCTGACAGTCACTCTTTCTAGTTTAATCTCACCAGCTAAACTCACTCCACACTGTTAGAGAACATTAAAACCTATGAACTATACGTTGGGCAAAAGAGATTGACCTGGTAGGTCTGAAGCAAGGGCATTCACTGGGAATACATGCGATGCAGACTCAGATCCCCTTCCTGACAGGATTCAGCATTAGAGCCCGGACCTGTGCATCTGAGGGCACTTCCCAATCCATCCTTTGATTTGTGAGTTCTATGAGACTCTGCTCCATTCCAGAAATACCGCTGAGCTTTAGAGAAATTCTTAGCCTTTTTTTTTTTTTTTNTTTTTTTTTGTCTAAAGAAATACATCCTTGAAAAGCTTCTACTTTAAACAGAGGAAGCTCTAATTGTTTTGTTTTATTTTTTCCCAGCAAGCTGTATTGCAACAAATGGCTGTCATTATAGGGTTTTCTTAGGCTGCTAGTTACAGGCTGAAAATGATACATACCCAGATGTTGACACAGAGCTTAACCTAGCTTTCATTACATATGTCATGGTGAAAAAAAGCTTGAAGGGTTAAAATCAGACTAGACAAAGCACTAAGACTACCCCAGGCAAAAATCCCACACCATCCAAGTGAGACAGCTGGCATTTAGCAAGTATTTTTACCTCCAGCCATCTCCACTTTTCTCCCTCTCTGTCTCCCATTTTTGTAATTGCCCTTCCCATCCTGCACACGAACACACACAGGCTCACCCACTCACTCCCATTTCTCTTCTCGCCAAGAAGAGCATCCTGCGTGGGACTCAGTCATTTGTTGTCCACAGAACTTCTGGTGTGTGTCTCTCTAAATAGCTGACATCTGGAGGAGCTAGATGCTACTTATACCCTCCTTAGCACGATCAGATGCTGCTAAGGAATGTGAACAAAATGTCTCATTTTTAAAGTATCTTATGCTACCCTCTCTACTTCTTCCTAACAGAGGTTTTGAGGATCCATAGTCCACTGCATAAAGTGACTGGCTCTCAAAGCTGTTGTTCTTGCGGACATAAACAGACCAATATAAAAGTATACACCGGTAACAATCCATTGTTTCAGCTTTTCAGGACTCGCTTCTGCAACATATTCACTTGCTTTTAGGAAGAACGTATCACTCCAGAGCCCTGCTGTAGAGACAGGAGTACAACCCAGGTGGCCAAGGCGGAATTCAAGTTCTTTAATTATTAGACCCCATCCGTCCTCTTCATTATTCAACACACACCTATTTTTTATAGTGACAGGGGGTTTCACAGACTACAGTATTTTTGTACTATACAAACGTGTTTCAAATAATGATCGTTACTGCCTCACAAACAAATCAGGAGTCCACAATAACATGTAAGTCCTGTAATTAAAGACTGGAAGGAATGTAGAAAGGGGAAGACATAACGTTTACTTTCAGCATGCCTCAACTGTGAATGCTTGATTTTGCAACAAAAACCAAAATCACTCAGAACAGGGCTGTTAGTGGCTTTTTTAATGTTCTCTCACACTTATCTATCTATTTAAATGCATGTGTAATCTTTACTTCAATGGAGTGTGCCTTCATTTGAAAAAATACAGATAGGACATATATGCCTGAAGTCACCCGGGCAAAAGAAATACAAACAGCCAGCAAAGTGATGGGTAGCACAGATGCACCTAAATTGATTAAATTGCTGTTGCTAGAACATGCACACTGCAATCTCTTTCCCTTTTGGTTTATCCAAGGTACCCTGTCATTCTTCACCAATCCTTCCAAAGTGCTCTTGTTAGCAGGTTGAGAGAATTAAGTTAAGTTGACTCACCAATATTAATAGGTCTAATTCAATAGTGGCATGTTCAGAGAATGCCACCTGCCTTCTCTTTAAGCAAAAAATACTGAAACACAGCCAATACTTTGCCCAGCTGCTTCAAAAGCTAAAATTAGACACACCTGTTTTAACAGTTGTTTCAGCAGCTGGACACTGGGATGTGGATCAAAAAGATTTACTCACAGCTTTCTCCCCTCAGAGCCAATAGTGTGACTTTAGTGCCTCATCTTGTGTTCAGAGAAATTTTTGTTGCAGGGAATAATGTGCATGAATCAAAAGAGGTCAGGGTGTTCCTCTTCTCCATTGCTGTACCTTGCTAGAGTGCAAGAAAAAATGCTTATTCAAGGGACTGGGTGATCAAGATATACTGGTCTTGATCTAGTAGTATATGGGGACAAGATCTTGAATCACATATAAACCAATGCAGTGATAAGCCTGCAGGTATCATAAAACTAAAGGTTCGTGAGGTCTGTACCTTTCCATTCACTGCAATGAGATGTTAATCCTGATAGCTAAAGCCAACAAGTGAATCCTGCCAAGTTTTCCACTATTGGTCCTGGAGCAATCCAGCTAACATGCAAAACCCACTTCTGCAGCATCTAAAGCTCTGTGTTCCCAACAGTTGTCTTCATGTTCAGTGTGCACTTCCACTGCAGAAACCTATTGCATGTTAGAAACAGTAAACACAGAGATGTTATAAAATAATTGACTGTAAAGTTAAAGACAACATAAATTAAATCTTAGTGAGATTACACTTTAAGCATTAGCTAGAGCTTCTATATCTGACCAGGTTGCTTGAGAATCCCAATACCTTGTCCTAAAAGAACATCCAATTTCCTAAAGTTGCTGTATTTCACAGTCTAATTCTGTTTGCCCTTTTCCCCAAGGCAAAATCAGTTTATACAGTGCTATCCAGAGCCACTTAGTCCCAAGCCAGTGACAACCCCTCTGGTGTGACTGTGGGACCAAGTGGTAAACAGGATTAGTGAGATAATCCATGTTACGAAGAAGTGTACAAAACCAGGAACTCCATGAACGTACGTTGAAACTGAGAAAACGATACGAGGCAATTCTCAAAGTTATAGCTCTCCCAGAAGCCTTAAAGAACCCGTATAATCAGAAGCCATAAATTTGTAGATATGAATGCACCAAGTGCACAAAGTAATGTGCACAATGTAAACATCTCCCAGAGTATGCGCTCATCTACACACTCCCCTGGGATGTGCACTTGTGTGTTTTCACAGAAAGGACACACGTACATTCACCCATATGCATGCAAATGGGTGCATGCACATCTACAGAGATTATCTGCAATGTACAAAAATGCATGCAAGCATATGACAGTGCCCACACAGCTCTACAGCTAAGGAGCAGATGCCTCAGAAGACACTGCACATCAGCCAGTTCCCATCAAACACACCTCAGATTTTCCCTTTCAAGCAGAAAGAAGGGGAGGGGGAGAGAGAGAGAGACTACTTGGTTGTCAAACCCAGTTATAAATGCTTGTCAAGAGCATTTCTGATGGGATCTAAAGATGCTTAGAGAAGTGGGGCCATCATGGTTAAACTGCACAAGTTGAACTCAAGAGCACTGAAGACAGAGAGAGACAGTGACACAAAGACTTTTCCCCTCTGTCTTTCTGGGAAATAATGAACAAATCCTTCAGAGTGATTACTCTGTTACACCTGCTGGCCCCGCTCTCAAGTCTGTATTAGATAGAAGATGCTCCTATCTTCCTTCAGATTAAACGCACCTAGTAAAAAGCGATCAGAGACTGGCACGACAATTATCTTTCCTCATTAGAAAGAAAGCCCTGGTCCTGACTGAATATGACTCCTCTGTCAAGGCCCTTTGTGGGCTGTAATAGTACTCAGCCAACATCAACGGGCACAACACTTGATGTGAACAAAACAAAGCAACATATCAAGTAATCTTGTCTTTTTATTTGCTTTTTCTTTTCTAAGCCTGCTGAGTGAGGTGGGAAGGTGCCAAATTCCTTTTTAACTTGTATAAATGCATCTAAATGTCACAGAAGAGCCTTGTTAAGTGAAAAGCTTTCCAAATGTTTTTCTCTCCCATATTTAAAATGGATTGCTCTTTTTTTTTTTTTCTTTTAATTGAAAAATTGCACTCTTTCTCAGACCACTGCCCTTGACCATTCCTGGAGCCAGCCGACCGCAGTGACCCACAGCAGAGCTCCTGGCATTCACCTGAAGCAGCATTCACCATCGTGCAGGATATGGCTCTGCCCAGGGGAGCAGGAGGATGGGAAAACATATAGGTAAAGATGGGGCAGAAAACGCCTCCAGATCAGGCATGAGCAGACCTAAAGGGCCTTTCTTTCACAGAAGAGGACTCCGTCCATTTTTTTTTTAAATGCATTTGAAGCATATTCATTGCTGTATTTATTTATCTATTTTTTATTATTATTAGCATGAGCTTGAAGGCAGTGACTCAGGAGCTGTGACCTCAGAAACTGCAGCACCTCCACAGGAAAGGTAGCGCTGAGGCCTTTGCGAAACAGCAGCTCTGCTGCAGACAGTGCAGCTGGGAAAGCTTCATTTAAAAAGTGGTGACTGGGAACAGGTCAAGCCTCCACACTGGTGCTCATACAGGTATGGCTCTGGTAGCTGTGGCACGCTGAGAAAGACGGGTGGTGTAGTAAATTGTTCTGAGAGCTGTGTGATAACAGATGAGGGCAGACAGAACTGACTATTCTACAAACCAGAGAATTAGGGAGAACGGCAGAGTCTGACTGTGTTCAGTGGCCTCTATGAATCACCTCCTTCCTAACCATGGTTCTTTCATCATCCCAAAGGTCACTCCTATCTGCTCATTCCAGCTCACTCCTCAGTGTTCTCAGATTTAAAAAAAAAAAAGTTGTTCTGGACTATAGATTATATTTCTGATCTTAACAGAAAGATGTCAGGAGGAGCATCCCATTTTGTTCTGTAGCCAACTCTAGGACTCAGAGAAATGACCATATCCTATGTTCAACATGTCAATGAACGTATCCTATGTTCAACAAAACATGCTGCAAAATGGTGTCACTACACAGCAGCAGAAGCAGAACTGTGTTAATGCATTGCCATATCCCACACCACTGTCAAGTGAGATGTGTGGTCCCAAAATGTGACGGCATTTAATCAGACAAAACTTGTTCTTCAAGTCATCTTATATTCTCTGAGAACAGAGGCTACCACATACACTGCAACTTAACCCATAAGAACAGAGTCAGCCACTGAATTTATGAGAAGGGGAACCTCGGGTTCACTGCGAAGCAGCCCTCTGCCAGCAGCCCCTGCACGCAATTCCACTGCAGTCTGTGCCATCCCCGGGTCCGCTCGGCCAGCCAGCTCAAGAGGGACCTTCTACACTGGAAAAATGAGCCTCACAAAGGTCATTTTCCTTGTTCACCACCTGCCACAGTCAGCCCATTCCCAAGCAGAATTGGGGGCCTCTCCACTCCAGGCTGCAATCCAGAAGCCCAGGCTGATAAATCTACCAGCCTCTAAGGTCCAAAGCTGGGAGCTGGCCCCTCCAGCACAAAAAGGCTCATACATAACATAATAGCATTTGTTTATTTGCCTTTTCCTTTAGGATTTGGGTATGGGGAGAGGGAAAGTGGGGGTGTGCTTTCATCTGTAATAGCTAGAAAATCTATACTCAGAGGAGTTAAATGAGCAGATATACTGACACACCGTGTGCCTGCAGGAGCTCAGATTTTAAGATACACATCAGACACCAGTGGCCTCAAAATTAAATTATACACTAGCAATAAAAAGACATCTCACATTTAAGACCCAACCAGAATTCTTGATCATTGAACGTTTCAAAATCGCTTTTCTACAGAGGCACATCCAGGTGTTTGCTAGGCAGATGTAACAGAATGCTACTTCACTAGAGCAGTGTTTAACTGCTGCGATCATTTAAATATGCATTTATTTGCCTTTGGAGTGCGGAAATAAAAAGCTAAAATTGAGTTGTTTTGGGTTCCCACTGCTAGTAACTTGCCTTGTCTAGTTAAAGCTTAGCTAGGCAACAGTGTTCTCCCTTGCGCTGCCTTAGCTTTCCCAGAACTCGTCTTCCCCTTGGGATCTGCCATATTTCCTCTGTCTCCCCTCTCTGTGACCACCTGTCCCTTCCCTTTTCTTTTTTCCTTCCTGTCTGCCTGTTCCACGGGCTAGAGTGGGACAAGGAGCAAGACTAGCACACGCATAACCCCATCTCTTTACCTTGTGGCATGCAGCATTTCTCAATTCCAGGAACTATTGCCTTTTCACTACTGCCAGCTGGCACCTTATTTGCATAAGGATGAACTATGTAGCCACGTTACCTCTCCTCTTCTGCAATACTACAGTCTGCTGATGAGCCTGAGTAGTTTTAAACAGGGTTATGCTTTCTCTCATGCCCTCTTGCAAGCTTGGTGCTCTGCCGGGCGGCTGCAGAATGGATGCACTGAATGCTGAATATTCCCTGCCTGGCAGACCGACAGCAGCTCCGAGGTGAAGGCACATCCAAGCTCCTGCAGCTAACGCCTGGCAAAAAGAATGAGCCTTCCCGCTGCCTTGAAAATGATGGATGTACACAGAGGCTTTTCACAACCTACAGCCGTATGATCCCTCACACTGTCCCTTGAAGCCCTGCGCACAATATAAATTGCCACACAAAGAAACATGCTCGGTAGCACTGACCTTAATGGTACCTAGAACAAGAGGTAACATAAAAGGCAACATAACTCCACTGCACAGGATCAACCTTTGCTTATAGGGTGTGTTTATTTGTAGCGTCTACATATTCATGTATTAGATTCACTGCTGGCACATTCAAGGGGATGGCAGGAGATAACCTGTCTTGTTCCTTTTGGATAGGATTAAAAGCTTTCACATTGGTTCAGGGCTTCTTGAGAAACATAACTGTTTCTCCCACAGAGCTCAAAAGACAGCATGTTCTAGTCTAGCTAGAAATGGTGAGAACAGTCCTTCTTTTGATACTTCTGCTCTAAAAGGAACTCTGTAAAATTACACATATTTTTTCACCTTCTAGGAGTTAACCAGATCAAATATGCCTGAAGTTCTGATGAGAGGGAAGTGTTTTTTTTTGTTTGTTTGTTTTGTTTTTTCCTAATTGTCAAGACAGAGACCTGAGAGAAAAGTTGAGGTCGCATCCAGCAGGAAAGGCTACATTACAGAAACGATGTAGTTTAACCTCAACAGTACCCTTGCAAAAGGAGCTGTAGGAACTCCTGGCCAGTGTGATCCCAGCAGACTGCATCCATTTCACCTCTGTGATGTCCTCAAGCAAGGGGTGGGCATTTACAGTAAGTCACATGCTAAATACAATTTGTGACTTGCTAGAAATGAGAAGGCACGCTGCTAGGAAAGATAAGGATCAGCACAACTTCTTTGCATCACTTTTGCAAGCCAGTCTGGTAAGCCTCTGCTTTTTCTGGGGAAACTGCCTGACAAGATTATATAGTACCACAGACATCTTCTTTTCTGGATGCTCACTAATTTGGCCCGTTAACAAATTTTATTACAGTCACCTTGGTGATATTCAGCTAAGCTTTCAAGTTTTGTAAATCATTCATTGGTTAAAGAAAAATTAGAGTTTTCATGTCAGATTCATACAAAATACCAAAATATGCAGTGGCAGCAAGAAGAGACCTCAGGATATCCCGCTCCAAAGCTAGCACCTTCTACACTGCAGAAGGCATGCTCTGGTCAGTTCCAAGTCTATTCAGAACAGCAGCAGAACACTCCATTTTATTCTACAATGTATGTGTAATCCTGACAATATAAGAAAATACTGTTCCAAAATAATGTACAGCATCAAACTATTCCAAAGAAATTTAGTGCTACAGAGTACCAGAGTATATAGAAAGCAATGCTAATTACCTCCAATTTATGGAGAGCAGGGCTCAGGCACTGAGGGGCAGAACAGACTGTCAGGGGGAGCAGGCTCTGTCCCAGACCCCAGCCATTAGACCAGATGCTCTTCACCCAGCTCATCCCACCAGTAGCAGCCACTATTATTTTTAACATAAATAGAAGTTGATCTGCAGGCATAAATTCCTGCATAAATACAGCATAAAAGCAGTCCCTGGTTTTCATGTGTGCATGTTTTGATACAGCCTGTAATTACGTGATCGCACGCTACTCTTTTTGTCGTGACCTTTACTTCACACAGCACACAGGAAGAATAACGCCTGTTGAAGGTATAGTTATTTGATACTGTGTTTTATCTTCATTGTTCAATTTGTGGCCCCTTCTCTTGCACACAATAATAATCCTGCTCTGAAGAGTAATTTATTTCCACATGGGCTTTTCTGTGGTGCCACTCAGCAGAGCACTGGACTGTTTTGCAAAAACTAATTACTTTGGACAGCACCTTTCTGAGGTGATAGGCTTATTTTACAAATGTAGAACTCAGGAACAGAGGAATTAAGTCAAAATGCCCACTAGTACTGAATGCGCAATTTCAGATTGCAAATTCTGATTACACAGAGAGCTTAGCACCTTATGGCACCTTACACAATGAAAGCACATTTAGTGCTGACTTGACTGCTATTTTCAGAGCACAATATTGTTTCCATCCAAGCTGTAGGATCCCCAGTCGAGGACCAGAACAAAAGGACCACATAATTCAGGGATGGCTTGGGAAAAAGACCTGATTTTAGGAACACATCCAGCATCATACCACGACCCTGGGGGAGAACGAGGGATAGACAGAATGAGACACCCCTTAGTGCTTTACTCAAGTGACCTCCCTCCTTTGTGAGAAGCCCCATTCACTACACATGCCGCTTCAGCAAAATTGAAGCAGGCATCCTATATACAAGGCTGTCATTTTTAGAACGCAACTCCAGTTTATGCCAGAAGCTCATCCTTTCTGTGCACACCATGGGGAGAAAGTCATAGGGGGAAAATAACGATTAAAGATGTTAGCAACGATCACATCATAAAGCCTGTACCAAAGGAGCACAAGTGAGGTTCACCAACACTAATTTTAAACTGCTTGACGTTGGATTCTCCCTATTCCTTTCACATTTGTTAAATATGGAACAGTTGTGAGTTTCAAAATATTTATGTACTAATATATTTGTAAATGCATACATACAAATGCATACATATACACACAAAACCACACAGCATTCTCTGAAACTTACTTAAACTTCCAGTGAGTTCCTTTTGATTTAAAGAGATGCCACCATATCCACCAGCATTTCTGTTTTACATTTTTTATTGAACAAATCTAGAACTGAAAACTAGATTTCCTTCAAATTCCCCTACCTGCATGATGCAAGGAAATGAAAATGCCTGTCAGCAAAAGTAATGTGTTTAATACCGTGCCAGCCCTAAACATCAGTAGAGATTTCTGTGTATTGCAGATAATTCTATCACCAAGCCATATTGCTCTGTGATGTGCTTTTATCTTTGCTGTAGGATAATATCAATATTTCAAGCATGAGCAAAAGAATGTTTTATGAGATTGATGTGGGAAAATACAGTGACAAGTACATAAAAAAGGGCAGAGAAAAATGCCAGGTAGTCATCATAAATGCCTTCCATTCCCACCAGAATTTGTCTAGTTTATCCAACTCCAATCAACAGGTTGAGGTCCACTGGGGTCCCAGTGACTTTGATTACATTTTCAGTGCCAAAGAAGAAGAACGGCAAGCAAAAGAGAGCACAGATAATGGGATGGGGAGGCTGTCACCTACATCCTAGGAGCCTGCACAACCTTTACAGGCCAAAAAGACATATTTTGTTAAGCTTTTAAATTAAAAAGAAGTGATTTATAAAAGAAGGAAATAGAATGGGAAAAATTGTATTAAGCCATTTATCGTATTGGACATACGCGCCCAGTAAGGGCAGGATCTTGCAGGGCTGTTGAGATGCAAATATGCTCACAGGAACAACTTATGCAAATCCATAATGGTACCCCAGGCAGACAGCTATTTGGGCACCCAAACAAGAAGTTCTCTCTGTATGGCTCTGGTTGGGTGAATTATGCACCTCATCTACCTCTGCGAAGGACACAGCTCTTCTGAGCTGTGTCTCTGTATTACAGATGCAATTATACCAACAAATAAGATGCTTTTCCCCAATACAGCTCTCTCTACCCCACACTAGCAGAAGATATAAGCTTGTTGATACAAGCAGTGACTATAACTCTTCTGGCAAATTCTCTAACACAGACAATTTGTTATATTGTCTTTTTTCTCTGGGGCTTGCAATTCCTCCCTGTTTGACAACAGAACTGATGACTATTACTTAACCCCTTTCCAGATTAACACTGCAGCTGTTCAGCCAGACTGATGTTTTATTGCAGTATGGTGTTAGGTACCTCAATATTTGGGTGTTCAACTAGTGAACGCTTACAGAAAGCTGAGTTTCAGGAGAAGAGTGATCAACAGTTTCTGCAATCGGTTTTTAAACCCAGTTTCCAATCATGAAAATCAAGGTAACCAAACCCATTAGTTACTTCTGTAAATCTTGACTTGTTTTGATTGGAAGCAAAAGCTAATCTTGCAGCCCAATGTTTCCTAAAGTGCCCTCCAACTCTACTGTCCCCTTATCACTCTGAATCAACATGCTATCCCTGGGGACATTCTGATAGTTTTTAGTCCATCTGGAACAGTGCTCATTTCAAAGCCAATTTAAATGAAATGCCTAAAAATCTCTTAGAAAATAACTCTCATAATAAGACTGTACCTTTTATGATGTTACATTATTACCAAGCAGTAAATTCATTTGTTTCCCCAAATCCCTTACCAACATCTTTTAAATACATAAATAAAAACAAGGAATTTCAGTAGATATTATTTCACAATATGTGGATCTGAGACATTTTAATAAGAAATGCACCTCCAGGCTAAGAGGTATGAATTGTACACCAAAGGGAATGGTTTAATACACTGTTTAATGCTATCATCAAAACTGATGATAGCATGATGGCTTTTATACATTTTAACATTTCTTTAGAGCTGGAAAAAATGAGAGTGAGAACCGTATTTGTCTATTAGCTAAGTGTCAGAAGTGACACTGAACCAGCCAGATGGCATGCAGCTCCTACAGCGCTCCTCCTCACCGACAAAAAAAATATTACCTGAACAGAGTGATCCAGGGATTTCCTCCGAGAACGACCCTCCAGAGAGAACTACTGCGTGACCTGTATACCCACCAGCTCATTCAGAATGACCCCCACCTACCATGTCCTCACATCACAGCCTACACAACCACATACAATATGTATTTTCAAAAGCTTTGCCACATAGTTAAGGTAGACCTGTTAACAGCATTTGAAACAGGAGCAAGATGGATAGATACTCCTGTCAGCCAGGGAACAGCCTGGAGCTGGCGGGAGTCCCAGATACCCTTTGCTGGGCAGTGGGATATGCAAGGGACCATGGTTTTGGAGAGGCCAGTCACAGCAGCAATCAGTGTAAGCACTCTGTGCAAGGACCTGGAAGACCTCCTGAAGTATAAGTAGATACCTAACAACATTGTACCATGGCTGAGGATAAAAATAACTCTTTGAGGAGAAGCAAAAGGTTCCTTTCTTAGCCATAGCCTTCCTAGCAGGACCTTGCCAGAAGAAAAAAAAAAAAAAAAAACACTATAAAACTTGTGATCATACAAAAGTTCTTTTAGGAGTGGATCCTCACCATTTTTACAAAGATTTGGTGGAGGCCAGTAAGGTGAAGGCACCAGACACCCTTCAACTGGCAGCAGACCAGTGCAAGCCACCCAAGCCTTGATGCTTCTCCCATTCCCAACAAGTAGGAGAGAAGAAGTGGTGTTTTCTGGAGGCAACCCTGGATCTCCCTAAGGGGAGCCCAGGACTGCAATACTAGCAAATACTATTGCCTGGCCTCAGGGATGGGAAGATTGTCAGGATCCATATGGCATTTCCAGGAAAGGACATAGCACTTCACTTTGCGGCATTGGCTACACAAGGGGAGGCTGAGGAAGTGATGTTGCACTGATCTTAATTAGTGCAAGATATAAGCCTTATTTTCACATTCTCATCTCTTATTTTCATCATTCTCATCAGGCACATGATACAAGACCCAGTATGATCACACAGCACATACTTGTTTACGGTATTCCTATGGACAACCTAACAGGTCACTTCTAAGTATTTGAGAAACTGTTGCAAAAGGACTGCTTTTAGACTTCCGAAATGCCATATAAAAATAAAGTGGGCCTGTCAGTGTTCTGTTGCAGGTCTGGGACTAAACTGTGTGGGCCCTAGCAAAAAGTATTAGCCTCTACATAAATGTTTTATCTTGCTTTTTTATTTTTCCAATGAACAGGAAGTCCCTAGGGACCCGTTAATAGTGAATAATAAAGACTGCTTGCAGCTGCCAACAGCAAAAGGTTTTTACACCTAACAAGAAAGTATTTCTGCACTTTACAATGTGCATTTGTTCTTAGCTCTATACTCTTTAAGACGGATACTATCACTTTCACACATTCACTTGGGGTAAATGGGGAACACCTGAAGACATCCTGGGCCCATTCTCTAGAGGACAGGGACCTTGCTCATTCCACAGCACACCATTATCTTCTTCAGGACCAAATAATCACTTTTCCAAGTCAGCGTTCAGACATATCAAGTATATAGGACAACTGCACAATTTATTTTTTGTTGGGTTCCTGGCAAAGCATCAGTTCCCCTTCTCCTCCCAGTCAAGATCCATGGTGTCACTTCCATGGCAGTGGAAGTTTTTCCAGGTTGGAGTGAACCTTCTCCTTTTCATACCTTCACCTCCATTCACAGGTGAAGAGTCTTGACCAAATTTTTTCATATGAAGGTATGATGGGTGAAAAGGTTAGAAAAGTCTAGCCCAAGGTAATGTCAAATCATAGCAGAGTGATCAAGAGAAAAGAATTCCTAGGATTTTAGACAGTGGATTTTTTTTTTTTTTTAGAACATACCGGTTCTTACTTCCGAAGTATACATGCGGAGGGGAAGAAAGTGAATTACACAGGTAATCAATTTGAGTTTCAGCTGCCCTATTCTATTCTAGCTTCTCTATATATACAACTTAGCCCTTCGTCCAGTGTTCCTGTGAATTCTTAAGAACTTGGCTTCTCCCAGAATTGACTTGCATTCACTCAAATGTGTACGCTAACATAGGTAAATATACTTTAATGTAAAAATCTTCATGAGCTTTACAGAGATAAAATATAAAAACACAGCACACTTAGGGTTCAGTTATTCTTTACCTCAGTAATAAATAGCTGGTATTTTGGAATGATCTGGTTTTAACTCAGTGTACAAAGAAAGTATACTATCAGGATTTAAAGCTGCTTCAGGAAATGAAGATCTCAGGCTTATAAATACTTCTAGTTTTTCACACCTCTGATAGGTTTCCTATTTCAACTTCTTATAGGTTAAGAAAAAAAAAAGTCAATAATGTACAATTATTCCCTAGCTGGGCAATATGAGCACAGCATCAAAGTTGCCCAAACAGCTACAGCTAGGAAATTTTACAAGGCAAGAGCTTTTTTTTTTTTTTTTTCTAAAAAACACAAGTTGATTTTGGTCTTAAAACTGTATCTATAATTAAACACCACACTTGTGGATTCTCTTTGAGTGCTGAACAGGCAGAGCACTTCTCAGCTCTGCATTGCTGCTCTGCGATTATGTCACAACTGATCTTTAACTGTTCCATCTGTGGGTTATTCATTGCCTCTCCTCATGCTCGTCTGCTGGCTATTTATAAATTAAACTCCACTATCACAGCATTCACTAGCTTCCTTGAAAGCGAGTCTAAATTTGCAGAATAAAATGCTGAAGTTGCACAAAGACTCCCTACATTTGAAAAAAAAAAAATTCCCATCTCAGAAACAGCAGAGTTACTGTGGATAATTGAAAGTATTTCTACTTGGGTCTATTCTAAGTATCTCCATTTGATGCAGCCATTTTGGACTTTCAGGAGACATGAGGGCACAAACTAGCTTACTGAGAAACATTTGCACATATGATGATAAAGTCCTGGCTTGCAATATATTGGAAAAGCAATCACCACCAGTAGGTAGTTTAGCTTCCGTAGCTTCAGAAAGCCTGTGCATAAGTGACTGGAGGCTGAAAATCCCCAGGCATCTTATAGCCACACTTTTCCAGAAATAAGCCCTAGGGACCAGATCCTCAGTTATAAGTTGTCATATTTCCATTGCTTTTGGGAAGTCTTCTTATTTATACCAGCTGAAGAATCAGCTTTTATATGTGTAGCCTCCACAATTCTCTTCCTGTGAATAAAATGAGAATGATAAAAGCTAAATGCGTATGAGTGCATGAAAAGGAAGTGAGTCCTGCTTTGTCTCACACTAGTAAAATCCTGAAAAAGGCACAGCTTGGAACAGTTCCTTCAGATGTACAGAGCAAAACCTGGCCAAGACAACCTTCAGAACTGGGAGCACAACTCTTCGTCCGTTTTCTTATCCCTGCTAGACTTTCTTCCTGACCTTGGGTAAGTTGATTAACCTTTCTTTTCTAACTGTGGTATGGCTCCATACCTTCCGTAGAGGTTGTGGTGCTTAATTGGCCAATATCTCTAAAATACTTGAAGTGCTTTGGATGAAATATGTTGTGCAAGAGAAATAATTGAAGTCAATGGAGCTGTGACAACTGACACTAGCTGAGGATCTTCCCCCCGGTGTTTAATAGGATCAGAAGGAGGCTCAGTTGAAATGACAGGAAGCCGGAGAGACACTTGGTGGTAATAAGATCATAAATGAGTCAAAGGGGTTACTATTTGCTGTGGTAATACTCAGCATTTTTCATCTTCCAGGTACTCTATCACCATCCATTAATTCTCAGACCTCCCCTTAAAGAGAGGTCTGTAATATGTCCCCCATTATACAGATAAGAAAAATCAGGCAGACGGGTGATGTGACTTATCCAACAGAACAAGATATGAGAAATCAAATTTGAGCCCCTGACTCCTAAGCCTATTCTCAGGACTCCCTTTTTCACCATTCTTTTTTATTACGTATACATTTCCTTATCTTTCTGTTTCAATGATGAAAGCTCATCTATTGCTCCTTTTTCTGTAACCATCCCTGCCTAATTCCCTGCCAGATACTGCTCAGATGCTCTTCCATAAAATTCTCAAAGCCCGCAGGCAGGAAGTGAAGCTGAGGGGAGTACTGCCAGGCTGAGCAGCTCTCCTTGTCTCAACAGCCCCTTTCCTCGAGTACCAAGAAAGAATTAACAGCATTTGCCCTTGCAAATATTTTTCATTGCTCACTATCAATCCCACGCAGCACCTGGCTGCCCCACTGCAACCTCTCACCTCAGAAGCAGTTCTTACTAGAACATGCCGGGACAGGGTCTGTCACTTCAGACTGCCTATTGCTCATTGCAGGAAGAAATTCATGACCTGTTTAAGCCCGTAGGAAAAATTACTGTCGTGGCTTCAGCTCTCGAAGGCGCCCGCCGTGAGAGGATGCAAGGCTGAGGTTATGTAACTGTGCTGGCCGAATCCAGCTGTTTTCAGGGAGCCCAATCGCAACTGCTCTGCTCTGCTTCCAGCCCCATCTGTATGGGTGCCAGGCCAGGCTTTTTCCATTCAGACACTCGGTCTGAATAATGGCCTTAAGGGGAGTCTCCACGGATTAGTTTCTATGTAGAGAGAATAAATGTATTTGAATTAGTACCCGACTCCAAAATACGAAAATATCATAGTGTGCCTGGATGCTGCTGTGCTAATCTGTTGTGGCAGATGGAAGAGTAATGTGAAATGGTACAAATTATTCAACTGTTGTAATGTTATCAATCTGCAACAATCCCAGAGAATGCAGTTTACTTTATAATAAAGACTTCCACTGCTGCTTACAACAAGCATGCTACCGCAATATTTGGGGTAATTACTCTTGAATGCTAGAGCTTTTTTTTTTTTAAGTGGCATACCCTCGATTTACACTTACAGATCAGAAAGCAGAGCTTTGGCTACATTGGCTTTACGTAAACAATAGCCCAAAATGGGATGAAGGAGAAAATGTAAAACACTACCATATCAAACCTCAGCGTTTACTTTTAATAACACCACAGTGAGCCACACTTGCACATGTTATTTCCTGGCTATCTTCCCCCTCTGCAGAGGGAAAGCAGTTCTCCCCCCC
>VXAA01005092.1:25680-125695 GCA_013399115.1 Anseranas semipalmata
GGAAAACAAACAAAAACATTTTAATTTCAATAAAAGTTCAATTTTTTTTTTCCAAATTAAATTTGAGGTAATAAGGAACTAAAATGAGTGTGTGTGATTAGATAATCATTTTTCTTAATTTTCTGCGGAACAGTAAGGTAAAGAAGGATGCATATTTGCACTTGTTGACACTTCTGTGCTTTGATGATGATATAACACACTTCAGGTGCATCTGTATTTCATATATTAAAGAGAGGATGTCAGACAAACTGTGAAGTTCTTTCTATTCAGATGATATGGCAGTAACACTCAGCCAAAAAATTCTGTGAAAACACTATTACCGGTGGCTCCTTGAGTGTTCTTTGCTTACTAAAATGTTAAGTATCTTCATAACAGCAAATTTTGTCATATTTCAAAAATTCTAGATGTTTTATTTAGGTTCTTAACACACATCATCTGTTACAACCCAAGTGAACTCCATGATAAAAGTTTAACTCTCAGAGCTAACAGATAGAGTTCAGCTGCAATGGACTCTGACACTGATTCCCTGCGTAACCTTGGGAAAATCTTTTATTTCTTGTGTTCCTCTACTGGGAGCTATTAGGATTGATTCATTAACATACATAAATGCTATTTAAGACCATCAAACAGAAGTTCTTAAAGAAAAAGCACCACCATAACAGACTTGCATTAAATTATCTTAACAAAGCGAATGCTATGTTATCTTTAATTACGAGGTAGAAAAGGTAGGCGGGCAGATTCACACTATCTGATACCTAGTGCGACAGGGAAATCTGTGACAAGTAGATGAACAGATTCACAACAGCTAAAACATCAGAGCCTTTGTGCAAAACTACAGGTGAAAGCAATGGCATGTTTCATTTAGAGGCTTGCTCAGAGCACATCTTCTAATGCTGTTTGTCTGAAAAAACAGAAGAGAAAGAAGGTAGCAATTACCATGGGGGAAAACATAAAAGATGACTGCTGTGCGTGTGCCAGGCATTGGGGAAAATTACTACTTTGTCTTTAGCACAGAGATGAGATTCTCTCTGCAGCCAAACAGAAGCTCCACTGTAAATGCAAAGTCCAGCTATATTCAACAAGAAAAGGTGATGAATTCAGCTGGATCAGAAATAGAGCCACTCACATGCTATTTTGGGCAGAGAAGTTTTGCTAACAGTCTAAACTGCATATCAGTTACTTAGAAGAGGTGGTGGTGCCATCCCTGTTTTGGGAGATGTAGCAGGTTAGTGACAGGAATTACTTGGGATGATGATGGGAAGCTGAGTGGTCTCATGAGTATAAGGGAGGTAATCTCAGCTGGTACTTGGCTTTTTGGATGGATTTAGATGAAGGGTAGCTCTGTACTGCCAAATGGAGAGAGCGTACTTTCAAGTTTGGGAAGAGATTCTGGGATTTTCCCTTCCCTTGGCAGCACTGATCTGGAATGGTGTGTAATGATCCAGTGGGTATATGCCATACAAAGTGATGAGTTATTAGGCGTGTGAGCTTTTCACACATAGGCCTGGATTTCTCTACATGGCTGCTGGCTTAGAGGGAAAGACCTTGACAGTCAAAAAAATAAAAAAAATAAAAAGAAACCCAGCACAAAAGCCCAAGGGAAATGGGGCTAGAGTGTAATGAGAAAAAGGAATAAATAAATGGGAAGCAATGTGCAAGCAGCACTTAAGTCTGTGTGAGGTTAACACTAACCACTTACTCCAAGCTAAATAAATGCTGCCTGGGGATTGCGATTAGAGCAGGCAGCTCGGGGGAGGCAGGAGCTCCTCAAAGCTGGAGCCAGGAGGAAGCCCTGGGAGCTTGGCAAAGCAGTGTGCATTTCTGAGCACTACACCCATCTGACTGAAGGGAACATGATGTTCACAATAAGGGTGTAAGCACTCCACTTCCATACCACACCCACCTAATGCACTGCCATCACGCTGCCAGGCTGAGCAGAGATGTCATGTCATTGTCACATCACCATCTGGGAGTCTCAATCAGACTGGAGCTGTCACGTGCCTTGCCCCAGCTGACCACCCTGTGTAGACAACAGCTCGAAATGCCTCCTTACCACTTTACAGTCCCAGCTCAGAGACAAATGGGCAGGCAGTCAAATGCAGATCAAAATCCTTCTCTGAATACTCTGCCTCTTGTAATACCTCTGCTTTTTCAGAAGCAGGTATTGGATAAGACTGCTCAGGCACAGCCCACAGACAGAAGCAGCAGCCAAATTATTCATTTACTTGTTCTGATTCTTATTACATTCTACCTCCAGGTACGTAATCAAGCTTTTATTCACCTAACTGCTTTATCCTCTAACAAGCTATTCATCTGAAGAGTTTGCGCTGCAGGATTTCCACTGTAAGGATCTTTCTTTGTTGTGTTAGAGATGGAATTCACTGCTTCAGTGCCACGCTTCTGCTCATTAAAAATAATTTCCCAGTGAGTTTGGTTCCAGTAGCTCTTCAGTCATATTAAAAGCCCTGTTGCAGCATTAGCTCCAGAGAGCATGCTAAAGACCAGCAGGGAAAATGAAAGGGAGAGAAGAAAACAAGAAGCTGGAAGGGCAAGACAGATTGCTGGCAAATGATAAGCAAGCCCAGGCATGCTGCTGCCCATTGGGGTAGTGATTCTAGCACCCTGGGAAACATGTTTCACTGTACAGTCAGACAGTGTCCTCACCAGAATGTCTCCCCAGCCCCAAATATAGCTCTCTACGTATTTTCTCTCCGACCTCACTCTCTTCGCTGCTCCCTTCCGCCTTACACCTTCCTTGGCTTTTTTCCTTTACTGTCACATCTTCCGTGCTCCCTAGAGATGTTTTGGAGCTTGTTTTCCAAGCATAGATTCTTTCCCAGTCTTTGTGGAAATTTGGTAAAGGGAAAGTCTGTGGCTTGTAACAGCAAATTCACTAACATGAGCACATAAGATGGCATGTGCAGCTGCCAGTGAGTTTACTTCAGCTCCTTCACTTTCAGAGCAGGCAGCTCTCTCATCAGAAAGTTTTGTATGTGTGGTGTAGGGCAGGCTTGCAGCAGCCTTCTATTTGTTACAATATGTAACATAAATTGACAACTTTCAGTGTAGCTCCCTGTTTTCACATAAATAAGAGAGATGGCACAGTCTGGAGGTAAAGAAAAATTATTTCAAGACACGAAGCATGTTAATCTCCCTCCTTTTGTGATTTAACCACAGGTACCAGTCAATGATCTATTGCTAATATACTATGTAAATAATGAGTCACATTATTCAGTGAAGCATCAGCTCAGACAAATACAGGAAGAAGCAATATACTACTTCTCATTGAGTGGGCCAATTTCACATCCAATGCAAGTCAAAAGCCTTCATGAGGCTTCTCCTCAGTTGATACAGCTTTATTAAAAAAAAAAAAAAAAAATCACAGCAATTTAAGAGTCCCTTAACATAAAAGTGCTGATTGCTGCAGGGAATTCATGACAGTACAATGCCATCTACTTCTCTTCAACTAGTAGAACTGGAGAAGTGGCACTCCTGGACATAGAAAAAAATATTGTGACTGGCCACTGTTCAGCCTAAGGCAATCTACTAAAAGATCCAAAAAGAAACTGCTTTTCTTGCTTAGAGAGAGAATATTGCTCTAACCCTAAGAGTCAGTGTGCTGGAAACCTCAGTGCCTGAGGTGAAACCAGAAGACAGAAAACCACTGGGCTTATAGTGCAGGGGGAGGCTTTCTAGACCTTCTTTATCTTTAATCTTATTGAAAAGAGCTGTCCCGCTCACTGTGACCATGTAATCTACTAGGAGGACAAGGGAATATAAATTGGGGCCTCCAGGCTTGAGTGGCTCATGTCAGTATTCACTACTGACTGTCTGCTTTGTTCCTCCACTGCACCACAAGAGCCCTTTGATTCACTTCTAGCTTCCTGCTATTCTAGCACTGCCAGGTGAGAAATGGCTCCTCCACCTGCGTTTAAGCCCTCAGGAAATACTGCAGTCTGTTTTATCTCCAATATCTGTTGAACTGGTATAATTGGGTTGTTTCAGGATGGATGAAGCAAGAACTGAGAACTGGGTATCCAAAAGTGTTACGGAAAGGAGAAAATGTAAACAAAATCTAAGACTTGAAGTTAAAATCTTAGACACTCCCCTCTCTTCCAACATACCAGCACAACTCTTCCAACATACCAGCACAACAGGTGGTATGGCAGCATAAAACATACTGGGAGAGTGACCGTCTTCCTCATATTGGTCCAAGGTGTGGTAATGGTAACATTTAGAGAGCATCTTTCACCGGAAAGGGGAAGTAGTAGTTTTTCCATTCAACAAAAGATGGAATTAAAGCAAAGAGAATGTGAAATGATAAAGCCAACATCAAAGAGCAAGCAGAGGCAGAGCTGAGAGCATAAACAGACCTTCTAGGTGCCTGGCTAGTACCCTCTCCCAGAAGGTGTGCTTTATAAAGCGCTTAAAGGAAAAATCTGTAGACTGTCAGATAGAACAGACATCCCCAAAGGACTGTGGAAAAATTTCAGAGGGGATGCACTGGAAACACTGCTGCCTAAACAGTTAAGTAGTCCCAGCCTTTGTAAATGCATGAATATATGAATACCTGGAAAGAAACAACCATGCACTGGTAGCACACACATAAGAGAAAGCCTTACAAGCCACTCTGTACTCTATCACTCTTACCTATTCTTTACTGGTCACAATACGTGGTTTCTAGCTAGATTTGCCAAGAAGTCTCCAGCACATAGGGTAACCACTGGACACTGGCCGAGACTCAAGCCGTCTGACTTTCAGTACCTGAGGCAGCATAGCTAGCACTGCAGTCGTGCTGGCTGGGACTCGCCTCAGGTAGGCCTCTACCTGTGAGCCAGTCAGCCAGACTTCCTTCTGAGACGATGGGGGCATTTCCTAGGCTGAATTCATCTGGTATCTTTTAGATGTCCATTTTAGAAAAAGGGCAGACACCAAGCCCACATCTCCCACACTGAAACTTAGGCTAGAAATCCAAATTTGAATGTGCATCAGCAAACAGATACATATACATCTGTAACTGAACTGTATCCTAGTCAATAGATGAGAACTGAGGATTCAGATAGCTTCACGTAAAATTCAAGTAATCAGAGCTAAAATGAAAGGTTACAAGAAGTCCCCTGTAGCTTAAAAATGGAAGCTTGTGTGCCACAAAGACCAGCAATGATAACATGCTCCTTCAAATACATTCCCCTGTATCACTGCACGCTGCCAGGAGCAAAGTGGTGCAGAATCTGTACTGTGCTCCAGTATGTTTGCCACCAAATCTAGATTACACACAGTGAAGCTATTGCAACTGGTCAACAGAGAGGCTGGTTATTACCTTAAAACCTATGATTGTAAATCCAGCTGAATTCCGACAAGAGACCATTACAACTCTACAACCCAGATTTAAGCCAGTATAAGTGAAATTTGATTCTGAGTGCAGTGGTTAGTGCGGCAAATCCAGCTCTTTCTCATGAATTCAATGAAGGGAAGGTTGTTAGCAATGACTCATCAGAGCAGTCTCTTAGGGAAATGTAGAGTTTAATTACCCCAGTGTACCATTCAGTGACTTCCCTAGACATACCACACGCTGAAAGATACGTGACAATGTGGGTGCCGCAAAGTTTATATCATCACGAGCTCGGGACAGCCATGTTAGTCATGAGTTTGATTCCTGTCTCCCTCTTCCCTGAAGTGCATTAGCTGCTATGGAAACAGTGCCATCAGCATGGGCAGGGCATCCAAATGAACGCCATGCTTATGCGAAATGATGCACCCTCTATGCAGAGCTCTAGCTAGGCCTAACCATGCATATTAACTAGTCCAGGTCCTTCACACATGGTCTGAGGTGCGTTTTCTATACAGAGGAGGTAATTCAGAGAAACTTTATGGTTCATTTCTTTACTCTTGACTCGTGGTGGGTTTCTTATACACTGTAATGTGATGAAGACAGCAAACTGCACAGCACAAACAGCTGCAATGATTGGCAATGTGCTATTTAGTTAAGGAAGGTTAAGGAATACCTCCCTGCTCCTACAATGTAAGACTAGAATCCCTCTGATGAATTACAGTAGCAATTTTTTTTTTTAATGTTTCTTGCAATTCTGCTTTTGAAAGGAGGTTGCAATAGATGCTACCTCAGCTGGATCAAGAAACTCACAGTGAAGCCAGACTTTTATATCCTCTTGTTAAACACCACTTACCAAAAAAAAGTCTGAGATGTAAATACAATCAAAATCAAACTTTAACAAAACAAACAAATGAAACAAGCAAACAAAACAAACAAACAAAAAACTCTCTGTTTCAGGGGCCTATCAAATTCCATATTCTCAATGAAAATTTTTACAGAAGAACAACGAAACAGGAACTTCCCTGCTCAATCCAGATAATGGCTCATCTGTTCCTTTATCTAAAAGTGAGAACAGCCAAATATTTGCAGCAAGATGTAACCAATTCCCTTTCTGCTGTTGCCACTCATTTCAATCCTATTGCACCGTAACCTGCATTGTTACACTCCTCCTGATCCCAGTCCTTGACCACAAACAGAACAATCAATTTGGTAAAGCTTAAAATGGTCTGAAATATTCACCAGATTTTAAGGCACTTTGAAAGCTATGAAATAATAATAAAAACAAACAAACAACAATAAAAATACGTAAGGCTTTTGCAGCAGGAATGTTCTTGTGATCTATTTAACTTCCCCAGTCTTTCTTGCTCTGCACTTATTTAATAACTAAAGCATAAATTCTGAGCTATCACAAGGAAAGCAACAGTCTGGATCTCTCATGCAAGCCTTGAAAGTGACTGAAGTATCTTTTACTTAACAACCAGTCCTACACCATTGTGGAGACCCAAGAGACTTGGGAAATCTCAGTGAAGCTCTAAGACAAAAAAAAAAACTGTAAAATTCAACTTATCACCTTATGTGGTGATAACTGTTGGTCACAGCACTCAATCTCCTAAAAGTCATTTCTGCTCTTTTTGCAAGAAGCAGCAAATGCCATCAGTATTTCACTGAAGAATATGAAAGCCTCAGTTTCCCAATACATTTTTAACAGAAACCTCCTGTGACTGAAGAAGCTGATTTCTTTTTTCTCTGAAATAGGACAATCAAATTAGACATCAGTAAATTGCTCATAGTAAATTAGACCTAATTAAATAAAGTCTGCCAGTCTGGGAAACTGAGTGGAGGAATATCATGTGAATATTAACTTTTATTAAACTGAAGCCAGAGAAGTCAGAATATTTAACACCTGAGCTTCAAATCACAATGAAGAAGCGAGTTGAGGACTTGAAAAGCTAAAGCCTTGGACTCCCCATTGCAATAAATAGTTGCAATGCTCAGTGTTTGGAAAAAGAAGGACAACTAGCCACAGGAAATGGGCATGTGTACGTTTTGCTTTTTTCTTCTCAGATAGAAAATTTCAAATGCTGTCTTTCAAATTGCTAATAACCTGTCATGCTTTGACAAGGCTGTTCTGTCTACTATTTGTTGTTAAACAGAACCAAAAAGGAGCACGTCTGCGATGGGGATCTTACACATCTTCAGTCTTCCTGGAAGAACACCAGTAACAGACAGGCTGTGAAGCCAAATAGTTCTTCAAAGACCAGTGGAGCTGCACAACTCTCCCTTGCATCCTAGTCGAGTCCGATGGCTGAGTACTAAGAGTTAAAATCCCGCAAAGTCTGCATAAAGTCCAGAGGCAGAGCATTCCTGTGGAGCTATGACAGATAGTTACTACAGCCTCCTTACCATGTGTGCAATTCTCAGTCACATCAGCAGATATCTTGTTTAACCTGGAACTTCTATAACTCGAAGGAAACAATGACACATTCTAATTATAATGCTTTTCAACCTTTCCAGTTTGTACACACACAAACTTTTTTCAGACCTCTTTTGTAGATCTCTGCAGTTATTTTAAGCCAAATGACAATAGGCTTGTTTTTAATTACATTTTTTATATAGCTTAGATGTAGTCCACCCACCTCTAAGTCAAAAACTAAAGACATTCCAGTAGATCTTTTCCACACCTTACTATCAAATCCACAAACTTAAAATAAAAAGCCAGTTAACTAGTAAGCTTCTGTAGCAATGATCTGTATTTTGAAGATACTTCCACATTCTTTAATCTCCAATAGAAGAGCAATGTGCAACCAACCACATGGTAGTATTTGCATTGCACTCTGCAGGGCTAAGACAATATTCTGATGTCTGCATGCTGCAGGTTGGCCTTTCAAGATAGATAATCCTGAGCAACCCTGCAGCAAACGTAGGATGAGTGCATCTACTTCTGTCTGCATCTCTCGGTATCCTATTCCTATATGGTGCTCACAGTTTTGAGAAGAAAGTCTGCAGAGATAATGACTGCAATTTGGAAGGGCTTCTCTTTGTTTCCCTTTCCAAGCTGGCTTGCTGAGGCGGCACTAATTGCAGAACAAGGCTTCAGCTCAGGGGGCCTCACGAGCAGAGCTGCCTGGTCCTGAAGCTTAATTCCCTGATTCTTGACCTTGGAACAGCAGGGACAGGGGAGAAGAGGGAATGTATCTGACAGTTGTTGCAGCGAGGATGGCAGAGCGGCCTCAGGGTTTAGGACATAGACCTTGTCCTCAGCTCTATTTTCTGCTGGATGTCAGCTGTGGACATCTCACAAAACCCCCTCCTTGGATTTAGGTTTCTTTGTCTCTTAATAGGGATGATCAACTGTTTTGAGATATTTGGAAGACAGAAAATGTGAAAAATTCTTGCAGCATTTCATTATTAAATATAGGACGAGACAAACACCTCTGAATTTTGTTATTATTCAAATAGATAAATATAGATCTGGTTGCACTGAGTCCCTTCTGTGTTTTCCTTCTGTGACTATTATAGCAAGTGACATGCAATGTGGAATGAGAAAAATGGAGAAAAAGGTAAAAGGAACAATTTTAAACTTGTATGAGAAACTGTTCACAGAAAATTAATTTTGACTGTGTTACCTTATTTGCTTTTGAGGCCTGACTTTAAGAGCTACAGCCATCTTATAGAAAAAACACAATGTGATTTTACAATAAAAATAATAATAATAAAAAAATTGATTGTAACGTCTGCTGAACTCTCCTATAGCCAAATCCCTGAGTAGCTGCCTCTTATATGACATCTGAAGAACCTTCTTTCTTTTCAAGGAGTGAGTGTTCTGTGTAGCAATACAAAAATAAATCATATTGCACCATAATTCCACAGGAAACTAAAAATAGGGATTTGCACCAAACGCGCAATTACTGGTCAGCAACCACTGCTAAGTTACAAACTGAGCAGGGCTGTCAAATCCCAAAAGCTTAAGAAGAACAGTATTAACAGGGGAGAGGAGTGGGACTAACTGTCCACAAGGAAGATGAGAAGGCAACACCTCTCCAAAAGGTAAAGAGTATTTCAGCAGACAGACTTAACCTTGCAGCTGCACAAACCCTGAACCATGGGGCCAAGAGAAGGGCTTCTGTCCTGCCATCATGCACACCAAGGGCAGCTCCTTCAGTTATACCAGCACGACCGAGAGGCCCACACTCAGGACAGTCCTGCTGGGCAGAAAAAGGCACGGAAGACTCCATCGCCAGAGAAAACAAGGTCAAACTTCCAAGTGATGTTCTTTTGGTTTGGTCCCCTCAGCTTCACCTATGCTCCCTGCTTATGGCACACAAATAAATGGATAAGCACATGGCTAATTTTCAGAGACTCAAGCTAACCCCCAAAGATAGTTGTGCACCTTGTGGGGGAATCTTTGCTTACTCTTCACTAACAGCTTCAAAATTCCCCCACTAGGACTGATGGGAGATTTATACTCACTTCATAGCAAGCAAAAGGTCAACCTTCAAGGCAGTTTTACTTCAATGGAGGCAGATGGATAGAGGTGAAGATGCTGAGATAAGAGTATACTATGTTGAAATAACACAGAAGCACAGCCCAGTCTTACCTCTTCTCTTTTAGACTGGTTATGAACCTTACAGATACTAAAATAATAGCAACAGAAATGCAGAGAAGAGCATAGAAGAAAAAGATACACTAGTACAAAACATCATGTTGTACACAATAGTCAGACTATGTCTTCTGTACATGTAAGGGGACAAAGACATTTTGAGGTGCTTTCAGTTCTTCAGACACAAAGTGCTGCATGTGAGCAGGGTGTTATAATTGTTATTACTCCATAATGCTTACACTTAACAACAAAAACAACAACAAAATCAAATCCCAAATCCTTCTTAGGAATAGAAATTGGCTATCTATGATCCTGCAAATGCTCATTACAATGTACTTCTGAGGACATTGATTTCTGTACCACTTTTCTCCTGTGTAGCTGTTGATGTAGACACCTTTCACAGAAAAAAAAAAAAAAGAGCACATTGCCAGAAAGGTGCTCTAAGAGCATCTGGTAAAAGAGACAGAACTGTAAATGCTCCTGAAATGACAATTTGTTCGTTGGGTCACAGTGGCATCTCATGACAACATTTTGCAATTTTATTCTTTACTGTATGCCACCTGATTAGAATGAGCCTTTGTAAATCCAAACAGAAGCAAGTTTATAGCAGTTAGTACTTCTAAATTAAACAAAACCCCTTCCCTCTTATTGACAAAGACATGTATATTTTTATCTCCAAGTGTTTCCATTCTACAACTGTGACCAAGAAAAATCTGTAACATGATAATGCAGTCCTGGCAGCTGCTACTGAAAGAAGCCAATTCCCACCTGACATCCTCAATGACTATTGAAGGGCTCTTCCCAAGCATCTTCCAACATCTACATTATACAAAAAGTTATAACTATACATTATTATATAATAGCATATAGTAATATAATAATGTAATGATATATAATTATATTAGAATTAAAATTAATATGTAGCATTAAAATTAAAATGTATCATTATTCCACAATATTGCAAGTCACAATATGTTTTGTTTATTAAGATGGTTAATACACTGGAATGGCAAAAAAATCTCAATGTCAGAGCTGCTTCCCATGGATAGATGGGGCTTCATCTGGTCAGCTAGAAGAGAACATTCCACTTCCATATCCTCTCATAAACATGTATTAGCAGTTGTACTGGACAAGCACAGGCTTAGCAAACACACTGCTCTGGCTACACAAACTGCGTGCTCAGAGCTACTAATATCAAACACATCGATCCTGTTCTGTACAACATAGATACTAACTTCACCATTAGAGCTGCTGAGCATTTGAAGGGAAATGCTACTTTCTCCTTTTCTTATGTTTCTCTTTTTAATGCAAGGATCTTTTCCAGATACTTGTTAAAGTAGCAAGTTTCCACAGACCAAGCATTAATTATTGTCTCAGTTTCAGAAAGGCTGTAGTCACAGCATATTGTGTTGGTCAGAACTGTCACCTTTATCCATACTGTCCCTGTTCGTTGATCATCTCTGCCTGTCATCTCATCTTCTTTTTAAAATAGAATCTCTTTGAGAAAGGGACCACATCTTCATAACATGCTTACCCAGTGACTAGCATAAGAAGGCCTCAATACAAATACAGAAACATTTTTTCAAGAATGAACGGAAGCACAGAGGACTTCACTGGCCATAGCAGTGATCTTAAAAACCTAAAGATGCCTGGCTTGATGTATTGCACAGAGGGTTCCATTTCTCAATAATAACGTTCACATTTCAGTCTGAAGAGCTTTGCAGCAAACATTGCTGGCATTTGTCCATCTAGGAGCTACCAGCCACCATATTATATACAGACCAAAGATAAAATTAGATTGAGAACAATGTGTAGCATCTTCTAGAGCACAATGACTCACATTCACACATGAGATTGTCAAGCTGGAACACAGTCACGGAGAGTATAAAAACAAGAGTGCAGTTGAAAGTACATCTCTATATTCTTTTGTTGAAAATACGGAGAAAACTACAGAGCTAGGGACATGCTGGTGTTCTCCAGCTTATCAGTTCCACAGGCCAAAGATATTCATAGACCATAACAGACAAATAATATCACCTCCTCCTTCCCAACACTCTGCAAATCACCAATCAGAAAGAATTCACAGGAAAAATGATGGCAAAACAAAGATTAAATATCCCTAAGAGAAGTCTCAGGAGAACCTATTCAGAAGGTGAAACTTTTTTCTGTAATAACATGGCAGCTTGCACAAACATTCCATGTTGCTTTGATCATATATCCTAGCTTAGCAGAGACTGGAAAATGTGGGATTCTGTACAATTCTGCCACTCAGGAAAAACATATTGTTTTCATTGTGGTACACGCAAAAGGAGAGAGGTAAGTAGATCTGTTTGTTTGCAACCATCCCTTCTCTTCCCTCATTTCAACTTCCCATGAAATCGGCAATATTGTTTAATCTCATTTCAGCTCATTCTTCATCCCAATAATGGTTGCACAGCCTTGATCATCAACTAGTGCAACCAGAGTAAGGAAAAGACCAATTTTGCCTTCTAGTCTGCTGTTATCAACTTGAATCCACAACCCCTCATGTTTTATAACTCATCAGAAAATAGTCCTTCAAACAATTGCTGGGTCCTCACTGATGTCAGTGCCTACAGCAAATATTGTCAGGAACCACCTCCCAAGCACTGTCAACACCTCTCAGTGAATGTGTTCAAAAGATGCCTCCCAACTCTTGTCAAGAGCTATCAAAAGATGTGGTCCGATGCTAGCACCCGATTGCTATCACCTCACAACAGGTGGTCAAAGCCACCTCCTGACTGCTGTTGACTCCAACCAACGAAGTCACTTGTCTTTATTCATGATAACAGGAATACAGTCATAATGCACTTTATTTATTTATTTATTTACTTATATAACAGCTAAATATGTTATTTACAGATTAATCTCACAATCGGCAGACGTTATTCTGTACCTTGGCCTAGGCTAGTGGGGAATCCCTACAACACATGAGAGTCATGGCTCTGCATACCAATGAACAAGAATTATCCATCCATTTTGTCCAAGTCTGAATAAATTACTACTACAACTGCCACCACTTATGCATGGTGGATCTTATTGATATGAGATTTACCCTCTGTCATATTCAGCTGAAGCTTCCTTTCTCAAGATTTCTCTTTTTCCTTGTTGTACCTTTTTTTTTTTTTTTTTGCTATGGTTCACTGTAAGCAACACTTCTCACTCCTTGATTTTCAATAATTATCTCATCCCTACTTAGTCACGAATTGACTCAAGTTGCACATATTTAGTTTGTTCATATAAATTCACATGCAACTGTTTGACTCCCTTAGGAGATGTGAAAAGCAAACCGTGCTTTTAGTGAAAGGAGAAAAATGACAGATTGTCCCTCAATGTGTGTGTGTATATATATACACACATACACTGTATGTTCTGGCACATGGTAGGGTGTATTTACTGTATGAGGCCATATGCTTGAAGAATTAGAACAGAGGAAAAAAGCCAATTTCTGAATGTTGTATGTCTACTTTACATATTGTCAAATAGATTCTAAATATATGGGAAACAGAGTTCATGAGATTCACAACATAATTCATACAGGACAGGCAATCATATATAAAGATCAGCAAGTGTTCAGGAGTCAGATTTACAAAGAAAGAAGGTGCAGCACTTCTTCTTATCTGTATGAAGACGTATCACTGCTTCTGTCTTTTCAGCTTTCCAAAATACCTCTCTCTCAAAAACTCTGAGCAAGCTAAATGTAACAGAAGCATTAACACAATCCTTGCATTATGTGGACTAAGTTTCCATAAGCTCAGTGATCTCTGCACCATACTACATCACATATACAAATATGTCCAGACTGAACATGTAGATGCGTTCAATGGATGAAAACAGTGGAAGTTAACAGGCTTTTCAACCTAACAGAAAACAGCATAACAAGAAGAATTGGCTGAGAGCTGGAAACTGAAGCCAGATAAACTCTGATGAGAAACAGGACTCAATATCTTCCAGCTAGGTTGAACAATCACTTGAATAAAATATCAAGGGAAGTGAAAGGTCTTCCAACCTTTAATATCTCAAAGTCCAGACTGGGTGTCCTTCTGCAGGTTTGCCTTACCAACACAAGCTGCAAGACTCAGCATAGGGATCACTGGGTACAATTCCAGTGCCTGCTCTGTACAGAAAGAAGGTCAGACCACTTCTGGCCTTAAAGTCTAGGAATCTTAAAGCAATAGTGAATTTTATGAGTTACAAAGTAGAAAAGTGCCTGTCCATGGGCTCCCTTGACAATTTTTCTTATTTTACTCACATATTCCTGTTAAAATAATAATAAAAAAAAAGAAATAAAGAAAAAAAAAAACTTTGCATATCTCAGGTTGCCACTCAAAGGAACCTAAACTAATTGGAAAAAAATAACTGATTGACCATAAGAGAGAAAAAATGAAAATTAATTGAAACAAAGTACTGTGGAATACTAGGTACTGAGTGAACAAGACTTTTCGGTGAATTAACTCTCTTAAACCCATTTCAGGTTCGCACCAATAAAATAATAATAATAATTTAAAAAGCACTAAATATATTCCACAATTTTTACTAATATTGCAGAACGATCTGGCACCAGAAAGGGCTTCTTTCAGTTTTGGAAAAAAAAGGTTATGCTTGTAATCAGAAGAAATGTAAATATTCAGAAAGAGTAACTCACATGCATGCTTTCATACCCTTTGTTGCCTGTTGTTTTGTTGCATTAGAGGCTTCTTTTATTCCCTTCTGTTATTAGGGGGGAGAAGTAGCGCTGTTATTTGACATTTCCTCCACTCCGTCAGTGCTTGAGTGGAAACAGAGGAGACTAGTTCTTCAACAGCAATAGTTAAAGGTAAGGGCCACACACAATGCATTTGTGCCTATTTATCTATGTCAAGTCTTGCCTTGTGAACTCATCATTAAAATAAGAGTTGGGACAATGGTTGTTCTGGGGAAATTCTAGACAGGAACTGGATCACCTCTTCATGCTACTTAGGAGTATAGAGAATAAGACATGCTCTTCTGAGTTCATGCACCATCTTCTCTGGAACCTCCTAACTGGATTACATAGTGCCATTGTGAAATAACCAGCTCTCTGATTTTGTAAAGTTGTTCTATTAAATTAACAGTTGTGAATAATTTAAATTACTAAAAGGCTTATGTTCATTTTAGTCTAGCAAAGTGTGGCAATAAATGACTTCACTGTGCATCAAATCATGATCTCCTCTTCAAAAATGTCCCAAAACCACAGATGACTTAATAGGCGACCTTTAAAAATAAGGTTCTTCACAAATAACAGATGAGAAGCTCTGGTGCTTTCACAGAAACCCATTCTTACATTGTGATGGCACTAGACATCACCTATACAATGTATTTCCTAATATTTCAGTTAACTGCTGCCTACAGTATACTTCTGCAGTCTTGAGAGACCAGACCTAACTTCCCATTCCAGACTGGCCACTGATTCTTTGTGGAACCTAAAGTCTCTTCCAATTCCACTACCTCAGTTTCCCTTACTTTCAACTATAAGTATGAAGATGTTGTCGGTTTCTACCTCAGAGGGCTTCTGAGGAGTAATTCTCAGATGATTTGAAGTGCTTTGATATTCAGGTAGAAACTATGAATGATTAGCAGATGTTGTTGTTACGGTGACAACTTCTTACATTTTAAAATCTAACTTTCTGTGTGAAAGAAAAAAAAAGACCTCTTGGTTTCTACAGCAGACCTTAGATTGTGACTTGATTTTAACCTTAAAGTTTCTATTAACACTTTATTGTTCAGGGAAAGAAGATTGAAAGCAGGGGCCTGAAAAGAATCAGAAATTCACACAGAACCTCTTCCTGATCTTACTTATTAATAGCCACTTCAGACCTGCAGCACTGACCCCTAATAACCATTATTATGGCACTTTGCCCAATGATTAGAAGGGTTTTTCTTCTACTGTGCTGAGCAACTACGGTGTCCAGCCAGCCCATGAAGAGGTAGGACTCGATGCAAAAAGTGAACAAACAGCAACAATGACAGGACAAAAAGGCCTTCGACAGAGGAAGATTGATGGTGGCAAACAGAGAAGTGTCACAAAGCCAACCTCACGCTTGCCAAACTCCAAAGCCACATTTGTCATCTGTGGCACTTTCTCCCTGGTGCAGGCTGCTTGTCAAAGGGACTAGTTCGAGTGTTCAGCAGGCGAGGAGATGTGGAGGTGAAGAAGTGAAGACATCATTCTTCATTACTCACTTCAGGAAGGGGGAAAGGAAAATAAGAAAGAGTCGACCACAGTACAGTCTTGATTAATTACCAGACTTGGCAGTGACAGTGAAAGCAAGAGCAGGGTGAATTTTGTTGCTATATACACTCAGCACAAACACAATTTCCCTGAGAACCATCAGCTAAATGAGGCAAGAATAAGCACCCGGATCTGAAGGCCTGAAGTCTGAAAACAGAGACCTGCAGGGATGTCCAGCCCCTCTCCCCTCTGCACAGCTGCTGTGGGCCTCAGGCCTTTCTGATGGGCAAATCTTGTGGACTATCAGTAACTTCAGCCTTGCAGTAAGCAAGATCTTGCATATGGAGTTGTCAATGCACAAGCTGCACAGAGAGACAATGAGAACAATTCTGTTGTGTAAAACTGAAATGACTACAAAGGGGATTTAAAAACTTTCAAAGTGTTAATCACATACAACTCTTATACTTTTTCTCTAGCTGATCTCTACCCTAAATTTGTCAAAGACTTTGAAAAACCTACCTGTAATGCCAAAGTTGCCAATAACTGGTCTCTCCTTAGATGTTATTTAAAGCAATTTAGAGTGCAGTTATGCTAGGAAAGCAACTCAGTTAAAATGCCATTATAGGTCTCATACCATGTGCACTTAGTCTTCATGAAGAAATGTTTTTTTTTTTCCTTCCCTAATTGCCAACCTTGTAAACTCAGCCTGTGCTCTGAAGTTTACACCTTTCCAGCTCATATATCATCTGAAATAAAGAATGCATTTGGGGGCTTTTTAAACAATTATATAAAAATGCATAAACTACGAAGGAAGATGCATCGCTTTTCTCTCAAACTTGTGCTGACTTTAATAAGGGTGAAAAATATTTCAAATGCATCTTAATCTGTATATCCTTCAACTCTTAAGTCTGCAGTTACAATGGGTTACAAATTGTTTCCATTATTATTTGAGCAAATTGGTTTGAGATCATATTCCAGCAGATTCCAATCACAGTGGCAGCTACTGGAAACCACTTGTCCCATGTTCTTTAGTAATAAAATTGCTTTCAACAGTGGTTGAGTGGGGATTAGACCAACTGATGACAATCACAGTTGAACGACCGGTCACTTTCTAAGTACATACATAGCCCAAATAGGCATATGGCTGATGAAGGGCTCCCAAAGTATGAATCTCTCTGGTACCCAAAATAAAGGACTCTGAGACAGAGGACTTGGACTGTAAACGACGTATTTTCACTGTCCCTAGAACAAGGAAAATTTTCTGAATTCAGTGGTCTGAATAGGGGTAGAGGGTCTAAAAAGCATAGTCCCCAATGTGGCCTCTCCCATTCTCCCCACTCCTATCTCCAAGACAGGCACAAGGACATCCAAAAAGCTTGGACACAGAAAACTACACAGGTATTCAATTCAGCTAAGTCAGCAACACTTCTGGGCATAGAAACTCATACTCTTTAGGAACAGAGTAAGATGTATTTTGGTGGAAAACAAACAAACAAACAAAAACCAGAAAAAGCAGATATATATGGTGTCCCAGGCAGTTATGCTGCCTAAGCAATTTTCAGTACCACCTAAGATGAACTTTATACACACCAAAGTGCTTTCATGGATCCTGCCCACAATCTTTTGGAACTCAACCTATCAATCTGCCTGGCAGCAGCAGATTTCACAACCTTCAATGTACACATCCTCCCAAAATGTGAAGGAGGCAAGAGCTATTACCATCACTTTCACAGCTGGGAAACTGAGGCCTAGAATACAGGCAGAAAACAACGCAGCAGACAGAAGACTATCCTTCAGAAAGCCATGAACGAGCTGTAACCAAGGTGCACCATTTAGAAGCATCACATGTCCACATCAATTAGCTTTTTTGAGAGGCAGAGACTCACAGCTTTATATGGACACCACAACATTGCTGTGAGGATAGCACATATCTCTGCCCTGACCTGCTCTATACAGTATGGAGACACCAGCTGTGCAGAGCTGGACCAATGCACCCTGCATCACGCCCCACTGTGCAGCACAAAAAGGCCAGTCACTGCTCAGGATCACCTTCCATGTCCGTGTACAGCAGAAGTTACGGCAAATGCACAAAACCTAAACTCCTAAAAATGGCATTGTTTTCACCTCCGTGCTTGGCCCTCTATCCTGATTATGTTAAAAATGGTCCCATCTCTTCAGTGCAGAAACACTCTCACCCTCCAAGTACGCATGTTTTCTCAGGAAAAATGACTCAGTTTCTGAGTAAAAGTAAACTTCCTTCAGACGCTTTGTACATCATTGCCTTCAGCACCATTTTCATGCAAAACTACAGTGCCTGTTTTTATCAGAATTTCTCAGAAAGCAAAATCTGAGTAGGTGTGAAATCCACAGAAGGAAAACTGTAGTTTTGGGCATTTTTTTTTTTTAAGTTTTAATTTCACCTGGTTCTAAACTTCAGCTTAAGGTGCAGAATATACATACATACTAGGGACCTGTCTTTTCCCTGACACACTCTATTCATTGAACCTATGCAGTGAAAGCCAGTTCTTGAAAGACTGCTGTACTTTGCATCCATTTTTCATGTTCACTGGTTCTCAGAGTCCCTCCCTACAGCTGAGGCCTCAGTACAGCTCTGAAGATCTGCGCCGCGCCGTCCCCTCCCCATCAATTCCACTCTGAAAGCACCCAAATCTGCTCTCAAACAAAGGAGAAGCATACCTCCAAATCCTGAATGGCTTTCCCCTTCACCCCACCCTGCAGGTATCCATAACATTGTCCTTTCCACATAAGTCTCCAAGTTATTGCCACTATCCTTCTTCCCGGCCTGCCAATGAAGCCTGACAACACTTTCTCTTAATCACCCAAAGCCATCAGTCATTATGAGTGACATCCCAACTCACAGCTTGAACATATTACACCCACAGAAATCCCATCACTGTCTAGGCTACACACTGACAGCTTCTGACCAAGCACTCTAAACCAGGCCTGGGCAAAGGATCTGAGCAGAATAACACAACAGATCTACAACCACAAGGCCGGCACTCTCCTGCATCCTCTGGCCATCTCAGAGCTCCACAGCAACAGCAGGAATGAGATTTAGGCCGTAAGATTGCTGAGGCAGAAACCATATATTTCGTTATACACAAATTCAAAACACTGTATGACATGTCTTTATCTTTATGCTTGAACTAACAGAGAATTGCCATCCATGGAGATGGAGTTACGATGCAGTTGAGAGATTCTTACTCCAGCTGGTAGTGGAAGCTATATACAAACACACAGTTCATCAGACAAGGGAAGAACTTCCCACATCTTGCCCCACAGCTCAAACTGAATGCTGTAGATGTTGAAAAACACACTGAGTTCTTTCTTATTTATTCTTCCATATTTGCAGCTAAGCATAAAGGCACTCATGAAAGTCGGAAACAAAAAAATGCCTAAGAAACAAACAAACAAAAAAGCACGTGGTTTCAATCCCCCAAACACGAGCCAGAAATACTAAAAAAGGTACAAGGAAAGTCTTTCCACATTGGAAAGAATTATATATAAGTTCTGCAAAAATGCTGAGTGGATCTTAGATATTACTTAGTCCATGCTTAAACAGGATGATCTCTCCGTACCAGTCTACCCCGTGGCTCTATCATGCGGAGCAGACCTAACTCTCAGTGTTCTTTGCACTAGGTGTCAAACACCAGGGAACAGACACTGAAAGAGAAATGCATCCCCTAGGTTCAATACCTGCAAAAGCAGCATCAATCTTGTCATTTAGTGTGTGTTCAGATGTTTATCCCCACTCTGCTTAGGCTGGTAAGAAGTATGGATCAGATGCTTAATGTTTTTAACAGCCACCTAACACCAGAATCAATACTGCCAAACGCCATGGGCTGTCCCTCATTAATGCCCTTACATTAGCGGTGTCTCTGATTTAACATACTTTTAATGGCTTCCAGCATTTGATCTATACACTTCACTTGCCTAAACAGAAAGAAACAAACATCTCTTGACACACTGTACAAAATGTGCATGAGCTATGCAACTAGAAAAGAAGCAAAGTATGAACACTAGGGCCGTGGATGTAGATCAGAGTCACACTCATCACTGGTCTTGGCTCTTTAATTAACAGACAAAATTTCAAGATCCCAGCAGAAAAGTGGTAGTAAACAGTTAGGAAATTTATGGGTTTGCAGGCATCAGAGAATGAAAAAGAGAGCAAGGAAGAGAGTAACTTTTATGTCACTTCTGGTGTTTAAGGAATTATTTGGGTGCTATAAACATGAGGACTGCCAAAATGCTCAGACTTTCCTTCTTTGGGGCTTGTGCAAAACCCACTCCTCTCCTGTCCTAATGATGTATCACACAGCACAAAGATATTTCTGTGGGACAACACAAGGTGGTACCAGGTGAATGTGCAACTATTTTGGGATACTCTGGGGCCTCCTGTGATGAGCTGATGGTTTGACTACACAACACAAGCACCCATGGGCAGATGGATTGTCCTACTGCATAAACACTAACAGGGAGCCACAGAAATAACCTTCAGTGGATCCCAACCCCTCAGAATTATACAATAGGCATTGTCTATACAAATACATGTATATACACGTACATGCACCCAAGACATACAATCTCTCCTTAACATCCAGAAACTAATTACAGCCTTGACAGCTTTGGTCTTGTATCCAGACAAACTGCATAGCCAAAACCTATACGTAATCTACAGAAATGCATCTCCGGATTCCTACAATTGTGGCCACATCTCAGTGAAAAGCATTCTTCTTTAAAGGATGACAAACAGCATCCACATGCTTTTTAGAGCTTTGCTATTATGACTGTATCCTAGCAGCTTATCATATGTTTCCATTCCTGGGGTCTCCGAGGAAATTCCTTTGCACCTGGTTACTGCTGGATTTTAGATTCCACTATGACAGAGACCAGCTTTGCATTTCCACAGGGGCTCTGCCCTCTGCCTTAACAACTAGCACAGACCTTACTCTATAAAGCAATTCAGGTGGGCAGATGACAAGGCATTGCTCCTCCATGCAGCTTGCCCCACCTGTCACCATATGTTAGCTCAAAAATTTTGTTCCAGCCTTATACTGTGGCTGCCTCCCATATAAATCAATCTTTCACCTTCCACTTCTTCATCATGAGCCATTCAGAAAACATAATATTCCCTGCCCTGCAGAAAATGGGGGGGACAGGAACCTGGGAGCCCCTTGCCCCTAAGAGAGTGGTGCATCACTCTCAGAAATGCACACAGGGATTTTTTTCTAACTTACTATCATCTGTAACTCAGCTGTTACCTCTATTCCATCTCTGACTCTGCCAGCCTCATTTCTTTCCAATATGCACACTTGTGCACATCTCCCTGTCTCTCAAGAGAAGAATACAAGAAAGGGCTGGTAGAGAGGAAGAGGAGGAAGACAGCCCATGATCTCTGCTCTGTAACACTAGGAGGAAGGTGTGCGGGGGATGGAGTAAGGCTGGAGCTATCATCCAATAATCACAGCTCAGGGAGAAAAGCTTGCACTGCAAGGCATGCAACATCTTTGGAATGTGTTTTTCACTTGATAACCAGATTTTCTTTTATATTCTCTTCCTTTCCCTGGTTTTCTCTCTCCAACCTGTAGCACATGGGAATATTTTACTTCTATTATTAAAGCCGAGTTTTTTCTTTCCTGTTCTCAACGGTGAAAAAAAAAAAACAACTAAACAAACGTTAAAAAAAGAAAACTCACAAAAAACAGCACTCTCTTCAAATCCAGTTAGAGTAGCTCAGGAAAGCAGCTAAGTTGGACCAAATATAGGAGACAGCGATGGAGGTCTTCTGGCCTCACAGTTCCTTTGGGGATTTCCTATGTGGTCACCTTCTGCAGTAAAAATCCTAGGGAGAGCATTCTGTCTGCTGCTGTCCAGGCCTTGGAAGTAAGAACTTGGAGTACCTCTATTTCCTACCTGCATAACCTCCCTCCCTCATGTTCACGTTTCAAAGCGGTTAGGACTCAGTATCATCAAATGCCCTGTGCAAGGAAGCATGCTCTGGTAAAAAGGGGTCTTTAAAGGGTCAGTACAGTGGACAAGCGCATTGAACCCAGACACAGAAGGCAGCAGCCCATGACTGTACTGTATAGAAGCTCATTCTCTATCTCACCAAAGGGAGGTGTGAAGGAAGAGAAAACCCTGATACCATCCGTAAGAATGCAAACATGGTCCAGTAGCACAGGCTCTAGACTAAAGGTTAGGAGGTCTAGGCTTATTCCCAGCCATGACTCTCTCCTCTACAGTGAAGTACTGATGATGTTACACCACTTCTCCAAAGTTCAATTTCTCCATCTGTAAAACGGGCATGTGTTGGCACTCTTCCACAAAGCAAAAAGATCCACAGAAGACTGCCAGATAAGTGCTAATTATTGTTAAAAATATGATTCTGTCCTAACTCCTTCAGACACAGTAGCAGCAGCTTAGAAAGTGAACAGCACAATCTCAATAATGATGATCATCCCAACAGCAGTAGTATGTTTAGCTCTGTATAAATCAGGCCTGGCAGTTTGATGAGTTGCAAGGAAGGCGATATTACGTCTCAAGAGGAATGGACAAGTGCTGACAGCTCACCAAAACTTCCTCTGCACAGACATTAAGAAGCTTTCTGCAAATGCTCAAACTCCCGCGAGAGAAAAGAACGGTGGGGAGAGTGAGAAAGAAAAACATTTTGTAAACTTTTTTTTCTCAATTGTTTTGACTTCTGCTGCTGCTCCTTCTCCCTCCCTATCTCTTTTTATTACAAATTAAATAATTACTGGTCTGTAGCCCAAAACACTGAAGATTTCACATCTTGCTTGGTCTAATTATATCAGCCGACCTGACAAAATGGTTTCATCAATGGAATTGCATTGCAAGAGCTCTGGCTAATCAATTGTTTGACACTTAATTAAGAACTCTGCTGGTCTGTGAGGATTCAGGGAAGAGGGGGGGAGAACTTGGGCAGTGGAGTGTCTGGATATGCAATGTAGAGCACAGGTTGTTAAAACTCCTGGCACAAATAGACCTCCATTTCCCTCGCTGTTTCTGCTCATCTTCTAGCCTTAATATTACACCTCACACTTTATCCGTCTCTCTAACCACTTGCTTCATTTTTTTATTTTATTTTTTTATTACTTTAATCTCAGCCCTGCTACCAGTAATGGCTTCAAAACCCCTCTAGGGCCTTAGATCTACTTTCAGACAGATGTTTCCAAAGCAGGCTACAGCAGACAGGCTTGAAGCATAACACTTCAAGCAGAAAGTGCATTGGACCTCACACACTGATCAGGCTGAAGTTCAGGCAGCATTCGGAGAGGAGACCTCCACAGAAAAGTCAGGCCTCCACAGTGAGAGGAACCCCAGAGAGGGCGTATGTCCTTCCCCTGAGTCAGCACCCACCCTCCCAGCGAGCACAGTGCTTGCAGATCCTTGCCAGCTGCAGAGGAAAGGCCTCCCTTTGAAAAACACTGCTACCGGCCCGTGCGATGCGGGAATCACCCAGCAGAACAACCTGTGATCTAGGTCTGCTGCAAGCAGGTCGTTGTGTTTCTTTTGAATAACTAGTGCACACAATTCAGAGCTCAGGCTGGTTTTCATGGTTATACTGGCTTTCAGTTGGCTATGGGAGGACAGATGATACTCATTCTGGCATGAAGTTGGAAAAGAACAGATAACATTTGATCTAGCACAAATCTTGTAATTTGCTGCAGAGATAACCCACTAACACTTTTTGAATAACTCTATACCAGCAACATAAGTTTGATCTGGATCGGTGCATTGTATCATTTGGTGACTGTGTGCTTTGATCTGGCCCAAGAGCAGAAAGTAAAACCTGTGAGCTATTCAAAAACTACCATTTAAGAAAGTGGCATTTAAAAATAAATAAAATCTAATAATAAGAAACAACCTGCTTATCAGAGTCTAAAGGTAGTTTACCAGAGTTTAAAGAAAACACATGGGAGTTGTACCCAATGGCATTTCTCTTCAACATTTTTATTAATGACATAGACGACGGAATCGAGTGCACCCTCAGCAAGTTTGCAGACGACACCAAGCTGAGCGGTGCAGTTGATACCATAGAGGGAGGGGATGCCATCCAGAGGGACCTGGACAGGCTGGAGAAGTGGGCCCAAGAGAACCTCATGAGGTTCAACAAGGCCAAGTGCAAGGTGATGCACTTGGGCTGGGGCAATCCCAGGTACTTATACAGACTGGGAGAAGAAGAACTCGAGAGCAGCCCTGCGGAGATGGACTTGGGGGTCCTGCTGGATGAGAAGCTGGACATGAGCCGGCAGTGCACGCTTGCGGCTCGGAAGGCCAACTATGTCCTGGGCTGCATTAAAAGAGGGGTGGCCAGCAGGGAGAGGGAGGTGATTGTCCCCCTCTACTCTGCTCTGGTGAGACCCCACCTGGAATACTGCGTGCAGGCCTGGGGCCCCCAGCACAAGAAGGATGTGGGGCTCTTGGAACGGGTCCAGAGGAGGGCCACTAAGATGATCAGAGGGCTGGAACACCTCTCCTATGAAGAAAGGTTGAGGGAACTGGGCTTGTTTAGCTTGGAGAAGAGAAGGCTCCGGGGAGACCTCATTGTGGCCTTCCAGTACCTGAAGGGAGCGTATAAACAGGAGGGGGAACGCGTGTTCACACACGTTGATAGTGATAGGACAAGGGGAAATGGTTACAAACTAAGACAGGGGAGATTTAGGTTGGATATTAGGAGGAAGTTTTTCACTCAGAGGGTGGTGAGGCACTGGAACAGGTTGCCCAGAGAGGTTGTGGATGCCCCATCCCTGGAGGCATTCAAGGCCAGGCTGGATGTGGCGCTGGGCAGCCTGCTCTAGTAATTGGCAACCCTGCCCAGAGCAGGGGGGTTGAAACTAGATGATCTTTAAGGTCCTTTTCAACCTATGCCGTTCTATGATTCTATGATTCTATGATTTCAGTTGCTAAAGCTACATCACCGAGCTACCTACACAGCCCTCGCTTGCTGCTCCTGTCATGAGGGGTCAGAGGTTAGCAATACCAGATTAGGCAAGAGACGTGAAAACGGATGACCTGACAAATGTGCCATCTGTTGCTTTCGTGTAAGAAGACAGGAAATAAGAGTCAGACCATTCCCATAATTACAATGCCAACATCCAAGTAAAGTGAAAAGAACAGTTTTCAAGACTTACTGTTTCTGCACTGGGTAAAGCATGCTGCACAGAACACAGCACCACACAATAACAGCCAGGGAAAGGATAATGCAGCAGCACGTAAGGAGGGCTGTTCTTCCCAGACCACTGATATCTATGGGAATCCAGTCACTCAACTACGGCACTTTATGGCAATCAATTTATGGCACAACAGAAATATCAAGAGAGCCAAGCAAGAACAAATAAGAGCAACTCAACAGTTACCAAGAAAATTATACACACACACATATATATATCTTCAGATTGAAGAGATTTCCTGATCAAGTCTAAGAAAAGGTGAAATACCGAGTGGGTGGGGAGGGGTTGTTGCCTGGTTATGCTACAGATTGAGGGCTTCAGGTTCAATTCCAATAGTGGCAAAAACTGACTGAGGTGGAAGGCCAAATGCTTTACTGCAAAGACTGCAGCTACTGACAGGCACTTCCTCATACCACTAATATATTCAGAGCTGTGGTTGCAGAGGACCATGTGAGCAGTTAATGCCTTTCCACACTGTACTCCCCAAATTTTGCAGTTTAACTCAGAGGGCTTTGGATGAAAGACAAGCCTTAACAAGCCTTAACCTTTTGAAGTTTAGGATTCAAATTTGAGGACTGCCTTTCAGGTTCCAATAATCAGATGCTTATTAGGAAAGGATTCAACCAACAATATATCAGGAAATGAGAAAGTGCATTTTACCCACATTTTCTCTACATCTCAAACACAGTAGCTTGTAACCGTAAATTCCTCTATTTGTTGGGTCCATTCCTGGAACGAAAAGCCACAAGAGGCCAAATAGAATCAAAAGAATATCTACATTAAAACAAAACACAAAACAAAACAAAAAAACAATAATCCAATTAAGATGTTAGGGGAAACATGTCTAACTTTCATCATTACCAGACAGTAGGACTGGCACACATTTAGGAGGCTTTCTGAATCCATGGTCACAAATGGGAACGCAAACTGGTAACAGTGGCAGAGTCAATATATACATTCAATTTAAACCACCATGAAAGACCCTAGGAAAGCCAGTCATGGTGTTCAGAACCAACGCAAAACTAGAGGAAATAAAGCAGTCTCTTACTTCAGTTCTCGGCTTCTAAGAGGGTTAAACTCATCTAAACAGCATCAAGAAGAGAGGGCCTAATTTTCTCTTTGTCAGCTTTTGTCATTGTCCTTCTCCCAACCTTACCATTGTCAGTAGGAGATATTTTCCCTTTGCACCTCATGCCATCAGGAAATGCTTTTCTATACTCCCTTCTCTCACTATTGTCAAGCTTTCAAATTCTTTTTTCCCCCAAGAAAGCATTAGCCCCTACACCTCTTCATTAGTTTTCCACTTCTCTGTGTTTTCACTGTCATCAGTGAAGATGTGTCAATTTACACAGTGCAAAACTTTATTTATACTAGAAAATAAGCAATAAAAATGATGAACATAATAATGGAGAAGTTCTTTTATTCACTGTTAAAACAGGCCTAAGCTTGTAGCTTGCAGTGAATGGTAAATTTTGAGAAGAACAAACTGACTATCTGGATCAGCTGGTAGCAAAAAACAGAACACAGTAGAGCAAACAGAACATGAAACTAGTGGAAATTGGGAATTAATTAGGAACAGAATGATAAAGATTGAAAAACTACTTTTATAAAGCTCCACATTGACTCCAGTCTTTTGGTGTTGAGTGACTGTCAGGAAGTTAATATTTTGCTGTAAGAAATGTGCAAATCTTTCATATTTGTAATTTTTTATTTTAGGTGGTGGGAAAAAAAAAAAAAAAAAAGCATATGGAGAAAAAGGTCCATTTGCTTCTTCCCAGAGAAAATGATTTCAAATTTCAATTAAAATGAAATGAGCAGCGCGATTATCGCTATAGAGCAGGCGCCTGGTAGCAGCAATAGGCCTCTTTCACTGCCATGGCAACCGGGCCTCATTGTCACGGCTACCTTGGCACTACATGTAATTGTCGATGTGTGAGCCTGACTGATAATACACAGTCAATACCCCATAAGCAGCAAACATCATTTTCAGTCTGGGGGAAAGAAAAAAAAAAAGAAAGAAAAAAAAAAGAAAAAGAAAAAAGAAATGCTTGCAAAAGAGAATGAAAGAAGGAAAGAGAAACAAGGAAAGTGAGAAAAACAGAGAGAGTGTGAGGGAGAGGAAGGCAGACCTAACTCTGGAACACCTCAAACAGTGAGGTCTGCTGCTTTTTTTCTATAAAACAGCTGGAAAAAATCCCACCAGCACATATGAACACCTTGTAAGCCCTTCTAATAATACATTAACTAATTGTTTACACCAACATCATTAAGGCATTATCAAAACACCACATCAACCAAGAGAATGCTTTTGTATATAATCAACAGTAATGCCGATAATGTCAAATTCTCAGGGAAGAGCTGGCCCTTGCAGTCCAGAGCAGGAAGCTGATTTTTCTGTATGGATCATTGGGTTTTTGTCTCACTGAGTATGAAAACAAATTAAAGAAAAAAGCCCAGGGAACAAAAAGATCATGCATGTAAAAGGGGAGCTTACTCTTCAAACACATAGGAGAAAGTGAACCATGATATCAGAGTGGAGGCAGGTGCAAGAGAAGGATAAATGGAGGCATAGAAAGTCTGCTCAGCATTAATACCCTAATGCTTTTGGTCACCTCATGTTCTTCTCTGAACAGCGTGTCCTTTTACCTAATGTTCGCATGCTGTGTGCTGCAATCATGTCCCATTACTAGTGCAACACAAAAGTGAATGGGAAGGGAGAGTAAGAAAGGACACACAGAAGAATACACACACAGAAGTGGAAGGAAAGAAATGTGAGAAAGTGAGAGAATGGTAAGGGAACTGGATTCCTTTAGATACTGACAGTGATCTCAAAAACTCCTTAATGGGATCTAAGTATTGCGCCAGGGAAAGCTGCAGACTCACCCGATCATGTGGAGGCGAGATGCTGGCATCTCAAACCCCTGCACACCTCTGGATGCTACCAGGTGGTGTCAACAGGGCTGAAGAGAGCTAAGAAGAATGTCCAAGTTCCTGTTTAGAATCGCAGAGAGGAAGTAGCCCATGTTCTTAAAACATCTTCTTCCAGACCATTTTATTTTCTTTAGTAGTTTTAGATAATTCTATGAGAAACTCAAAAGACGTTTTGCAGGTATAAAACAATAACTTTTGGGTTTCATAGCACAGTGCAGGGGCAGCTGATGGCACAACATGAAACTGATGAGCTTAGCATATTAATACTGAACGCACAATGGGAATGTCTTCCTAAATCCCGTAAAAGAGAACAATCTGCCATAAATTAGCTACATCAGAGACAGAGAAGAAATCCCTGGGTGGCTTGGATGAGTATGGGCAGATGAGAAATCATCCCATTTTATGGTCTACCTTTTCTTAAACATCAGCATTGCATCTGCTGAATCTGGGCATGTACCTTTGTTGTAGACTGGCATCTTCTCACTGGTGTGCTTCTCTGAGGTACCACACCTGGCAATATTAACTTAAAAAAAAAAGCACACACTGTGCATTCAAGTAAAATACAGAAGTAAAAATGTGTTCCTGAATGGGTCTGTTTAGACAGAGTTCCCACAACCAGCTATACTACGCAGCTGCTGCTAAAAGTTCAGCATTCTTAAATAAACTACTCTTACAAATACACTGCCAGCATAACTCCCAAATACAACATCAATCATCTCTCGCGTGAAGGATAAGTGTATCATACAGCTATCCAGAGCCTAGGAAGAATCCTGAATTGGTACTGTAGCAATATACTTTGCATTCCCATATAAAGAAACAAGATCAAAGGAAAGGTACCTGAAGCAGCTTAACCTCCTCCCTTTTCATTCCAAATCTGAGAGAAAAATAATGAAGGATGTGGGTCTGACCACACCTTATCTAACGACAACCATGGTCACATATCATATAGCCCTGAATCTTTTATGTGCCTTCATATTCCCTTTGCTCTTCTGAAACCATATGATAGCATCTTCATAAAACACACACATACTCAGGAAAGATTAACTGTAACTTGCACCTTTATTTGTCAAATTCACACTGCCTAATAGATAGGATAATTGGGCCCCAGTTGTCTAACGTTTATGGAACAAACCTCTGATAACAACAGATTGATTGACAGCTCCAGTTGCAGAACACAAACAAAGTCTGTTGGATTGTAATGTTCTAACTGTTAATGCTAAAGGTAGAAAAGCAAAATTAAACAACAATAAAGGACATACCTGCAACAAATGCGATGTTGGAAATTTCCCCCCTGGGGTTTCAGTGAGGTCTGATAGCATTACTCTAAAATAAAACTTGAAGACACTAAAACATTCTGGTTTTACTAAAATTCCCTCAGGGTTGCCAGGGATGCCTCATATCATCTCCTACTATCTCGAGAACAACTTTATAGATACTTAGAAAACTTTCATTTCTCTTTCCTTTAAGGACTTGTGCTCCATCTTACCTTCTACCTCTGCTCCTGACCAGTCCTACTCAATCACACACTCTCTGAAAATGAATATAAACCCACAGCAGACAAAGCCAGCAATCTGTTCAGTTTTGGCTCTTTGTCAGATTATCTGATCTATTCTGACTTTCAAGTTCTGTTTGAGACAATGTGTCAGCAGAAGCAATCAAAACCATTTTTGTTTACTGTATTCTTTTTAATAATTGCAGCCTTTTATCATTTTTCTAAAGACAAATGATTAACGAAGTCTAATTTGTTCTATAATTATCAGGAAGAAAGAAATTAAACAGCCACTCTTTTCCTCCAAAATTAATTTTAAGAATATCTATCAAGTATATTACGTAAACTCAGAATACATAGGTAATTACATAATGTGACCTTGCAGCTACTAAAGTTTGCAGATGTAGACATCTCCTCTGAGCAGCTCACAGCAGGACTAAGGCCTGACATGCTGGAAAACATCCTATGTCCTAAGAAAAAAAAAATGTGTTGCTTTTGGTGCTTGGTACTCATACTGAAATATGCTGAAGAACACAAAACTTCCTCTATGCATATTTTGCAAATATTAAAAAAAATGTGAAAAGAAAATCTGCAATTAATCAAAAACTAACATCACACATGAGCCCTGGTGGGATGCACATACGCAGTACAGGCGGACAACACAACCCGAGAGAACAGGATGCAAAGGGAACAGCAGTCTGACTGAAACACTAAAACCCTTTTGTGAACCACTTCAAGTTGCTGGGTCTAAAATGAGATCCAGTCCCTAACTGGAATATTTACAGCTACTTATTTACTGTTTGTGCTACGTAAGGTAAGAAGTGTAATAGCCGCACAGTGGAATGTTAAGTTACCTGCAGGACAGAGAGAATATTTTGCCACTAATATGCACAGGCTAATAGCAAAGCTCCAGCAAATCTCAGAGGCCAATAAAAGCCCCAACAAATCTCATAAATCATTTTCTATCACAAAGCCTATTTCTTCCAAAGTGATCTAATAGGCAGTTCATCTAAGCTGGCATGAACAACGCCCACTTGAAAAAAGGAACCAGAGCCAGTGAGTGAATGAGTCTGGCCTCCTTGGGTATATAATCCCTCTTATGCCTCATAACATCGAACCTGTCTGTACAGCTTTGGGTGACTCCGGCATCCAACGGAGGTAATGATTTTAAGTCAATGTTACAGCTCAAGCTGCTTGTAGATGAAGCTACAAGTGATTGCAGGAGATGCTTGACAAAACCTGCCTGACGGTTGGAAAAGCAAGCTTGCAGACAACAGCCTGCTATGGTAAATGTCTACGAGGCTTTGAAGGGCATAAAATGCGAAGACTGTAGTGAGGGAAGATAGAAGAAGTGGAAGAAAGCAATTCCTGGTTGTGCAATCAGGAAGAAAAAGATACAAAGGAACATGCAAGAGGAATGTTGAGATGCATTTCTGTTTGGCAACAAATCCCCTGAAACAGCCTACACAGAGTGAACGTGGAATTTGCGTGGCTTTAGTCATTTATAATTAGACTGGATGTATCACTGGTGAAAGTGACATAAAGAACAAGCCTGCAGCAAATGCCAAGGGAAGGACTGGATGGCACAGGTGTTTGCTATTTCTCATGTCTAAGGCATCTTTCACTTCATCCTTAAGTGCTTTCTAGCCTTTCTGTGTAAGCTTGTTAATCCCACTATCCTGGCAAAATTCCAATTTAGTAATTAGTTTCTGCCTACCTTAAATTTCTTCTTGTGGCTTTGATTTGTTATAGCATTATCATATCTCCTCTTAAGTGAAGTATAATATTGTGCTGCCATGTTCCACTCCAGAAGTAGTTGCTAACACACACAGAAGGGGAATGTGGTGGCTGTTTGAAAGAGCTCAGCAAACATGAAAATGTATGACAGCAAGTGGAGGAGGAGATCGCAGCCAATACAAATCTGCTGCAGAAACTAAGCAGAAAATAGCTCTTCAAATTGGAACTAGACCAGAACCCTGGATTTAACATATCTACAATTGTGAAAACTGACAGAAGATCTTTACAAACACCAACAGTCAGGAAATAGGCCTATGCTTTATCCCAAAAGGGCAGTGGAATCAGTACCACTTTGAAGGGCAAAAGACCATCTACTGAAGTCAGCACTATTACTTCCTGAAAAAAAAAAAAAAAAAAAAAGTTTCGTGGTGTTTTTTGTTTTGTTTTGTTCTGGTTTTTTTTAGATCTTCTCTTCAAGCCCTAAATAACTCTGTGCGAAATGTGGTAAAGTCAACTGATTTCTTTTGTAGACAATTCTCCTGTCCTGTTTTTTAGCGCACATCAATCTTGGCAATCCATGAAACAAGAAAAAAAACACAGGTCACGCCCTTGAAAAACAACTGCAAATAAAAAATAAGATGTTGGGTTCTTTTCCTCTCTGCTTAATTACTCTGCAAAAACTTGGCAATTTAAGTTCCTAGTCGGTTTGTTTTTTTCCCCTTCTTATTCACCCACTGTAAAAGTGCACAAGATTGCTTACTTTTAAAATGCAAATGTTCAGGAAAAACACATAGCAGAAAAAGGATTATTTCTTCTCTTTGTTCTTCCCAGTGAAATAATTTGCGTGTATACCACATGCAGAAGTAATCCCCCAGAAACTACACACTAGGATCTCAGGAGACATGGGAGAAGAACTAGAGATAACAGTATTTTCTGACATCCATTACAGTTATTGTTCACTTTTTTGGAGAGGAGCATCGATACTGAAGAAATATGAAAGCATTTTTTTTTTAACTGCAAAGCAAAAATAAATAAATAACTGCATTAGTTAAATCCCTTCTCACATCTTGAGAGGTTATTTATTTTCTCTGAGGGCTGATAAAAGTTCCCAATGACATGCTTTCTAATTTTAAAATCGCTCTCACTTCACAGTTCTGAAAAAGCTGATGTCAGGGAGTGAGTGGGTGGGTCTGTTTTAAGTGTGATTCACACATTAGATTCTCTTATCAGCTTATGCATATTCAGAAGTGCTATCCACAGGCCATGGGGTTCACTAGGAGTCCAAGCAGGAGAGGGTCATTTTGAAGGAGCTAATTAAGACAGGGAAAGAAAAAGAGGAAAATTGTTACACCATCTTTTTTGTGTGTGTGCTCACGCGCGTCAGGCATGCAAATGATACAGGCCCTATCTATGCTGCAACAGAGTACTTCCCACTTGCAGAGCGGTTCTCCCTGTCCTCAGCCCTGTTTCTCCCCAGCATCATGTGCCTCTCAATAATGCAGAAGTAAAACCAAGTCTTTTGTGGCCTCTCCCATAAATGGAACCATGTTTTCAAACATGCCTGGGACTGGAGCACGAGAACTATCTCCCAAGCCAAGGGTGATTTGCAGTGTAGCACTGCCATAAGTCTTATGTTTACGAGGCAGCGTGAAATAACATGATGCTCTGCTAACATGCCATCTCTTCTGTATGCATTTTTAAATACTATGTGCTCCTAATGTGGGTTGGAACAGGGTCTCTCTTCCCCAAAGTAAATCCTTCTGTGAGGAAGAAAAAGCCCTTCCTGAGACCTTACTTACTTACCTACATCACTAGGAATAGGCACTATTGAAATATCTGAGATGAGATACAACTGGATGATGACATCAGCTGCCTAGAGGAAACTCCAATGTCAGGCTATTAAACTCTTATAGCAACTTGGCCTGTTTCTCAGATCATCAGACTACCTAGCAGAACTACATCTTTCGTTCTTCAAAGTCCTTTGCTAGGGAGAAGCATTTTGTCTCTTCTCTGGATGAAGAAGAGGATGCTATGGAATGATGAGATGGAAAACCTGCAATGTCATCGCAGCAGAAAAGACAAGATTCACCCCTGATAGCTATACAAGAAGATTCTGTATGATGGCTACAGATATGCCCTGAGGCACTATCCGGCTCCCTCATTCCTTAACACACCCCGCTGTGAACAGCTTCTTCACAAAGTCTCTGCAAATCCCGCCTTAGCCTAAGCAGCTGGAAAAGGTTCTGTTGACTGCAATGCACATACCTTGGTTTTCAGAAGCTAGCAAGCACAGCTAAGGTGGGGGAGGTAGGAAGGAGGCTGGGTGGTAGGGAGGGAACGTATATGATACAGACACACACAACACTGTAATTAAGGGTAATTTCAGAAGCATTTACCTGTGTTTCAGTGTCTGACAACTTTTCACTTGTGAATGCTGCAAACGCCTCAGCTCTACAGACTGATCTTGTTTTTATGTTGCTGGGATGGGAGGAGCAGAAAAATGAGTTGTTCTCTGAATTAATTACCTCCTCTGATTTGAGCAACATGCTCAACTGAAATCCAGACAGTTTAACTCTTGCACAAAAGGATTTAAGTGTATACACTGAAACAGAACTGAAATGGAGCCATGACTGGTGTGTACATGCACATAGATATTGTAGAGGCTCCCCTACCTGCAGAGCATAACCAAGCAGGAATGTTGCCATGTGGAAAACTCAGTGGTTTTGAAGGACTACATTGAAACTCTGACTTCACCTGATACAACCTCTAGCCAGCACAGAAGGTACCATAAACCTCTGCTTTGCTCAGTCACCACCCTAGAAGCCATTGCTTGATTTCCATCTCTCTTGCTGTAATTCTGATGTTCACCATCCCTTTTGTTGCAAAGTACTATGAAGGGATGGAGCTGGAAGTCAGAGGGCTCAAGTTATATCCCTCATTCTAAAACTGAGTCAGTTTGAAGCATGTTATATCACTTCTTTCCATTCCTGTTTTCCTACTTCTTAAAGCAGTAGCAGTATCTTTCATCTCTGTCAAGTGCTCTGAAAGCTGGAACTCAAAGGCACAATCTGAATAATGAGTACATTGGAGAAGTCCAGGGTTAAAAAGTTGTCAGGAAAGTGGCATTTTATTAGAATCCTAAAGATCTGGTCAAACAAGCAGTATTCGCCTCACTTTTTTTATTTTCTTATTTTTTAAATTAGCTTAACAACTATGCCCCAGGTCCTGACCCATGGTGTCAGTCTCTGTCATGTCAAGATATTTGACACATCAGACTATGTCAGATTGCACGTGATACGGCATGAGATAACAAAATACTCCATCCCAAGTTTGTGGTGATGCGACCATAAAAAAATAATAATAAAAAAAAAGTTGAAACTGATTTTCTCTTATTTAAAATAACAGTGCAGTTTATTTTATCCATCTTTTTTCCCTAAACATGGAAAATATTTCCAGAGCTTGTAGCAGATAATGACTGAAAGCGTCAAGTAGAACTACACAAACTTTGGACAAGTGACATAACTTATTTTCTCAAACACTTCTGTCCTGACCCGCAGCTCCCCAGAGAGTTGAGTGTTGGGCTTTACAATAATACTGCCACCCTCTTCAAAACTCATTCCCTTCTTTCCTCTCTTTCCTCTACCCATAGCAATTATTCCACAAAGTACCCCAACCAACACCATCAATGGAGATCTGCTGAACCTTGTGCTTTTCCAGTATTCCAAGAATTGGAAAAGTCCCCTATGGGGCTGGAAGCTATAGCAGAGGATTCTGAAAACACTATATTCTTTTATTGCATTATGGACAGGATTTTACCCCATATTTACAGCGCTGAAATACTTGCAGCTCATTCTCTATGCCTACCATTTTAATATAGTCTAAATCTCTTTTTCCAGTTTGTTTTCTTTCTTGCTTTCACTGTGCAAAATGAGGATTTTTTTTTGAGAAGCCCAGAGAATACCTGCTTCACGCCAGGGTAGCATGCAGATCTTCTTCACATGTACATGCCATTTTCCTTACTTTACATATTCATCTTTTGAATGTGATTTCCACTCCTTTTATTTTTTTTTCCAGAGCAGCAGGGAACAGTACATAGCTGAACTAAACTTCCTGTAGCTCACACATTCTTTACGAGAACAAGCCTTAAAGAAATGACCACTGCTGATCTACCTGGGTAGAACTAAGGACATTTATGACCCCCATCTCTGTATTCAAAAGCAGCAAAATCTTTCTGTAACAGAGCTAATCTTTCATTGACAGCAGAAGAATCATAGAATCATAGAATCATAGAACGGCATAGGTTGAAAAGGACCTTAAAGATCATCTAGTTTCAATCCCCCTGCTCTGGGCAGGGTTGCCAACTACTAGAGCAGGCTGCCCAGCGCCACATCCAGCCTGGCCTTGAATGCCTCCAGGGATGGGGCATCCACAACCTCTCTGGGCAACCTGTTCCAGTGCCTCACCACCCTCTGAGTGAAAAACTTCCTCCTAATATCCAACCTAAATCTCCCCTGTCTTAGTTTGTAACCATTTCCCCTTGTCCTATCACTATCAACGTGTGTGAACACGCGTTCCCCCTCCTGTTTATACGCTCCCTTCAAGTACTGGAAGGCCGCAATGAGGTCTCCCCGGAGAAAGGTACCATAATTGGCTGAGAAGGTACCATAATTGGCTGAGAAACCACCAAACAGACTCTGCTGAACTGCATGCAGCAGCAATTAGCTCTGGGTTATCATGTGTCTGCTTCTGAGAAACAGCACAACTGTGTCCCACGCTACTATCAGAGCGACTGGAAGATCCCTCATCATTTCACTGACACCAGCAACCCTGATTAGGCGGCTCCCCCTCACTACATGGTGCTATCCCTTCGGGACACGGGGTTGTGCATACTCCCACAACTTTGACAATCCCAGCAGTAAGCAAACAATCGTGGCAATGGGCAGAGCAGCACACAGAGAGAGATGATACCAGTCAGTGTATGCCGATGAACTGTAAGCAAAGAGAGTTTACTGTGAAGAGGATGCAAAATTCAGGATGGCCTCCTTCTTACTGAACTAAATCAAGAAATGACATAAGCTTTTGACACACCTTGAACTAAAACATACAAGAGAGAAGGAGGAAGTGGGAAGGAAAGTAGCATTAGTAGTTTGTATTCACCTTCACCTCCATGGTTTGACTTGACCACAGTTATGGATGTAATATCATAGCAGGTGCTGCTTCTTCACTGAAAAATATTAATGACTGGAAAAATCCTTCCAGAGACTCTTTGGCAGAGTAAACCAGGTCCTGCACAGCACACCTGTCATAAAGCTGCTCAGCTGCTTCAGAGTTTGGGGCTGGGTTCAGGGTAGACGTGCACTGGACTTCTTTAGCAGCTTCTGTCACGAATTAGAGACATGATTGACCCTAACTAACCATAAGCGTTTGATAAAAGTGTCAGATCTTCAGATTCAGAAACCACAGGATCAGCTATCCCTCTCCAAGCTCAAGTACAGTACCACTATGCGGGCAAAGCCACCCAGCATAACAAAGAGGGGAGGAGCAGGAATTCATACTGTGTTTATAGGACCTAGCAGCCCTCTTCAGCAGGTGATTCAGGATGAGAGCCCGACATCAGCGCTCTGAAACTCTCTGAAGGATCTCATTTCTCTCCACAGACTACACAGTGAGTCAAGGCATTCCTACCTTGCACTTCAGTTACTCAAAATTAGGTTGCATGAACACCCTCCAACAGGCTCATGGATCAATCTCAGGCCCAACCTTCTCTGTGAGGAAAAGACTGACAAAAAAAAAAAAAAGAGTAAATGCTACTCATTCTTCCCTGACTGATGGTTAATAATCAGTCCCCATTTGCCTTCCTGCATAGCCTTCTCCCTCCTTACAGGGATATCCATATAGCAGCCCCATAAACCTACTAAATGTCTCCTTACTGGAGACAGGCCACTATCTCCAAGATGCTGACTCTGCTCCACTGACTCTTCTGGTTCTACAGAGAGCTCTTACAAAGCAGCCCTTTGAGAACAGACATCTTATGTAAAACCCTGGAGACAAACGAGCGGTGAATGCAAAGGCAGCAGCTGCTGAGATAGCTGGGTCTCTCTGATACCACAGCAAGTATCACAGCCTCTTGCTGCTCTCTATTTGGAACCGAAACGACCATTTGTAAATCATTTTTAATTGTCATGTTAAAGAGCATAGAGTGCAGCAATCAGAGAACTCATGGTGTTGGAGGCCTGACACCGCCATCAGGCACGGATCAGCAGTCAGGATAATAGGAGGAAAAGCTGCAGGCTTACATAAGCAGGCGCAGGCAGGCAAGCAGAGAGCGGGAGAGGAGGGTGAGTGCGTGCCCTCTCCCCACTTCCTTCTGGAGAGCAATTCATGCAAACTCAGTGGCAATGCAACTACTTATGCTGTGGATTAATTTGGTCCATTGCAAAGACACACCAGGTAAAATCCTTGGGGGATATTTCACAGCGAAATGCCCACGTTACCTGTAATTTTTCTCTTTTTAAGCAATGGGAAATGTCATCTTCAGTTCCTAATAGTTCATCTCTACCTTGCTGAGAAAGGAACAAGAGAGGGGTTACAGCTAAGGTTCAGTGGACTCTTGCTAGCTATTCACCTTTACGGTATTGTGTCTTTTCACCAGCTTTTAATTGAAATCGTTCCTAGAAAATCTCACCAAGCCAGGGATCTTCTTTCCAGAAGGCAAGGTTCTCCGGGAAAAAAATACATAAAATCAGACAGGCCCAGTCACTCTGGAATTATCTTTTTGTCAAGTCCTATATTATGTGGAGGAAGAATTTCTCATGTTGATCTAGAAACACGGGTCCAGCTGTGTCCCATTAACTTGTCTGCTCATGGATATTTGTGAAACGCCAAACATAGGCTTGGATCCTGCATATACGAAGTACTAATACATAATAACAGGTGTTGACCTTCACAAGCTTCTCACAACTGTTACTTGCTACAAAAGTCTCCACAGCACTTTAAACCATGTTGAAACTGAATTCCAGAGGCGAAATACCCTCAAACTCTTTGTTCACCTCTCTGGTCACCAGATTACTGTGTAGCAAAGCAAGGGCTGAAAGCAAGGACTCTCCCTGTATTCTCCATAAAGTAGCCAGACTACTGCAATAAGAAGTCCTGGGTGCAGCATCTCAGTAGGCATAATCATTATGCGAAACAGCAGGTAGCAGGAGAAAGGCAGAGAAAAGGGTTCTGCTTCACTGAGGATTCTTATTACTGCTTAAATACAGAAGATTAGATTTTCTTTCATTATTGCACCCCAGGAGGCCAAGGGCCTTACAGCTCTAGGATGCTTTGTAATCTGACATAAGGGACACCTGTTTGTCTCCAGCACACGGATTCATTTGGCAAACACACTGAGGTTCTGCTGTGAGCAGTAGAAGAGCTATGCTTAGCACAGTCTGAGGGTGGAAGGCAGAAATGGCTAACTGCTGCCCTTCAGTCTCCAAGAAGTTGCTTTGATTGCTGTTATCCTATTTATAGTTACATAAAGCTATTCTGGCAATCCGGAGTATGAAAAAGTTGAGAACAGTCATAGCCATGTCTACTTCTTCTACAGCAGCATATCCTTGTTGCATCATTTTTGCTAACCAGAAATTAGCATTATGACAACTGAATATCATGATAAATAAATACACTAAATACATATTTATATTATGAAAGCAGCAGCAGCAGAGAAAGGCTCCAGAATTTGGTTCATTATGTTAAAGAAGAAGTCCAAAGCAAAGCCGATCACTAGAGAATCAGGCTCATCTGTTCTGATATTCTAGCTGAAGCTTTCCCAGCCATAGGGAACAGAGCTGATGCACAGCAGCAATCACGGCCAATTCCCTATGTCCATACATGATTTCAGCAGCCTGGTGAAGGGAGTTCCTTTATGTGTCAGGGAAACCCTTCCAGAGGCTTTGAACACTTGGCTTTACCCTTTTCTCCTCACTTCAAGTCCTTGATTGCCCCTGTGCCCTCTCATCTAAACAATAAGCAAAGTGGCAAGAGACTGGAAAGTTGATCTGGATGCAAAAGGATTGGCTCTAGTCTTCGTTTGAGCACAAACTGATTTTTTTTTTTAAGGATTCAAACATATTGTTTGGGGTTTGGTTCTTTTCAGTGCCATGGTACTATGTATTTCCTGACTCTAGAGGTGGTAAACTGAGAAGGGTAGAAATAATAAGGTAAAGTCACCAGAACTATTAAGAAAATCTGTCCTAGTGGCAGAGCTGACAGAGCCCACAGAGACAGGTAAGAATGAGCAGGCTATGAGAGGTGTGGGTTGTCCCCACACAGTTCTGCAGAACATTGACACTGAAGTGTACAGGTGACAAGTTAAGTGTTAGCTTTGTGAATTACTTCACTTCTGATCACATTAGCAGGAATATCTAATTGTTCTTAGACTTGAAGCAGAACCTGGGGATAACACCACCCACTTTCTATCCAACTTTGGCCCAAAGTTTCTGAAACATCACTCTGACAATATACCAAAACAAGAATAGCAGAAAATCTTAAACAAGTATCCAGAGAACTTTTTGTCTTGCTGCAGGTTCCAGTTAAAAACAAACAAAAACAAACCAAAACAAACACACACACACACACACAAACCACAAGCAAATAAACTGACAGCTCTGACAGGTAAGCCTTTGCAAATTCAACTGAAGCAGTTTAAGACATTAATATAAACACCTATCTATCCCACTGCTTCACTGGAGAGAACCTCCTCCAAAATTAGATCAACAACAGGGGAGGTTTGTTCAGTGCCTTACTTTTTCCTGGTCATAGGAGCAGCAACTAACCAGCATCTTAACACAATCCCATCTTCCCTGATGGGAAGATCATCTAGGTTGCTAGACTGTGAATTCATCATGAAAATGCAGATACTCTGCATTCTGACATCTCAGTGACTAAGATGATAACCTTATGCACTGGGATAGAGACCACAAGTGAGAACTATAATGTTCAATATACCTAAGTCTGCCAAAGTCTACCTTGGATGTGCTAGGATGATTCAGGCTATCCTGTCTTCAACGTTCTACTCTATTCAATTCAAGGTCTTACAGCAAAACTAGGGTGTGCAAACGTATCCAACAGGCCATTAAGCAACTCAACCGATAAGTAGTTTGTCTTCCTTCCTTCCTTTCTAAACTGCAGTTCCTTTGAAATGAACTGCCTGTAAAGCCACTAGCAATCTCTTCTCATCCAACCAGTTCCCGCTGGAATTGCTGAAGAAGTGTCCTTCTACTGGTGCTGTCCTTTCACACAGAAGCAACATTTCACCAAGAAGCTTGGCATGAAAGCTGCACCAATGGTTTTGCTGTCAGCACGTTCAGTTTTGTGACTGCTGCTCTATGGTGAAGATAAAATAAATACATAGAATAAAAAGCAAAAAAGAGGAGCACAAACCAACCCCCAAAAGGATTAACTACACAAGAGAGAAAAAACAAACAAGGGGAGGTTCAAGATGTTCTTCAACTCACAATTTTTTAAAAATGTAGTGAATCTATTTCTTGGCTACCTTAATTTTATGTAGGAAGTTGGGGGTTGGAGGTAGTGAATTTATGCTTCAGGGGAAAAGGGAATGTTACCCCTCCCATTTGCAGTTTTCTTCAGTTCATTAAATGAAAGAAATTGATTTGGCGAAGCTAATTTTGTAATTAAAAAGCTTATCATGACTTTCTCTAATGAGCTAAGCAAACAGACAGTAATTCGGTGACAATATTTACACAGCACACACTGGGGGACGTTTGTTTAGAAAATTAAATAATAGAAGAAAATGGAAGGAGGAAAGAGGGGAAAGTAAGCAAAGGAGAAGAGGTCAATTCTAGATATAAGTTCATCCCAGGATGCTGGTCCTCTGATGACTTGTTGTGTTCCCTTTGCATCACAGCAATAAAAGGAAGAAAAGACCGTAAGCGACCTATGCTATCCCCCCTGCGTAAGTGGGCTTTTCACTGACTGAATTTACTACACTCTCATCTCCAACTGGGACCATAGCCAACTCTCCATTCAGGACTTCAGGAAACAGCTTTATACACATACAAGACTAAGAACCACCTTTCTAGGATACAATTCGTCCCTCTAGGGTGCCAGAGACTTCATGCATGCTAACTGAGGGCAGAGCAAAGGAAGGACAAACTCTTGAGAAGTGAAGGAAAAGCTTGACTCTACTTTGAGTTAAGCTTTGCTATTACAGCAGGAACAATACTCAGAACACAAACTACTCCTTTTACTCCTTCAGAAAGCAAGAAAACATCATGAAGATCTCGTCTCAAGCAAAGTTTTGTGTATTGCAGGGTGAAAGAGGAGACAGAGGAAACCCAGCAATTCCCTAGAGATTTCTCTGCTCTTGGTCTATACTGTTAGGCGGTGGCATGTCATTCTGATTCTAGGGGAAAGCTTCCTAGAGGAGGAAGAGGGACGTCTCTTCTCCTCTGCCCCTGCTTCCCCCATCCTCCAGAGTCTGCTCTTCCACCATCTCTCCCTGCCTATGTAACCATGTATGAAACCTCTGGCAGCTTAAGAGTGGAGGGGAAGAGAACTCTTGAAGAGCCCTTTTTATTTTTTTCTGAGTTTTGCATGTTTACAAAGCTGTTCCTTCTATTCTTTAAAAAGAGAACTGGTTCAGATACTATAGCAAAGGCAACAGTACAAATCAGGAGAAAAAATTAGTCTTAAAAAGGGTGAGCGGAAGATCAGTTAAATGCGAGGCAGCATAGAGACAGGAAAGTGCTGCTAAGAAAAAGGTTAATAGTGGGAGTAAGCTCACAAAGCTTAAAAGACCAGAGAGAAAGAACAAAATGGGAATTTCAGTGGACAGAGGAAAGGAACCTGTGAATCTAAAAATTTGTCACATTTCACCTCAGAAATGGCTGTATTCTAATGCTTAACATACACTTTTAAAACTATCTTTACAGCTGTACTGGAGAGCGGGGAACAACTCATATTAACAAAGAAGATAATAAATCAGGCGATTTGACTCTCAAACAAATTCCCTGATAAAGGGAGAGGGCAATACATCCCCATGTACCATCAGAGGACAGCATATCACTGTGTTTCATCAATGTATGAGGGGGGAGATAACAGTGAGACCTCCTTTCCTTAAGGTTTATTCCAAAATAAGACAACCTGAATTTCTGAACTGAGTCTAACAGGAACCATTAGAACAGACTAGAGCTTTGAGATGAATCAGCACATCTCCCAGCACCACTTGAGACTCTGACACCAAAAGCGGAATTTCTGTGTGCTAAGTCCAGGCCCACACCTCCCCCTTCTAAATACCCTCTCATGGACTAATGCCAACCTGATGTACTAAGTTAATAGATGAGTTCTGTGGTGTAAAAAGGCATCTGCAACTTGCATAGAGTTGCACGAAAGCCTAGAGTTCAACCAAATCACAGTCATACTAAACACACCTGACGCTTCCCTGCACCAGTGAAGGAAGTTCCCTATTTCTGCTTCCCTCAGAGGCATTCTTTGCACATCCCACTTTCTTGCTGATATGCGAAAGCAGGGACATCGTGTAAAAGCATTCTGAGACCACAGAGCAGGCTCTGAAAACATGCAGAAGCTGAACTGGCTGCAGGAGCTGGATGTAGCCTACTCATATCCCCACAAGCACGCTCTTATGATGATGGCTTGGGCCAGGGGATAAAATTTCTGACACCGATTGCACAGACACAGGGCAAAGCAAGACAGACAAAATCAGCAGTAACATCTATGTGCAGCTAGAACAGAGCTGAGCATCTTTATTAATCTCTAATTCCTTACCCTGGAAGGAAGACTTCAGTCACTTCTCTCCTACATCTTCTCTGACAGGAGGGCATGATTGCACAATCATTAATAGCTGACATCCACACTGCCTAACAGTACTAATTTGATGCAGATCAGGCATCAGTCCACAGCTGCACCTCTGTTAAATTAGCCAGAGAATATGACAGAGCATTTAGGCCATCGTCATAGTAGCTGGGGGTGAATATACTTGATCCAGAGATATCAGAGATGTGCAAACAGTCCAAGATCCAGCACAAAGTCTACTGGTACACACCAAAATCCTTTGAACAAATCTGAAAGAGCAGAATAAATTTATTGGTGCCATATGGCCCAGTTTTTCTGTTTTTATCTCAGATGTCCTAAAGCTGGATCAACTATGTCATTGAAACATTGTCATTATGTTCAAGAGGCAGGAAAGCCTCTTTGGGTACACAAGCACAGAGACAAAACTTGTTAAGATAGACCCACAATTGCCCTGCTTGCTATGACTCCCAGCCAAATGTGTCTAGGAGTTGCTGGTACTTAAGGTTTATGAACCTCAGTACCACACACTCAATCCGACAAGCTAACGAGCATCCCCTGATTTAAAGGAATTTGAGGTGTGCTCAGTTCACCACACTGAATAATTGGTTGCCAATGAGATTCCTCAGCAATCACTTTTTGGATTATACTTTCCAGCATATAAATTATTTTCCTCTCCTTCATCCTTTCTCTCCTCTCACCCATATTACCCTTCCTAACAGCAACTACATTTTCCTTTTTTTTACCCTAAAAAAACAAAAAAAGCAAAAACAAACAATAATTGCTTTGCTTTTGGTAGACTGTGTGTTCCTGCCTGTACAGCTGCTCCCACAGGATAGAATCAGAGTTGCTCCTGTAGGCAGCATAGCTCATATACTCAGACTATGAATACAGAGCAGAGGGTCTCCTTCAGCTCCGCTAGTGACAGTCTTTGAGTTTTGGAAGAATGCACCAGACATGTCCAATGCCACAATGTTGTTTTGAAGGGTCATTTTTTGTAGGATAGCAACAGTTGGGAATTCACACTGGATTTCGTTTGACTTGAAAAAAATTGTACCTGAGGACTCGCTACACAGTGAAAATTATTAGATAATGACTTAAACATCTGAGGGCCAGGCCGAAGAGAAGGAACAGCAGGAGAGCTATTGAGAATAGCAGAACTGAAAAATGATCCACACATCTCCCACCTTACTTGCAACTCACAGTGTCTTTTTTTTTTTTAAACTGTGGGAAGTGAGGCTGTCGTGATGAGTCGAGAATGAGGTGGCTGTGAGGTTTCTCCAAGGAGTCTTTAACTACCCTGTGGGTATATTAGCGCCTGCCTGCAACACGTGAAACACTTGAGTATTAGCTTAGCTCTCTATCTCCAGTTAAAAGCATTAAATTGCAGATGCCAAGTGTTTTCTTCCCCTCGTTCTCTTTCAAATTCCTGAAAGCTAAAGTAATTTTGTCATGACTCACATTATAAAAAGAACAAGTGATGTGACTGCTCCCACTTATCGTGCACATGTACAAAACAAATATTCTCTGTCCGCTCTACCTTGACTTGCTGGTGCCTGCAGTCCCATCATCACAGCCATCTGTTTAAGCTTTAATGCCAAGCTCTGCTCCATGAAGCAATCTTCCCCCCCCCCNTTTCCTCCCCCCCAGTTATTCTTATATCACTCCCACTAAATTCACTAGGCTTGATACATGGTAATGAACAGAAGAATTTGGCAATGGCATGAGTAAAAATCCTGGGTGTTGACAGCAAATACCCATTCTTGGATCACACAGATTGGACACAAATCACAGTGCTGAAACACGGGAGAAATTGAAATCAGGCACCTCCCAGGGTTTTATCCACAACCACTTCTCTCCCAGAACATAAGACTTATCCTACTAGACTTCTTCCTGAATATCATTCATATAGCGACACGATCTGACTGCTGTTATACTTTTTGTCTTCAGCAAATTCATTAGTGGTGGAAACAATTACAATCATTATGTTTCTACATTAAAAATGCACTCTGAGACAACTGGTGAGGCTTTATATTAAGTTCACAAGCCAAAGTTATCTTCTCAACTAAAAGATTAGCTTGTTTTTCTCCATATTGAGTGGAATTTCAGCTTCTGGAAAACAGGTTCCCTGTCAATTTTCTTTTGGAAAAACATCCTTCCTCAGCTCCTTTCAGCTCTCATCTCACAAAGTTACCATTGTTGCAGTCACAAAGACATCCAAAGTATGTTCTGAACTAAAAACAATTTTGTGAACTCACAAGAAAACACAGGTGGTTAGTTTTCACTTCAGCTTACCTTTCAAAAGTTGCAACAATAAGTGGAATTTAGCCATGTAGACCAGGTATCATATTTGGGACAAACAAGAAAAAAATTTTCCAAATTCAGCAAAACAAATTCCTTAAATAGGTTTACAAGGTTGAAAAAAGTTATTTAGCAAACCTCTTAAAAACTACATCAATTTTGCAACTCTGTGTGTGATTTCTGCTCCTTTTTGTGAAACCACAAAGCACTATGAATGTAACCCTTTGAATATATACAGCACAGGTGAAACTAGGAAGCAATGGAAATCAATGGAGTAGATTCTGCTGGCAAGTTTTCTAAGTGATACTGGTTCACGTGTGGTAAGGATGAGCCTCTGAGCTTCTGAATCCTTGCTGCCAAATTCAAATTCAAGGCTTTTGGGATCTATTCCTGTTGTCAATGTGTAAGCAGAAAGCAAATGCTGCCAGAGGCATCTACACAGCTGTGTATTTATCATAACCAAATTTCAAACTCCAGCTTTCCTGGTATTTCTGAGGGAGGGATAAATGGTTAAAAACCTGTATCAACTCTGTTCTCTGAATACACACCTAGATGCAGCCAGAGTTTCCTCCTGGTACGTGTGGAAAAATGCAACAGCACAACTCTGCCTTATCACCCACTCTTTCTTATGACTGATATACACTCTCTGCTGAAGGCATCATTTCTAACTTGCTTTTGTAAAGCCTTTTGTTATTGGAGCTATGTATAAAATATTAAATAATAATGGATATGGCTGAATAAATAATTCACTAAGAATAAAATTCAGCGCAAGTTTGGCCCCTTTTTATTCTTCGTGGACTGAACCAGGTTTCTGTGAATGGATTTGTTATTCAGAAACAACCACCAAATAGTTCATCTGAGCACATTTCCGCCTCCAGAACATTTGCAAACTGCTCACTTCAATTATTCTCTATTCACAGTGCACAAGTGGTAGCATGGTATTGTTTCCAGTTCCTGACTAGAGGAATAAAACTTTTTAAATGGGGGAGTGATAAGTAGCAAATGCTAAATCACTGTTCATAAATAGCATTCTAAGTTAGATGGCTGCATGATTACACTCTCACATTAATGTCTATTAAACTTACAAAATAGAGAAACATTCTTATAAATACCTACACATGAAAGGAATAATCTGACCCCACATATAGCAGTAGTCTTATTCACTGCTTTAATTTAAAAAGTATTTACAAATTGCTTATTGTACTAAGCAGCAAATTTTAATATCCAAGAGTGAGCTTTTAATCTCTCTAGCAGTGATACCATACTGAAGAATTGGTTATTGTTTTTCAAATGGAAAGAACAGCCAAACAATTCTTCCATATCTAAGAAAACTCAGTAATTTTAAAGCACATTCAACACCTTTGCTATTGGGTAATCAACACCACTTCTTTTCCAGCTCTGCACGCTATATCCATAGGTGAGCAGTTTCATCTTCCTCTCAAAGCTGTGATGCTAACAATCCCCTCCCTCCCCCCTTTTTCCACTACCTGATAACTAATCACTGCAAAGTTCTCTTTGATTACAGTGTGAGGCATAATCATAACCATGAAGGGAGATAGCCAAAAATTTGTTAGTGTCAACCTCAATAGCTAAAGGTTGGTTATGCTATTTCTGTGCCAGCAGAAGGAGAGGTGCTATACTATATAATTTAGTGAGTGGATAACAGCGTTCTGCTGACATGGGTGAGTTGTAGTGTCATGATGTTTGCAGAGTGACATTTAGGTGGCTTGATTGATGGAGTGCTTTTGCAACACTGAGTTTGATAGGGTGTGGCTGTGCTGTGACTTTGCCATAGGGGACTTAGTTTTTTTAAGGCAAGGAATAGAGAAGAAGCTGTTTGAGCTGACAGAAGTCAGAAATGAGACAGATATAATAAGTACCACTCTAGCCATCTATAGTAACAGAATCTGTTCCTTCCGAGTCCTCTTTTCATTTTTATTTTGAACTTGCAGTAATAAATGTAAAAAACCCAATGCTGTAGTTAATGTCAGAAGAAATCAGACAAAAATCAAGACAGTGAAAGGCAATAAACTTCCTACGTCCCTGTGAGCCTAGCTACCCTACCCACCTTGCTCCTCAAATCCTCCCTCTTGTTTGCCAATACAAGACTCGCCCCCTCATTCTTGTCATCAGTATACACTATTTTTTTTTTTTTTTTTTTAACTGTGAAGCGCTGACTGTGAATTCCAGGCCTGATGGAAACTTTGATTCAATGCTAATTTCAAAGGGAATGTGCTAGGTGCTTATACCCAAGTGACATGTCATCACTTCTCTTCCTGCACTCAGTGTGCCCTGATGAATAATCACAGTAGCTTTTATAGAGACGCAAGGAATGCCGATCACAGTTTGTCTCTGAGTCAGTTGACATTTTTATTTTATATATAAAGCAAATGAGGGTGGGAGACACACAGACAGAGCAAGGGATGGGGCTATGTGCCAACCCTTTTGGATCTCATTTAGTCTATGTTACAAAGAAGTTAATCTTTACAATCCTGGATGCTAATAAGGGGCACATATTCCTCCTCTGAGAAATTCATAAATCTTGAGACAGCTTAGGGGAAGGACAAAAGAAAATTTACAGCCTTTAGTGTGGGCATCTGTGCCTCTGTATGTGTGATGGGATTAGGGGCAGGAAGCTGAAGGACTTGCAACACTGCTGAGGGAAAGGGAGGGTAGTGTGGGGGGGAAGGGGGCAGATTTTTCCATATATTAGGAGTCTTTCTAATATCTAGTGGAATTTTGTCAGGACTTAAACCACCAGCTCAAAATAATGAGATGAAAAAAAAAATCTAATGGAAGAATCCCCATAAGAGTCACATTTTCCAAATTTAGTAATGAAGTGGTCAATTATTTCAGTGAAATGTAATGTAATTTTTCACATCAACCGCAGCAAAGAAGCATTAGATTGTGTTGGGCTCACACACCATTCCATATTCTGTCTTCAATTTCCTACCTATAGGTGTAAGAAATCAGATCGCTGGAAGATGGCTTGGATGTTCCCAAAAGGGGCCAGCTTCCAGTCAGTACCAGTTGGCCTGCTCCCTGTAAGCATTTCCAGCTGGTCTGAATAGACACTTCATAAACGATACTGAAGTAATGGATAAACTGCTATCAGAAGAAAAGCCAGTACTGCACAGCAAGACTGATGGGAAGTAGGTTAGTTCATTTTCTTTATTTTTCTCAAAATGATTAGAGAAACAAAAGATTTTTTCCTCGAGCATCTAAAACAATATGAGTAGCTCTGAAGAATGTTAAGGGTTTACACAACCTCAGTCTCTATTTTCTTGTAAAAGCAAAATTGGAAAAAAAAAAAGCAGGCTGACAGGAAGGTCAGCTGGGGTCTGCCAGGCCTTCTGGCAGTGATGTGCTACCACAGCTCCTGTGCACAAGGCACATCAGGGCTACACCAGTGGGAGCTAGGAGCCCTCAGCCTGGCTAGGTGTCTGAAGACACCATGACCACCAGCACCAATGCCCCCTTCCAGGATGTCTGGTGCCATAAGCACTTAATGACAGGCTCATTTTTCATATCACAGTCAAGAAGAGGATGAAAACAAATACCCAAGATACTTTCTGTTGGGCCAACCTCTCCTGTATAAACTCTATAAACCATGTATGCTCTCCCCCATCATTTCCATCTCCTATGGCTCTGCTCTACCTAATGGATATGGAGCCCCAAACAGAATAAAATCAAACAAAGTTTGATGGGAGTAGAAATATTATTTTAGAAGAATGAACAGACCTCCCCTCCCCCCAAAAATAAGAGTCTAAATTTGATATAGAGATATTCATCAAACAGGCCTGCAGCAAGATACTTCTCTGCAAGTTTAAAGGAAAATCTTGCTGATGTAAATCAAATTGGTCAAGCTGAAATTAAAACTATGTTTAAGTGTTGGACTAGCATACGTACATTGTTCTTGCTGTTCAGCCTGCATCTATGAATGCATGAGGTAGCAAAGGTAAACTTAATAGTCTAAGAACTGAGACATCTCCCTTCCCAATTTCTAAAGCTTCAGTTTTAGTAGATATAGCAGGTCTAAGCAATACCTGAGCAGAAAAGGTCTAGATGAAACTAAAGCTGGGATGGGCAATAACTGTGCAATTTGTGGGAGATCCCTCCCCCTCAGTGCTTGATTTTGAAGGGATCAAACTCCAGACTAGGGATGGTCCTGAACCTCAGGGAGACAGTTCCCTTCACCTCACTAGGAAATGAGCAGAAAGAAACAAAGGTAGCACTTGGCAGCTTGGTGCAGATACAAACCAGACTCCTTCTCACATTTTAGCTTTTCCCTCAAGAGCTTCACAAATGTTTCAAAAGCACTGCCAAAAAAAAAATCATATATTTCACAGGTGGCAAAACTGAAGCACAACATACCAACAGCAGAGCCAGAAAAAAAAGAACTCCAAAAAATCAGTCATGGCCTTTTGTCCATTCCCTGACATGCCATGTGCTGTATTTTCATCTACCTCCAGGTCCATTTGCTATCTATATCTCAGTCACTTTCCATACAACCTCTTAGGGAAGCTAAAGCCTCTCTTTCCGCAGCGTTTCAACAAACAGCTAGGTCTTGATCAAGAGAGAGACCATCATCCACAGCCAGGGAGATTGAGGATCCTTAGAGATACTGCAGAACAGCCCAGTCGTTTCACACTTTTGCCTGATACTGTTTGAGGGATGCTCTGTTAAAATAAATATCTTTATTCTGTTAGAGAAAAGGACTTTTTCTTACTAATCAACCTGTGCCAGACCCAAGTTTCATCAACACAATAGCTACTTGCAGGCTGACTAGCAATTTAGCACATGATTACCTACTGCCAGCAAATCCTCAATCTTCACAGTCCAGGCAGTCAGTGCTGAGAAATGTTAAAAATATCACTCACTGCATATAGTGGAGGAGGAAGGGAACTGGGGGAAGGAAGTGGGAGAAGAAAAGAGCAATATATTGAAGAGGAAAAAAAGAGAGGGAAAAAAATGGAAGAAACATATAAGTACAGAAGAATATAAGAAGAAAAAAGGAGAAGAGGAAGAACAGCAAGAAGTTGGAACATGACTGAAGAAACGCAAACTAGCCTCCTACTTCCTAGCTGCAGCCCGAGCCAGGCCACTTGGGTGCTGCAAAACATTTGGTGGTGGAAACCTGCAGTCCAGGTAGCACTTGCATCCCAGCACCTAGTCCTTCTCCTTTCCAGTACAGGCAAGGTAGCAGCAGGGCTCCTCTGTGTTATCACTCTCAGTGGGCTTAGCTCAGGAAGCAACCACCTCCTTGAACTGTCCTGGCTGCTGCTGCCATAGTTTGTAGAAACCATTACATGGTTAGCAATACTGGGAGTGTGAACTACTGCTTGGTCTTGGTCTTCTCTCGGCCTCTTTCTGCCTCATGGCTTCACTTTCCTGACTGACAAGTTCCTTCCATTTGGTTTGTTTTTCTCCCAGCTTTCTCCTTCTGCTCTGCTTTATTTGCATCCTTCCTCTGCAGTCACAAGTCTCTATTACTGGATCATCTAAAATGATTCCTATTTATTGTAATTATACTAAATGCCTTCTTTTACAGTCTCAGTATTCTGAAAGGGAAATAGTTTGCACTAATACTGAACCCAAATTCCCTGTTCGGGAAGGAGAGCTCACTTCTTCCTTTTCCCCTTGTAATCTCTCTTTATGGGGTCCTTTTACTGCCCTGTAGATAAGTTTCCCTTATGCTACCTGTATTTTAAGCTGAACACAAACTTTAAACTGAATACACAGAATACTTTCTCAACCCACCTTCTTATTTTCCACATCTTAGGCTCCTTATTGCATTTGCATGATAAGAAAGGAGTCAGTCTCGTGGACATGTCACTGTGCAGTGGAATCAAATCTCAGATAGGTTTTAAAGGTACATGACAAACATCTGCCCTACCCTCCTGAGCAGGGTCACTGATTTACCCATCAATATGATGTTAGGTATTTCTAACATGCCTCATTTTGTATTATCTAGGTATTGATATTCCATTGTATGGCAACTGTTATCAGCCGAAGTACTTAAAGCTAATTCAACTCCCGTAGAAGGGTCACCACAGGACACAGAGACCGTAATCTAAATGATGCCTGCTGTGATACTACAGAGATTAAATTTAGTGCTATCTATACATACAAGGGATACTACATGTCGATGTTCAGTTCATCATCAAGATACGAGATCACAATTAAATCACACTAGCAGCCTATCACTATCAAAAGCATGGTGGATAGCAATTAATAACCACAATTTCAGAATGACTTCACTGAGTACACTAAAAGGCATATACATTCATTATGTGGGTTCACTCCTTTGGAATCGGAATGACCATATAAAAATTCAGACATTTAGGACAAACCTGCCTTAACATTCACTACTAACAGTTGTGAAATAAAATGTATCCTTTCTCTTTTCCTAAGAAATCAAGACATACCCCTTAGCGAGATAAATGCTTTGAAGCTCTGGTCATGCAAATTCACAGCAATAATGATAAAACAGGGAAGCCAAAACCAAAACTTGACCATCTTAATCAGCTGATGGGATCAGCAGTGTCTCCTGCAGACTGGTGGCTCCTCAGACCTGCATGGAATGTACTGATGAGAAGTATTAAAAATTTTGGTTCATTGCAGAAGTCATGGCCATTTCTTGTTTTTTACTGTAACGCATAAGGTAGACTTTTGGAAAGTCATAATCCTATCCATGCCTTCAAAAAACACATGCCTGCCATTGCCTGAAGCAAAATCTTCATTAATTGTTGGTAGTAATTCAGACTCTTCAATGCACAGCTGAGCGCAATAGGCTCTGTCAAGTTAAGGTTGTAGTAACATGCATAGCAGCAAGATATTCCAAAACTCATGCCAAACTTCATCAAAGAGTCACCCTGTTCTGTGAAATCAGATCACAGTGTATTGAAGTAGGCTGCTTGAGAAAATTTAAGGTACCTTCTACTTCCATGCATCATGCAAAAAAGACCAAAGTGTTTTTTTGTTTTTTGTTTGTTTGTTTGTTTGTTTGAGATTTCAGCATTTCTGATCTCAGGACTGTGTGCACCAGAAGAAAAAAATAAATAAATGTTGACTATAAAATTTTGCATAATTAAGGAATCCCAGTGTTTTTTTTTTTTTAGTCAAAGCATAGTTCAGTTCCAATTTTTTCCTACCCAGACTATGCATCTCCAAGAAATATTTGCTCAGTAGAGTTATATGTTTGCACTCTCACTCTATGACATGAATGAACATGAGTTAAAAGAGGTGAACTGATAATTCAAGTGATTATTTTTCCTCTTAGTTACATTATCAGTTTAAAAATGCATTTGCAGGAATGATTTCACTGGTTGACTATTTTATCATTTGTTTATTTGCTTTACACTGAATTAGAATACAGCCATTTCATTCTTTTGTGTTTTCTTTTGTTGTTCTAATTGAGTTAAACATATTCCAGAAGCACAATGCCACATTAGTGTCTCTGACTACAAAGCTGAGGCTGTAGCTGTATTTTGGCAGCTTATTAGTAAGAATACTGGGCAGAAATACTGTCTTTTTGTCTCTCTCCTATCACTTGCTTGGCTTACATGTTGGCGTAAAAGAAGCCGTCTGGATGGGAAAGTGTTGGGAGATTTTCAAACTTTTCAGCAGAAAAAGGTTCTCGTTAATTTTACCTGTTTGTTATAAAATGCTCCTATTTCATTTGCCTGCCTGTTTTGGGGTCTGCACAAGATTCAAATTCATTATCTTGCTTTATAAAGCACTTAATAAGTAATCACAACTAATTTGGAGTTTTCCAAATTGTTCATGTTTATCTCTACATCTGTACTTAGGACAATTTTTCTCATTTTTTTTTTTTTAATTTTCCCCCCATTTGTTGTATTCTTATTGCTGTTTTCTTATATTTGACTGTAAGTTCCTAAGGGTGTAAGTCATGCTATCATATACCTTTACACAACATGTACTACACTGGGACCCCAATGCTGAGAGAGGAATTTGGAAGACAAGAAAAAAAGATCTAATAATCAAATAGCAATTTGAAAGAAAAATTCTTTGTCATTTCCTGCATTAGTTTCTGTGCACTGGTATGCATCTGAGCATTTTCACTTCAATGTTGTTGAAGCAGCAACTGGAATGTTTCATGCGGATACCTGAGGGTTCTACTAGGACTGAAAAGTCTCCATAAAAATAAGTTGTTTTCTCATCTGTTCATCACTGATTTTGCCGTTGGAGGAGGAAAGACTTTTTCTTCCCTCCTAGTTCTCTAGACAATTTAACATAGCTACCTATATCTGTGGTGATCCCTAAATACCTATCGGTTGCCTTCCAGAAGGGTACAAGTACAATAAAAACATCCACACTGAGACAAACAGGGGAAAAAATCAGATCCGATTTATAAACTCCCTTTCAACACATTTAAAATCATTTTCTGTTTCTTCACTTGACCTCTAGTTTACTCAGCCCTCAATCTACTGTAGAGACCTTTATAACTTCAACCACGAATTTGTGACTGTTCCAAAGATGTCTGGGTGAGGCACATTTTAGAGTCAAGGAAGGCAAAACCAAACCAAATTCACAAGGAGCAGAACTACTACTGCAAACAAAAATGATCCAGATTTTCATCCCAAAATATAATGGGAGACAAAGGTACGCATACTGTTGCCAGATGATCTGCAAAATCAGAAGAGATTATATAGTAGAGTACATACATGTATATCTCCTTCCTAGAGCAATTTCACACTCAAAGCAAGACAGTTGCTCTGTTCCAAGCACATTCAAGGCTCAAGGTCATGGGTGAAATTGTTCTGCTTCTGCTGTCACCTTTGCTTACAGTGAGTCCTGCCAGCATTTCTCCCTGATTTAATTTCAGGACACAAGAAGTTCAAACTCTCAGATGTTGTGTTTTTTATTTATTTACTTTTCTCCAGCTGAAGCACATCACTATTTAAAGCATCATAGCATGCTGAAAGGCTCACCCTAGTGACCACCTTTCAAAGCAGGCTGAGTAGAGACATGATGGAGAAACAGCAGCACCAAGTCAAGCAGGACATTCCACAAAGAGGGCTCCCCTCAGCCACGTTACAGTAACAGGAGTTTCCCATGACCTTCAAGATGCCACTTCAGCTCCCTCCAAAGAGACTTAAGCAGCCTCTCTGCTATTAAGATGTTCCTTCATTTGTCAACAGAAAAGCTGCTAAATTGCCACCCTGAGCAAATTTACATAGAAATTACCAATGATACTCTGCAAACAGTGAGGAGAATTACAGCAGAGCCACCCAGCAGAAACACTCCAGGACACACAGCCTACAAACAGAGTCACTGCTCAGACAGAGACAAGGAAAATGTTAAGGGGAAAACGCACTGGACTCGCATGTGCATTCTGCACTGTGAGCTCTGCTTGGGCTCTGAGTATACTAGACCCTCAAGAACTTTCCCAGGGTAGGAAGAAGATGTTTCCTCCCTACCTGCCAAGCATTTCGGAGTTCCCTTTGCATATCTGTCCTATACAGCTGCATCTTTGTATAAAGCCTGCAGAGGGGGCAAAAGCCTGCAAGGCAGCAAATTGCTGCCCCATCCCAATAAAGGATGCCTGGCTTTTCAGCCTGGCACTCTGTACTTTTTCCTCCTGTCCCTGATAGAGAAGCCTTGCTGCCACTGCTGCAAGCTGCTCAAGGAGAGCACTCTCTCCCAGCCACACTCCTCACCCTTCCATCCACCCTGAGTCTTCCCAGGGCCCATCCTTTGTCTTCACCCCTGACTCTAGGTCACCTTACCTGCTCACACACTGCAGGCAAAGTAGGTGCTTGATTTGCCTGCAATTGCCATTTCTTCATTTTGTGATTTCCTTTCTAGGGCTCTTAAGGTGATCACAAGGGGCCTTTATCGGCAAAATTGCAGGGACGTGCAATCTTTATATAATTCTTTTGTCACGCCCTAGTTGTTGGTAGCATGCAGCCTCCAAAGACCCATATGAGGGTTCAGGCAATCACTGATAAAACACAAATCGGCCACAATTGCTAGCCTCGACCAGCAGCAGAGCCGGGAACCCAGAGCATTTCTTTCAATGGCAGCATGTTTCCTGAGCTGCCCTTTGATGAGGTAAGTCTTCAACAGCAACCAAAAGTCTTGGCATAGGGTCCTAGGCTTATAAATCTTCAGATAAAAATCCCAGAGACTTAAAAGTGATCATGCCTGAGGAAACATAACAGCACTGGGCCCTGTCTACCCAAAGAGGACCACTCTAGGAGCCAAACTAAGGATAACAAGAAGTAAATCTACATTTCTTCAGACACCACAATGCAGTAGAGACTGCTGGATCAAGGTTATGGAGCAATAAAGAGGAATCAAGCAGCAATAAACCGTCTGGAAAACAGTTCCTCCTGTATAGGTATATACATACATGCAGGTGCGTTTGTGTGTGCACATGCAAAAGAAGAAAAAAAGGTGGGTATTCAGCAGGGCATAGGCATGGGGTATCTTATGCTTACGTGGACCTGACATGGAATGACTGTACTGAGAGGGAGAAAAATCCCATTTCAAATAATGATCAAAGCCATCACAGGGGAATGAGTGGCTTCCACTTCTTAAAGCAAACAGCCAGCTAATATTTATTCCATAATATAGACAAAACTCTGCCTTCTGTCAAGGGGAAGGGAATAAATTGTTTTCCCATAATGGTGTTTTCTTTTCAATCAATTTCCCTTCAAGTTTGATTTAAGAGGATGCCAAGTCAGAACCTCAGGCAAATGGAAGAAATCTAAGACACTCCCCCATGAAAGGTAAAAATGATGATGCAGACAAATTTACAGAGTTCAATCTAAACCCAGTGCTGCACATAGGTGCAGTGATGCACTCCTCTCCCTCCTCCTCCCCAAGTAAAAGGTTTGCAGCAACAGGGAGAGTGACAACAGGATGAAAGAGTTCAGAGCACAGGAAGTAATAGGAACAGATATATGTTGGAGTGCTTAGGGACAGAGGTACAACATACCTGAGAAACCATTCTTACGGGTCATTTTGCTACACACACACCTACTTATATGCTGTGTGTGTGTATATAAATATATTTAAATCAAGAGCTCAGTAGATGGTATTACCTTATTATTAATACACATGCACATAATGGAGAAGAAGAGTTCTATTCGGTAGAACCCCTGGCTTCTAAGAAAAGCTGCAGGGAGAGAGAATGAAGAATAAGGTTGCTCCCATGGCATTACAGGCACTTAGCTACTTGTAGAGCTAGGACATCAGGGAACACCTTAGACTCCAAAATAATTTTGCCTTGCTAAAAACTGTGTATATTTTCTGAGGTTACAGACAGTCCCTTGCATTGGAAAAATCACAGTATTTTCTATTTCAGAATTAAATTGATGTTTCAGAAGCTTTGCCATCTACTTCTTTTAAAGGCAAACTGCTATAAAGACTGTTTCCGGGAGGAAGGGAATTTAAAAAGAAAATACTTATTTTTAAATCTCAGAAAGATTTTGACAATTTGACCCACATACAGTATGAACATTCAGAATAGTTCTGATAGTATCTGAACCAAAACACATAGTCTTAAAATATCAATAAGGTTTTAACAGATGCAGATCTGGAAGACAGAGGAACCATTATTTTCTCTCTCAGAGTTCATCCCAGGATACAACTCCCACTTAAATAAACCAACTCGTCAAAAGTCATGGGATTCTTAGCGTAACACTAGAGGGAGGGGATTGGGATTTAAACAACACAATTCTATCCTATTTTTTTTCTGACAGATTTCTTTTGGACTGTTCCTTTCTTAAGAGCACTTGGAATGCCCAAGTACAACGATTTCCTCATGGCAGTACAGTAAGTAAACAGCTAGCAAATGATTTGGGTGTTCGATGGACTTTGCAAGCAAGATTCTTAACAACAGTGTTAGTTAAGCAAAAGCTAATGAACACTTACTACAATGACATTCCCATTTCCTGGCCCTAATTCTCTCATCAGTTATCCACAGACTCAACATACGTGCAACCAGCATTAGCATCACATCCATTAAAAACGGGAAGCACAAAGGATGCCACATTCACTAACAACAGCCCCAGAATCATAGCTATTGACTAAGCCAGGGAAAGGGGCTGCAAGGGAGGACTGAGCTCACACCCAGCACAGCCAGGCTAGGACTAGCAATGAGAACTTGCTTGTGGTGCCAAGTGCTTATGCATGCACATGCAAATCTGCACACGCACCTGCACAAGGAGAGTTTTACGGGAATCTTTTCATGATTAAGATTTTCTCCACAAATGTAGGCCAAGATTTTCAAAAATAGATGTCCAAAGTTAGGCATTCCAAAATCCATATTTAAGCATCTATAGAAGTGGCCTCATTCTCAGAAGTGCTGAAATTGCCAAGAGCTGTAAGATGTTCAAAACTTGAAAATCAGGCCACATCTTTAGGTGCTTGAAAACAGACTCAAGAGCCTAAGTTTAGGCATGTATATTCTTGACTGTAAACTATTATTACCCATGCAAGACCTGCTATAATCCATCACAAATATATGACATTCTCAAAAAAATATATATACTGTACTAATTGGCCCAGATTTTCAGTTGCAGCTGAAAAGTGTACTGCCCAGCTCAGAGCAGGATCACAAGAGCAGCTACTGCCCTTCTTGACCAACTTCCTGGAACCCAGTGAACCACTGCAGCAGCTGACCTGGCCCATATTCCCTTTACCTACTCTCAGTCTCCAGAAGAGAAAGGATGGAATCAATGTAAGGTTGCACTGGCCAAGCCAAATAAGAGCTCCCTCTCTACCAAAGTACTCCTCCATGACCACATATTTCAGTGTTCAAATCTACGCAACACAAAGGTAATAGGCTCCATACTTTAGCAATGCCAATCAGATTTACTAAACACGTGAACAGGGTATATCTGTTTTCTTAAACGTTACCAAGTAGAATTCAGTAAAGTGTTTTGAAATTCATTCTGGATCCTTCAGCTCAGGGAAGTTAAAGGGAAATGCATACACACAACTGTTTGGTATGCTGGAGTCCCAGTAGAGAAACAGTTTCTCCCTGTGCTAGATATGGTAGAAGCAGAATAAAAGGATAGACGAATAGTTAAAGAGAAAAACATATTCAGGAAAGGTTCATCATTGAAACAGCAAATATATAGAAGGTTGTTTTTATTTATTTATTTATTTTGCATTGATAAAACTTCTTCCTCTGATAAAAGCTTCCTCTGAACTCAAAATCTTGATGTTATCTCCATGATGTATGCTGTCACAAAATTCTTGTTACAAAACAGGGTCTGCAGGGTACTTCCCCTCTGCATTTTTCAGCAGCATTTTTAAGTAATTGCTGCATCCTGTAGCTTCAGCACTTACAAACCGCTAAAGACAACACATTCTACACACTGCACCTGTACACAACTACACTATCCAACACAGCTGGAAAGCTCTCTCTGATGAATGGGCATACTAGAATCACACAAAATTATCTTGAATGTGAGGTCATTCATCATATCTGGCAACATCTTACTAAAACTGCAATGAAAGAAAACATACCTCTATAGCTTCTTGAATCCAAATGGTTTCTCATACATTCCCAATGTTCAGCTTTTTAATATATGCTGTCTGCATGCCTATAACGGGTCAGATTCTCAGACGTCCCAGACTGGTGGTATTCCATTCATAATAGAGGAAGCTAACATTACCTTAAACAAGTAAGAATCTGATCACAAAATCCTTTGCTTAACAATAAATTACAACCAATTGTGGGACAGGTACAACCACCATTTAATAGCACACAAAACAACACCATCCAAGACCTTACAGCAGGAAATAAAGAAGAACACCTGTTTACAAAGACACAGCAAGGGTTAACTAACAAAGGAAATAAATCCAAACTGGCCAAGACATTTAGATATATTGTTTCAACACTATTTCCAGGAGAACAATACACCTACTAGATCACCTACAACCATGAGCATAGCTTAGCTTAATCGTCTACAGAACATCCAGGCACAATTCCTACCAGGCAACCATATGGGGATCTTAATCAGTCCCTCTGCCCCACCAACCCTATCTGGTGAATCTCCATTTCCTCTGGGAGCTCCCCCTTAAACCACTAATGTTTCAATAGGGCTATGTCTGCTGCAGCATATGGCAACATGCTTCTTGAATCCGAAGCATGGATTGCTTGCTCACTGCTTCGACTTCTTCATAGAAGCTGAAGAGCTGCTGGGAGGCTAAGATTATTTGTTCAAGTGCAGGGCCAGTTACATGGTTTCCAGACCACCCTGTTTACTCACCAATCTGGCCAGATGTAAAGCAATTACAAACACTTGTTTGTCAGTGACAACCATGCAAATTTACCCTTAGGTCAAGTGAACAAAAAACACTATACTGTAAGGGTGGCATCACTGAGCTCTTGATAGCAAAAATTTTTTTCCATCTGCTACCTAGCCCAGTGACTCATGAACTAGAAATAAATTCCCAAGGTATAATAAGTGGGAAGCTAAGCAGGCTCTAAACTCATTTTTTGTCCAGAAAGTTCCCCCTTCACACATGTTGTTACAGTTCTTTTTTTTCCAAATGACTTAATCAAGAAGAAGAGCATATTGGAAGGATCCTGCCAGGAAATATCTGAATGAGCTGCAAGCGGTGTTATTAGACACAAATAAATAAATAAAACTGGGAAAGGCACAGCATTAACACTAAATGTCTGTTAAAGAGGTAACGACAGAAGAATGAAAAAAAGGAAAAGTATGATACTGGAGTCTGATAAGAGGTGGACAGGAATCACAGGAAACAGGCAGAAATGAGAGAAAGAGAATTTTGCAGAGCCTTGTATGACAAGTGATAACGATTTGAGCATGAAATGTAAAACAACTGGCAGTTCAGAAAGACATGTGAACAGAGCAAGATGGGCACAAAAATGGAAACAGCTGCAGGTTGCTACCTCGGCAGCCACTTGAATGAACTGCACGCAAGTAAATCCAAAGCAAGATGGTCACGCAGGCAGTGCAAGAGAAAGCAAAGGTATGAACAAAGCTTTTAGCTGGAAGTAAGGAAAGCTAGATGTACTATGGGCTGTGCCAGAACAAGAACTGTATAAGTCACAGGTGCCAGTTAACTTCTTCCTCTGATATGACTCAGAGGAGCTTAGACCTAGTGGTGGGCCAAAGGAAGGAAAGCATATATAGTTACAGAGTCCACCGCAGGTCTCCTATCCATCACTGACAAAGGATTCACACTGTGTGGCTCATAACGTTGAAGAAAAAAGCTGCCTGAGAAATTTGGTAGTTCTGCATGGCACGGGTTCCCAGGATGCAGCCGTTCAAATAGCAATGCCAGCTCCAGGTATTTCATAGCAAGTGTTCATACTCAAAAACCTGGACTCAATTTTGCAGAATTACACTCAGAAGAAACACTCCAGTAAAAGTTGCGTAGGAACTGCAAGAAAAGACTCAATGTCTGAAGCAGTAGGTGTAATTGGGACCACAGAAAACCATTACGGACTAAGGGTTAGATTCTTCTGCCATATATATTTCCGTCTTTATCTTTTAATAAACTAAATGTTTTTCTTGCTAGGAAATGCATTCTCTGGTCCCTAAGGACTACACCATCAACTTTAAACCTCATGTTTACAAAGCTCATTTTCGCCTTTCATTAGCTCTTATCGTTCCCTCTGTGCTGCTGCAAGTATCTCTGCTGCTGAGAGCCAGAGGCTTGCAGCAGTCTCAGTCACAGTGGATTTGTGCTCTTCACCACAACCCTGTTATCCTGATAAACACTCTGCCCCTCCTATTGCACCTTCAGAGTGCTGACCCCCTCTTCATAGAGGCAAACAGTTACAGTAAAAAGAAATACATATCATTTGCTCCATTATTTATTACATTATTAAAAAAAAAAAGATGAAAAGACCCTTTTGCTAATATCAATTTCAGCAAATTCCAGCAAATACACAGACAATTGTTAGCAGATCAAAGCTAGTGAACATTGAAAACAAGTGGTTTGAAATTTTGGTTAAGCTTTGGCTGGAATAGGGTTCACTAGCATATGGTGTTGCCTCATGGCCTATGCCACAGAGAATGTGCAGATCCTGAGAAATACACAGGAGAAGAGAAGAATGAACAGATATTTAGCTGTTAGCTGCATTACCAAGAATGTGCTTTGGAGTTACTGGTAACAGATGCTTCGGTACAAGAATACTTTTAGTAGGTAGTTACTGAATATCTGGCCTAAATACATATATATTTCCTTCTTACTTGCTGTCTTGTTTATATTCTAAAGTATTGGAGTTTGTATTTCTTATAAGGTTTTCTAATCAACTTTCATTATTGAGAGATTGCTTATTACTTACATATAGTGTTCCATATAAAAATTCTAACACAAGATTTTTAACCTCCACAACACTGCACAACAGTAAGTTCCAGAGGCTGGTTATATACAGACGAACAGAGGATTTCCTTTGGTTTCAATATGCAACTTCTACGTGAATCTCCTGGAAATGTGCACCGATTTGCTATATTGTAGTGTTGTGTTAGACAACATACTGTCTCCTTGCATTTATGAAAGATACATAATTAATAAAAAAAAACAGAACATCTGAAGGAGGTAGAAGAAATAAGAGTAAATCCACTGGCTCTCAAAAGAAGCCCAGAGCACACTGCAGAATGAAGCCAGTGCTGTGATTTCAGAATTCAATTAGAGAGAGCTGTGTTCAATAACAAAGTGTGTTTCACTCCAGATTAACATCACTTACTATTAAAAAATCTCCTTGCCTTCTTTAACTTAATCCCAGCTTGAAGGGCTAAAGATAAAACTTGGAGATGGGCTTTCATTGTCGGGTTTCTCAGCTCTCTAATTAGATACTGCACTCCATAAAACATGCGCTGCAGAAAAGCAGCAGAGGAACTGGCAGATTGAGGCAGATTGAAAATGTCTTAATCCTTCTGACCTTTACCACAATTTTCTTTCTCCAACGAAATACACAGCTGACCTTTTCTACCCACTGACAGCACAGCTTATGGCAGATTTCCATTAACCAAAGCTCTCTAAGTTCACTGTAGCTACTGCTGGTAACCCAGCTCGGTTCTGCAAGGATATTATAAGGCACAACTCACTCAAACCTTAACTGTTGGTTGGTAACTGCTCCAGAAATTCACAATGGCTATGCTTGCATATCTGCCAGCTTTCCAGATGTGCACAGATGCAAAATACCTGCAAGACAGCCAAACATTACAGATGTACCCAGCAGAAACAGGGCTGAAGTGTTACCAGATGCACCAAACATGTTCATCTAGGTCACAAGCTCCATTGGGTTGAGGCATGTCTCAATAATTTGGCCACCTACCCAGCCCATAGGAGACCTTCCCCTGACATGACGTTGGCAAAGTCACTAGACCCCTAAGGCTCCACTCTTTACCTGTGAAATAAGGGTGGACTGCATCTCCTTACTTCAGAGTGTTATGAAACCCTTGAAGACAGTGAATCATTTCCAGCTACTCTGGTAACAGGGTCCAGATGGAGAAATTTGCAGAATATTTTAGGTACACAGTTTATCATTTAAATATGGAAAGACAACAAAATACGGTGGGATATGGTATAAAGGTTTTATTGGTATGAGTTAGATATGGGTATTATTCATGACTAGAAAAGCCCAGAATGATTCATGAAGGTCATATCAACTGACTACCAGCAAAATCTTTATACCCAACTGTACCATCCTGGTCTCTGTAAATTTCACACTTTTATTAAGAAAACCAAATGTTTGTGATACTTTTACATTATTTTTTCCACATCTTTTTAATTGAACCTATTTTTATATAGCTCCAGCTGTAAAGCCAGACTCTCTTACTAACCATGTGTCCAACTATAAAGCTCGCTGAGGGAGAGAAAACAAAAAAGGAAGTAATATTTCTATTCCAAAAATAACCCGAACTCCTATGCTTTCATTCTCTCTCTCTCTCTCTCTCTTTTAAAATTAGATTCAATACAGACACCTAAAGCCAAGAATCTTTTGAGTGCTTATCATATGCCTTGTTAGAGAGCACCAGAAACTGAGCAGTTGGACACTTCAGATTCACATGACTATGTATGCCTCTATGGTCAGCAAAGAAAAAGATGCCACGGTCTCCTAAGGAGTCAAACACTATAAGACACTACAATAAAATAAAAGTTTTCGTCTACAAATCCAGGCAGCCGTTGCAGTGATGGTGGGGGAGCAATATTTGTGATTTGGAAATCTTTTCTCACTCAAACTTGGCTTGGGATTTCCTTGGGGGAGTAGGCTCCAGAAGGGAACCCCAGGGGATCCCATCCTGCAGCCCACCGTGGATTTACAGGGAAATGAGCACTAAGAGAGAGATACTAAGACCCAGAGATGGAGATGAAGAAAAGGAGACAGGGGTAATTAGAAGAACCACACTGCAAACCAAGCTTTCTTAAATGCACGATCACTGAAGATACTGTTTTGAAAATAAAAGTGGAACTAAATGAGATTTGAAGAGGGAACTTCAAACACCACTAAAGAACTTCTTGAGGAATGACTCCAGAGCAGCTAACAGTCCTGAACGCAGCACTCAAAAGCGATCACAAATAAATAAATAAATAAATAAATAAAAATCATGTCCAATATATGTCCTCTGGCATAAACATAGCACAAAAATCCCAATGGTCTGGTTAAAATCCTCATTGGGTAAATGCATCCTTAATTCTTCTGAAGACCGTATTCTTTCTTTTGCTGTATTTTGCATTTGTATTTTGCTGCTTAGTGAAGCAGCCATAATGTTTTGTGCTGTGATGACAGAGAAAATACTGTTCATAAGGTTTTGCAAGAGGCTTCTACAAAGAAAAAAGCCAATGCGCTCCCAGAACATGTCACTGCAGGAAAGTGTTATTCCGGATTTTAAGGCAACCAGAACCACTCAATATTTCATGTTCATTTAATTTAGAATTCTACTGAGACTGTCTAACAGTGTATTCTTCACTGAAATGAATTTACAGGATGGGTATCATTAAAAATTGTCCCTTGCTTCAGAATGACTCAGATTGTGAATGAACAATGTGATTTATGATCAAAATATAAAAACAAGACAAAATACTGTATAAAGGCCTGGGGCCCCCAGCACAAGAAGGACGTGGAGCTCTTGGAACGGGTCCAGAGGAGGGCCACTAAGATGATCAGAGGGCTGGAGCACCTCTCCTATGANGCTGGGCAGCCTGCTCTAGTGGTTGACAACCCTGCCCAGAGCAGGGGGGTTGAAACTAGAGGATCTTTAACGTCCTTTTCAACCCAGGCCATTCTGTGATTCTATGATAAAATATATTACATGTATGTTATAAATACAGTTATATACTGCACCCAGAAAGAGATTGTATATTTGTTAGCAATTTTTCCTTATTATTTATTCTCCATTTACTTTTCATACAGAAAGGCTATCTGTAAGAAAATTCATAATTTTGTCAGTTTTTGAAATCTTACACTAAAGCCTGATTTCTCCATAGAATTCCAACTTTTTTTTTTTTTTTTTTTTTTTTTTTTTTTTTTTTTTTTTTTTTTCCAACACACAAAAGCTTGGGAAAGCATCTAAATGACAGATCATTCATTTTTACTCAGCTAGTGGATTTGGCTCTGACATCTCCTTCTTCCTTTTTCATCAGACGCCCTACCAAATATTCAAAGCTCCATTGGACAATGCTAAGCAGCATTAGACACCAAGGAAATCTGTGATCATCTTTGACTCATTTAGGAAAAGAGTTTCAAATTTGAATACGAAGATTCTGGACAAATGCTGACTAAGAAAATAAATAAAAATCTACAAATACGAGATGTATAGGAAAGAGTGAAAAGCCTAAGCAGAAAGATCAAATTCAAAGCAAGAAAATTTGCAATGAAGAGCATGGAAATCTTCCAGAAAGTGAGAAGATGCTATGGAATTATTATTATTCCTTATAATGTTTGTCACAGAACCTCAAAATTGGATCACTAATACAAATTAACAGTCTCATTTCTCAGAGGGTAAGAATCTCATCACTAAGAACACTTAAAATTAAAATAGAGAAGAATAGAAAAAGTGATTGAAAACAAACATGCAGTGGCTCCACTGATGTCCAGAATAGCATAAAATAAGTTTTCAATTTCTGAACTCTGTGGTTGTAGCATAAGTAGAAGATATATGCATTGAGGGAAAAGAGCACTGCATTAGAGGGTCTTACATCTCTACAGAAGGTATGATTATAGAGGTATGAACTTCCATTAGTAAAGCACATATTCAGGAAGGTAGGATAAATCTTACAAACACACTGAAATATTGCCAGTGAATGCAGAGACAAGGTGACTTTGCTGAGCAAAGGCCACAGATTCAGGTTCAGATATCTTTTGTTTTTCTTTGACAGTCATCCAAATATATTACCAAAATCTGAAGCATCACTAAATCTTCAAGAAACTGCTGTTCTGGATTCTTTACTCATTTTTCCATTTTCCCTTTCTGAACTACTCTTCAGCAACACAATGGCGAGATGCTCCATCAGCCTGTCTCTTGAAGATCCAAGACTTCAACATCCAGCTCTGGATTTGTCACAGTCAATTCTGTTGTCTGCTGGCAGAAACCTTGAGCACTTTGGGCTCAGTGCATCATAGAGAGAAGGTACTTTTCAATGTCTGCTGTCAACAGGAATTCTCTTTTCCCATCAATCCTTCCTTAGCAGACAAACAAATAATTAATTTTAACACCCTCAAATTAGAGGCGAGAGAGATTGCCAATATAAGCACCACATTCTTTTCCCTAATCTGTTACTGAAAAACCTCAGTATCATTTAAATGTCTGTCCCTGGGAGGAGTCTTAAAATAAAGTTGCAACAGTGAGAAGCTGGACAAATATATATATATATATTTTTTTTTCTTGGAATATTTAGGTACAGCTGACAGAAGTTTGCAAACATCTTCCACTTCTGCAGCAGTTTGGACATGCATCGAAGTCATGGTCTTAAAAACAAAATCAAGAAAAAACTATCATGATCTTTCCCTGGTTTTGCATCAAATGCAGACTTTACTTCTCACAAAACTGTCACTGTTGAATCTTCCCCCATACAGGTCCTCAGAATAGAGACACTTGAGGTAATATCAAGTTGAGATTTTTCCACACTGAAATCCAGGGAAGAGAGTAAACATTAGCAGTTTCTACCTGTGGCTGTATCTCTTTACCAACCCATCCTGCAGGGAGAAGTTAAAGAAGCAGCAGGCAAGTCTTGCTTTGTCCTCCATTTTAAAAGGGTTTGTTTGTACACATTTGAGGGGAAAGAGAGATAACAGGAAGGGAAGGTTCCCTTTTAGGGAAGGACCAGAAAATGGGAATTTTCAGTCACCAAATACCTTGTTGCCTCCTCTGCCATTATGAAGAACACTACTTTGTATGGCCTTATCTGCCATATTTGCTTTGTAGGGTTTGCCACATACAGGCATTCCTTTGCCATGTTGTGGCATGGAAAATCTGGGTCTCTCTCTCTGCAGGGCTAATTAGGTTAGAGATTCCTATTTCACTCCAGGATCTCTACCAAATGCTTGCAAGTGCAGACACCAAAGCTCTTTACTTCTTTACTGCACTCATCTTTGCTCTGTATTTCCACTCAACACAGACAAATGCCATACAAAAAAAAAAAAAAAAAAAGGAAAATTGCTACTTAGAGCAAGTTAAACACTAAAAATGGAGTTTGCTTTTTTTTTTTTGTTTTAAAAGCATTAGTTAGAAACCAGTCGGCTGCTTGTTTGGCATTCAGAACCAAAGCCAAGCACCAATCTCTCCCTTGATTTACATTAGCCTTGAGAACACAAACAATAAGCAAGCTGGGGCTTAATTAGCCCACATCTGGGGTCAGTCTGGTGGAACAAAACAGGATGGTCATTTTTGGAGCCATCCCAGTTTGAAACAGGAACTACAGAGGGGGCTAATGAGCAACAGAGAACTAAGGACCTGCACAGATACTTCATTCAAAGGATTTCGCAGATAGTGACTCCCTCGTGGCTTCTTTACTCCAGCTGATTGTAAGATACTATTGCCCAAGTACTGGCACTGATCTGCTGATCCAGATCAGACTTTGGCAGAGCTGCAGTAGTGCATCTGGGCTGAGGAGGAATGACGGAGCCTCCCATCCAGGAATGTACAAACATCGTTGCTTCTAGAGAGACTTGCTTCAAATAAAATGTGTACTATACAACACACAAAAGGAACTTACTCGAGACTTAAAAACCACCTCCACAGCTCTAAACCCTTTCTGTAACTATTTCTGAACGACGCATAATAGAATCTTCTGCTAAAACCTAAGTGTATGAAAAGCACAGACTTCCACCATTACAGCTGAAAGTGAACTTCCTCTAACTGTCTCCAAGATGTGGAAGTAAACAATTCCAGATACAACAACACTACACCAAACAGGAAGTCAATAGGAGACACATGCTGGAGGAAACAGTGCTGTGATACCATCTTTATCCAGTCACTCTTTTCCTCTTTCCTACCTCATTCCACAGACATTCTGGGGCACATTTCATATTCTCTTTGTTAGTCAATATCTTAACAGCCTTCTCTCATTTCCCTGGTCTCCTCAGCACTGAAGAGCAGGAAAAATGATAACCCATTGACCTGAGAGATACTCAGATTTAAAGGTGATGGGCTGATAGAAAATTCTAAAGACAGACTGGATTAGTGTCATACACATACCTTTGGGCCATTCAGAAGAGGAATATGTAATTATTCCAAGGAAATTTCATGAGCTTTTGAAAATTTTACCTTGGCAACCCATTCCCCGAGCCACAAAACAATGAACTGAGAAATGTGAACAGCAGACAAGTGAACGGTTAAAATCCTGCTTGTGATCTGCTGCAGACGCTTTCACTGGGAATGTTTCAGCATAATAGTTCTGCGTAGGAAGAAAGGAATTGTTGATATTTTAGTCACCTCCATATATTCTAGGGGTTTTTTTTTGTTGTTGTTTGTTTAATAAAAAATAAAAAGGTATAGTTAATGATTATTCAGAAGTGGACTATTATAACCATTAAAAATAATATTCATACAGATTGTCATCTCTAATGTCTCTCAGCACGTGTGTGGGTTGAAGATGAGCACCATGGCCAGTAGGCAGGGTCTTTTTTGGTACTGATGGGGGTGTATATTAAAACTTTAAAAGTTATTCTGATTAGTTCACATCAAGTCAACTTAATTTTTCTAACTGCTTAATTATTCCAGCTGCTAAGATTCCCAAAAGGCAGTCAGTTATGCTCTTGAGCTTCAGGATTAGAGTAATGCCTTTTTTTGAACTAGATTGAGACCCACCAACTCAAAATGTGGCCAGGACTTTTTCACCCACTGGTTGTCAGAGCAATAATCAGAAAGGTAATTTCATAATAAGACAGTCTCTCACTTCCTGAGTAGCTCTTTCCTTTTAGGTTACATAATTTGAATTCTACCAATATGTAATCTAAGTTCTCTTGGGCACCTTCTAAATCCTCCAGCTTTGGACATAAGTATTGGGGAAATTTCTTCATAAAAAGTTTGTCCATTGGCATAACACCAGGGAGCAGGAAAGGTGGAAAAATTTTGCTTCCCAATTAGTTTTATCTCAGATGTTCAAGGAAAATCTTCCTTTCTTACAGTATCATTTGTCCCACTAACATCTGACTAGGAAAGCAGCACCATGCTTTACAGAGCAGTCAAGGCTCCTCCCGAGCAATCATCCTTCTCTAACTAAACCTTTCACTTCATTCTTCTTCTGCTGCTTTTAATTTTTCTTGGGTTTGCATCCATTCTAAATGCAATGACCCAATTAGATTCCTTTCCCCAGGATGCTGAGAGGTGGTCATTTCAATCACAGCAAGAGTTTTCTGAACACATGGAGCATTGTAATAGGTTGGATATCTCTACATTTCCTATTCTAGTATAAAGAAAGAATGTGTCCATTCACATAACAAACCTTAATATGAATATACCACACTTAATTGTATATTTCATTCACACAAAAATGCATATACAATCTAACTGAAACTACTCCAAACAAGAACGATATTCAGACTACTCCAGCCAAAACAATGTTAAGTATAATCTGAAAAAGACTACATTCATAGTGTTTCAAAAGACAGTCTTTACACTTTCATATAAAAGTGAAACCCTCAATTTCAAATTTGCCTAAATTTTAAGAAGTTGGTAAAAAATAACTAAACATTTCCTATACCACACATAGAAATACATTGAAGTGTATTTTAATTATATAAGGGAGAGAAAAAGAACAGTGCTTGACTCCTTCCAACATTCCGTTTTCTATTTCTATCAACAAATTATAAAAAAGTTTTTTTTGCAATTCTATCCTACATGTAACAATTGAAAAAGCTACCTTTGCTTTCCAGATTTCTACTCATCTATGGAATCATTACAGCTACACCTGTTCCACTTAGCTGTACTACCTTTGATGCCTGAAAGATTATCCTACAAATGCATTTTGTTTCCCAGTCTCTTGAAGAGGCAGACCACTATTACTTACACCATTCAACTGACTGGGAAATACAGAGATGCAATGTGAATTGCTGGTGGTCATGCAGAAGGGTTTTAAACCCAACTCTACTGACTTCAGTCGTGCTAACTGGTATATACCTGCCTCTGTTTATTATGCTAATGAGTCATGTGGAAATATTCATACTATTGAGACTGCCAACATGTTTATATATGACCTACTCCATGAGCAGAGTTCTGATCTGACTTTCGCAAACTGTTATTACTGATCTTTGGTACCTTGGACCCATTCAGATCTGGGACCTCACATGATCAGTCCTGTCAACACAGCAGCAGCACTTGCTACTACCATAGTAAAGTCTCTTTTTCTTAACAAAAGTTAACATTCTGAACTACCACTATGGTTTTATTAAGCGCAGGATAGGCATTAGGCAGAAAGAGACCAACACATTCGTTTTCTCCTATAATCAATGGCTTAAGTGAACATTGCTCTGCAGAGGTGAGAGGCTTCCATACACTGAAATAATCCAGGATGGTAGCTTTGTCAATTTAATTATTTTTTACTGAGATTGGTACTCACAAAAACATCTCAGATTGACAGCCCTGCAGATGATGTCCTGCGTTATCTATGGAACAGATAAAGTCCAAGCAGCAGAAGCGCTTTGAGGTCTGATTTATTTTCATTTCAGTCTTAAACATGTCCTTCAATTTTTAATTGACTATAGTGACATCTCTCCCCGCTAGGACCATTCTTTATTTTTCTCTAAAATACAACAAAAGTATTTCTTTCAGCCATATAGATTTTATTTTGAAACCTGAATAATTCTCCCTAAATACAGATTGTGTCTTCATAAATACTTTTATTATTGTGATTGCCAAAGAATCTACAGGTTACTTAATTAGTGACCTAACTTTTAAATATGGAAACTAACTTTTATTTACATTAAATACAAACATCTTAGTAGTTATACTTTAACAGCTTTTTGTTTTGTGGAGAAGATCACTTGCTGAAACCAAAACTACAGAAATGCCATGTGGAGTGGAAATCAAGAAAAGAGAAAGGAAAACGGGGAAATGACCATTTTAAGACACTGGTTGGCGTATGCTATTTCACCTGTATATATACCACCAACTCCACATAGTAATGAAGCCACTTCTGAGGCAGAAGAAGAAAAAAAATGTAATAAGAGTGAAAGAAAATTTATAACCAACATCTGCAGGAGGCAAAAGAGAAGTAAGGAGAAAAGTATCATCTAGTGAGTAGGCAACTAGTAATCTGCTCAAGCCTCAGGAGAGACGCAAACATAGAGGCTGGTGTGCTGCGGCTGCCTGGGTCATGAAGAAATAGTTGACAAGACCCAACCACTGAGGCAAACACGCAGGGACTCTGCAGTAGGCAGCAATGAGGCAATCGTATCCTCACACAAAAGGTAACATCCTAATCTCTAAACTTGATCTAAAGCATGAGGTTAAGTACCCTTTCCAATTTCCCTGTTCCTGTTAACAAGAATATTCAAAGTTAAAGCAATTATTTACGTTAAAGTCATCTCTGTCTGCATCTCAGTAAGCTCTTGGCCTCAATGACACAATGCATGACTTGCCATAGAGTAAGACCTAGGTTCAATTCCTTATCACACCACTGATTTCTTGCACGTTATATATAAAATGTTTAAAGTTTTTTTGTTGTTGTTGTTGTTTTTTTATATATAGAAATTTAAGCACATAACACATCCTTTTAAATCTGTTGGATCCTGTTTTCATAAAAGAGATAACTGCACTTTTCTATATCTTACTTATCTTTACATCTCCAAATTACAGACCATAAAAGCCTTTTACTACTTGAGTAATGAATATGCAGAGGTGTGTAAGGGACCACATACTTACCTATTATATTTGGTAGACAGTTACATAATGGCTAGTCACTAGCTCCTTCAACTTGAAAGAATCATTTTCTAAAGTCTATTCGCTTGTTCTTTGTCCACTTCAATTTTAAATAAGTAAAACATCAAGACTATCTCAGAAATGACATACACTATGATTTTCTTCCTTACAGGGTCCCTCCATTTTTATTGATCACAGCAAATCTTTCATCCTGCTGACTTGTACAGAGAAGCAAGACACCATCATTATAGGAACTTAACTATGATAGAGGATCCCTGAACTGCTCATTGACCTTTGCCTCAGATAAAACCTATAGAGCTGTCAAGAAGGCCCTCCAGGGAAAGAATGTGGACACGGACCCTCCACAGTGAGCTCTTCTCCTTATGCCCTAGCCCACTCCTCTCCCTTAGTTACTTGTCACATTGTTTCTCCAGAGCCTTTTCCAGGTTATAATTGGAAAATTTATTTCCTGCAGTAGCTGCTCTGACACAGACTTTCACACAAAATCTTTAAGTAATTTCTGTACTTTAGAAAACCTGTATTATAAACATTAGGTAAAAAGCATGAATTCTATATCAGGATTCAGTGCAACACCTATTATTCTAACATTAACAAGGTCCATTGAAGCCCCAGTATCACTCCTGAGCATCTGCAGGAACAGCACGGGATGGATGGAGGTAAGGAAGTAAAAGATGATGAATACGGGTTGCAAACTGCTCTCCTTTAGAATTTACTTGCCTGGTAACTCTGACAAAGAGTTACTAATGACAGACAGAAAGACTCAAGATCAACATCCATTCAAAATACCACATTTTAAAACGGGGACACAGAATGCCCTTGTTTAAGATTCAAATTTAGCTCCCTCCTACTTGGACCCTTGTGTGCTTCTTATGATAAATTATTTACATGAGAATTGCCAAGTCACCAAGCAAAGGGAGAAGAAATTGTTGTTTATGTCAAAGGAACAAAGCCTGCTGCACGTTGGTATTTTATTTATTTATTTTTAAATAAAGCATTCTGCAACATGAGTCAGATAATACCGAGTGGGAGGATCACACTCCAGCAGGCTGTGGTAGAGCAGGTGGAGCTGCAGATACAGTTTGGGCATATGTGGCGGGTGTGTTCTCCCTTGAAGGGCTTGGAGAAACTAGTGCTACAGAAACTGCTTTTGCAAGGATACCTTGCTGCTGAAACTTGTACTTCAAAAACACTGGGATTTCTGAGCCCTTTTCCTGCACCTGTCAATTAATATTTTGCTTTTGCACCTTCTTTTTCAAGATGGGGATAAACCCCACATATTTTCCTCCCAGGATAGTTGGGAAACTACTTCTGAGAGCAGGTGGCATACTATGCAAATGGAAAATACACCAAAGTGCAAAATACTTGCACTATTCCCTGGACACAGAGCAGACTCAGCAGTGTAGAGACAGTATTCCACAAGGGGGAGTTAGTGTATTCAAGCTAGCTTATTTTCCATGGTTCCTAACTACTGACTTTATTCTGGCTCTTTCCTGCTATTAACATTCCATGCTAAAGTAGTATCTTGTGGCAGATATGAACAGACTGACATGTAAACTCTAGACAATGGTTTCTACAAGGCTTTATATTCTTCCACATACAGCAGGAAGCTTTTTAATAGGGTGGAAAGTCCACGGATTTAATCATCTGATTTATTCTATTTCCAGGATTATAGATAGCCCGGGTCTGTTTGTCTTCTCAATTAAATTGGCATGAATAAACAATAATGCCACTGATCTCTGAGAAGTCACATCAGCGTGAAAGAAAACGTCAGGTCCATGGTGAGGAGACCAGTGCCTGCATTAATGTAGACCCTTCACTGGATCAGCAAATAATTTAAAATAAATAAATAATAGAAACAAGAGACAGCAAACCCAAATTTGAATAATGAGATCTTTGGATTTGCTGCTGTTTGCAATATTATTCATACAAACACACAGTAGCCCCAGGTGCTCTCAAATAAGCCCTGCATGTTCCCTAAAGGTTTGTTAGCTGACTGCTTGCCTGGGGGCCACTGGATCTGTTACAGTCTTGCCGTTGCTTCCTGCTGAAGAAACCCTTCCTGAGAGTCTCAAATCTGGTAACGGGCTAGTCAGCGAGTATGCCAGGAAAATACCGTGGAGACCCCAGTGAGACATGTGTTTACTGTGCCTAGCATGGGATGCCAGACTTTTGACAGCACAGATCAAATCTTGTTTGTAATGTGCATGAGGGGCTTTTAATCAAGGTGGAGAGAAGCGTCTTCCCTTCTTCCATGGCAAAGAGCTCAGGCTAGGCACACAGCACTGTGCAACTGCGGTACGAGGGGATGAGGGAAGATCCTTGAGGGGAAAAGCAGTGATGAAATTGGCATGATTGCTAGTGGCTTCTTGAGGAGAGTGAGCTAGTAATTCAGAAAAACAAGCTTGTTAGAGGAAAACAGGAATGGCACCAATCTGCTGTAATGAGCAGGCAGCAGAACGGTGCCTCTGTGCCATGCTCCATTCCGGGTTTGCACCACACGCAGCAAAGGCTGGGGCCTCAATGGATGTAAAGGAATACGGCCTAATGATTATTCCTCTCTCTTTACTCTCCCCAAGCAAATATTAGTTTACAATGGGAACCACAAAAGACAAAAGCAATGCAGCTAATTGTGGGCAGACTAGAACAAGCTTTCTATCAGCTATGCCATACAGACTCTAATCTGTCAGGGGAAAGGAAATGAACGACTGGATGCTTTAAGCAACTGTTTCGGTCTTGAGGTAAGGCAGTAACTCACATGGGACAGGGAGTTTCCAGTCACCTCCAGTCTGTGCACTTTTTTAAAAATAATCACAACACACCAGAGTACCATCTAGCTAAGAAAACACTGTTCAGGGAGTAAACCCTTGAGATGATGAAATATTCCTTTTACAAATGGGGACACAGAAGCACAGAGAGATTAAATAACTTGCCCAGTATTATAAAGTAAATCAGTGATAAAATACAGAAAAGAATCAGGTGTCCTGATGCCAACTTCTGTGCATAAATCACTAGACCATAATTTCTTCTGTAAGATCATCGTTTCCTCCTTTCACATGCTATCTTGCTGCCAGAGGAAGATTATTCTGCATGCTGCATGGAGTAACATTTTTCCAAGTCTAATTCAAAACCTGTCAAGCCACAGAGTTTTTACTTTATTCCCTTGGGAAATGATTCCAAAGCTTGACAGTTCAAAGACACATCTCTGTGACAGGAAGTTTTCCATGACACTTACCTTAAATTTTCCTATTCTCTACTTGTAGTCATCTAAATATCTTGTCTCCTTCCATAGTATTTACAATCCTCAGCCACTAGCAGAGTTGTATTTCCCCTTCGTTCTCCCAGCTAACACTTAATCAAGCAATATAAAACTAACTCTTTTGGTACTCCCCCTAAAAACAATTCTTTCAACTCCTCTAATATTTTTCTTTTGTTCCCCTGACCTTTGTCTACTTTTTCAATAACAGACACATCAGTCTTTCCACTGTGTGTTCTTTGACCATGGCTTGTACTTCTGTTATGTTGGGACAAACTGCAGCAAAACATAGGATGATGGGAGAGCTGGGGTCTGGAGTGGGAAAGCAAGACCTCTAGGGTTGCAAAACCTCCAGGGTTGAGGGATTACTGTCAAGCTCCTGGAGGAATGTTTCTGTCCATCCATTGGAAGTGGATGGAGTGGTAGATTCACCATTAATGATGGGAGAATTTAGTCAAAGGTGAAAGGCAGAACTTAGTTTCCTCCCAAGTCATTTTACCATTTTAGTACATTGAAGTGAGAAAAAATAGGCCTTAAATCCAAACATTAAATAATAATAATAAAATTGCTCGTTTCACTGCCTGGCTAAATCAGGCTAAAAAGGTAAATGCCAATACTGGAGACCCTTGCTGTTTCCACTACGATTAGAATTAAGCTTCACAAAAATGGCCACCTCAGCAGAAATATACAACTGTGGGGCTGCCACATTAACATAAAGCACAGTAGGCAGAAATTACTGCTGCCTCTAATCTCCAAACACTCAGGAGCTGAACTGCGTTCAGCAGAATGACCTGTCCTCCATGATGCATTAGTATTTGCACTCACTCTAACTCTCTCACGCTTGCTCTCTTATGCACACAGAGCCAGTCCCTCTTGGAGTACAGAGATTTATGCTTCCCGAAATAAAAATAAATAAATAAAGCAGTATTTTAACCATCCCTGCCTGGTCCCCTTCCTCCTCTCTAATAATATAATCAGCACTTGGCTTTTTGAGGACACTGGGACTTGTGTTTTAGGGCGAAGAGCAAGAAACAGAGAACAACCCAAACCTTCAATTAGTGTTTTGCTACTGCCTCTCCAGAAGACTCAATTTTCCTAATAGTTCTACTATGAAAGTGATGTGAAACAGTCAACAGCTTGAACAAGAAGCTATAAAGAACCCATGTGTAAATGTGCTTAGGGAATGTCACCTAAAAAAACCAACCTGCTAATTCTCTTTCCTTTGTGTTTATTACATCCCTCTCTCTGATCCACCCCCTCTATCCTGTTTCTTGTCCATCTATCTTATCTTTATTTCTTCAAAACATTACAGCTATGCCTATGAGCAAATCTGTCTAAAATTAATCTAGGAAAAATCAATATCTAAAGTTCTCATTTCTACCAAAGGTTGGCTTATTTTTATTTAATGACTACTTTTGTTTCTGTTTAAACTGCTTTCAGTTGCTTTTGGCTAAACTGATGAAAACCAGGTTTAAACCAAAATGATTGCATTGGATTAACTAGGCTCATTGGAAACATTCAAACTCCTTAAATTAAACTGCTGCAACTGCTTCGGAAGTCCTGTGAGAGCAGAACATGCTCTCCATGTGGAGACAGTGACAGAAACTCAGCTCAGGCTGAGTCGACCTGCGGCGTAGTGTGGCTGTGGGACAAGGCATCTGGGCAATGATGCCATATAAAGAAAATTAGTGCTCTAAGCTGGGACAAGGATTTTGATGTTTTTTAATTTATTGTTTGAGAACAGAGGACTTCATTCCAGTTATGGAGAAGAAATGAATTGGATGGAGTCAGATGTCTTGAATGATTTTTTTTGAGTTATTTTAAAGGAAAGTATGAACTACTACTCCCCAAATTTAGGCTAGCTGCTGTAATGATAAGGAGCACAGTTTTTAATAGGAAGGTAGCAGTGATAAATAATCTAGCATCTATTACTGCAAGAGGAGCATGCTGCTGACAATGACTGATGGTTACTGCTCTAAAATCATCCTATGTAAGGTGATAGATTGAATCAGCTCTAGCTCTATGCATAAGACAACCTCTTCCACGCATTCAAATACTATGTTCTAAACACAAGGCAACAGCAATCAGAACCCTCCATGATACTACCATATTACCTATAAACTTCCTCACCTTCTCATTACAGCTATCATAAACATAGAAGAAATGTTAATGTTAGGGATCATTACTACTACAAATCTACCAAGTAAAATATCTGGAAATTAGCAGTTATTCCTCATTAATAATCATACTTAGGACATTTCATTTAGGACTCAACATTAGCAAAGTGCTGCAACAGCAAAAAGAATTAAGTGTTAACAATTATTTGATTCGGACAACATAAGTTGCAGGGCCAGGAGACGCCCAAAAAGCTTGCTTCAGAGAAATCTTTGTATCTACTCTAAAAGGCTTTTTTAAAGTACAATCAACAACAGTGGATTAAATCTGCAGAGGAATTTGATGACATTCAACTCTAATTCAGTGCAAAAGTCTCACATACTTCTATTTCAAACTCACCACATGTTCCCACCAAAATAATCAGCTGTGAAAGAGTGAATTATGCCTACATTTAAAGTTAACGTCATTAGGCTTTGGAGCTGTATCTCCTTGAAATGAACAGACGCACTCCTAACATCCCTCAGAGATACTGCTTATAGGTTGTCCACAGTCTCACCCATCTGTCTAGCAAACATTTAAAAGGATACATCTAGGAGACACATTCCATTAAAACATGCCAGCAAGTATTTCTAGCACCACCCAGCTCTCCCTGGCACTTACACTACATCTTTCATCCAAGCAAACAAGGCATTCTCAACCTTCAGGCCTGTTGGGTTATGTCAGAATCATAACCACTGTCCCTGTGTCATCCATGTCAAAGATGTCCCTTTCTTCCTCCCTCTTCTTCTCCAGATCCAAGCCATTGAGCCTAGAAAGGTTGTCTACTTCTTTTATGCCTCAACTGAGAAATCGATAAATACTCTCAGCCTTTCCAATTTTATGTTTTTATTTGACAACAGTATACAACAAGAACGATCTATGTGACATGGTTACAGCAGACTATTCTTGGGTGTACTATCGCATTACTGCAATTGAACAAGACACCATAAAAGAGATTTAAGCTAAGTTTTACCCTGCCTTTGCAATGAAGAGTGTGGAAACAGTTAATTACAGCAATTCACCTAACACAATACCGTGTGATGTAGTATCCAAATCCAGTTAAACTTTAAGGCAGTACCCTCACTCTAGTAAAAAAAAAAAAAAAAAAATCCAACTCAGCATGTTATCCTAGCTGATACAGCTACTTTATTACCATTATTCAAGAACATGTTCCATATTTCAACAAGCACACACTTACAATCCCTCTAATCCTTCCTCCCAGCCTTTTATATGTAGACTGTGCAGTGCACGGACGTATAGAGCTCCTGCCACAAAAAGAGAGGTAAGTAGGAAGGTAATGTAAGATTTCTGTCCAGTTTTGGGCTATTTTACCCATCATTAGACCTTAGGGCTGGGCTGATGCTCACAGTATGGTCCATAGAAACTAGAAGACAACCATGAATACTTCAAGATAGTATTCAGCAGTAACACTTTCTGAACTACAGTCCTCAGAGTTGAAGTGCCCCCACCTTGTCACAAGCACACGGAACTCAATGAGACTATCTTCTTTAAATGACTTCTTTGTATCGTTCATTTCCCCCCACTTAAAGAAAACCAAAAACCAAACCAACTAACCAAACAAAAAACCCCAAAGCCTCAATAAGTAAGCACACAGAGATCATACAAACATCACTAAAAGGGAAAAGCTCGAGACTCTCGTGAGAAACATTAAAGAAGCAAAGCTAAGCCAATCTGGCTATGTCAAACGCAGGCAGCCTGGGCTGCCCAACAGGTCTCCCTGCCCTGATAATTATGTATTTGGGCTGCATTGCCATAACGCTGGCTTATGGCAATCTCTTTTCTTAAGAAAGAAAAGAAAAATCAATCAAAGTGAGCTATGGCTCGACAGGTCTGCAGTAAAGCCCAGCCATGTAGAAAATAGAGCAGCAGCTGCACTACAGGATCAGAAAAACAGGGTGAGCAAACTCCATCATCAGGCACAATCATCTCTATAAAGAAAAAAAAAAAAAGAAGAAATACCCCTCATCCCCTAGTATCTAACAAAACCAAGAGATTTGGGTTTCTGATGCAAGATATACACTAGCTTCCTTACAGGCCTATCCCCCCCAACATTTGGCTCTCATCAGACTCTAGTATTTTCGGAAGGCAGGAGTGAAAAGCATGCATAACAGAAAGGAAGTCTAACCTGGGAGACTGCCCTTTACTGCCATCTTCTACCCACAAGGTTCCTGGAGGGGTCATCCTGCCAAGTGCCAAGGCATAACAACTCATGGGAAACTCAGGTCAGGTAAGTACATCGTAGCATCAACATACAGTAGCTAAATAATCATCTCACAGAAACAGGCCCCAAACAAATCTCCACAGCCAACTACATTTTTAGAGTGTTTGGGAAGTTCAAAATACACACAAGAGCTTGCTCCTTTCTTTCCAGTGCATCAAAATAATGTATCAATTCAAAGACATTGCTAATATGCACATATACACTCCAATCCGTGGGTAAATATTAGACGTTAAATTCACACTACAAGCATTTCTCCGAATGTAGCAAATTAGCCAATAGAAAATAACCTATTTTCTACAATAACCTTACTAAATCCTTTGGAGAAAGGGGAACTACTTATGATGCCCATATGATTTCTGACTGTTACCAGTCAATAACAAGAAAGTTAAATTCCTTAATATACATTTAGACATGGTTTTCCATCAGGTGTCACGAAATTACATCGTCATTTCATAATTTCCCTAGTCTGTTTTTCACACCGTGTCCTGCTCACTTTTTCTGCCTGTTTCAATGCATGAAATCCCTGGCTGCATAGCCTAAGGCCTGAAGTTATGGGCAACTCTAGAAATTGTCAAACCCTGTTTTTATGGGACATGCCCACAAACTTTACGGCTGGAATAAATGCTGTACAGTACTTAAGTATCTGTTTATTCCTATATATTTATATTGATGACTTTTAAAAAAGCTTCCTCAATGCCTTAAGGAACTGCTTATAGGAGAGAAGTTACAGGAAATCATGTTAACTCAAGGTGTTTTGGTGTCTGAGCAGTGTAAATATACATCCTGTAAGCGGCTATGAGACAAGACAACCACAGGAAGTGAACAGCAGTGCAGACCTCTCGATTTCTGGGGCTCCACTATATTCTGCTCTTCAACAAAAGATTTTTCACTTGTATTCAGTCCCTATGCACCTCTTTGGCTTTTTGGGATTGTCAGCCCTCTGCATACATAGCAGGAGAGAGAAACTGCAACAGAGCCAACTATAAAGAACAAAGAAAAAATGAGGGTCTGTACAACAGAAAAGCAGTCAGACACCCTTTTCTACACCTCTGTACTGCAGAGAAATCAGACTGACCCATAGCAGCAGCAGGCAAGCGTGAGGAGCAATCCAAGTTGTATGGGATATGCAACTGGAGCTAGAGCTGGCAAGAGGATGGTCTTCGTACTCAGAGACACTCAGTACAAGCACCTCAGTCACTTAAGATGTTCACTGTCAGGTTTCCAGCCAAGAAGAGATTCCACTGACTCTAGTATCATCTATGAGATGATTACAGCACAAAACAGTACAGCTCAAACCTGTAGCTGCAGCAAAAGTAGGTGCTAAACAAAGACTAATAAAATTTCAAGAGAAATTAAGTAATATAAGGATTTGTCATTTAATCTCAAGTCTCTTATGTTTAAGGCAACTCAGTCACCTTTGACTTTCTTATCTCAATACGCTGAAAGTATATTGGGATTGCAACGCTTGAAAAACTGTTCTGATACATCACCAAAACACTGTCACATCAAACTGGACTCCAAAGATACCTTCAATTCTGTAAATATCTCCAGATTTCTCAGACAAACAGACAGAGTACCTGGGCATTGCCCTGCTGTAGTAATGCCAAGAAATTAACGAGTATCCTTTGGCACTGTTCAGCCTTTTCCTCCACAGAACCCCACTAAAGAGGGTCAGCAGCTGCTGTGCCGACACATACAAACACTAACAAGTCCTCTGGAAGCGCTGACAGACAGCCTTCACGAGGCCCGCAGGAAGCCAGAATTGTCCTCCCGTGGCCTCTCTTTCACACTCCAGTACACTTCAGCTGAAGCAAAAGCCCATGTTAGCTACACGTCAGCAAGCTGTGGACTCAACAGAGCAACAGGTACAGGGATAAATAATAGAAGCCAACACATCTGAGAGCAACTGGAAAGAGAAAAAGGGTTGAGACAAAGCAAAGAAAAACAGCAACATGATAGATAAAGTACCTGAGCTGAATTCAAGTATCACCCATAAGCATGAGCCACTGCACATAAATATGTGACAACTGGGCAGTTTAACCTGTCCTCTAGGGGTATGGTGACATGACAAATTATGATCTACTTCTGGGAAAGCAATTCTCATAATTCCTCCTAAATTCCATGACATGGGAGTAGGTAAAAAATTTGGTGACATTTTATAGATATTTTCCTCTGATCAAAGTGGGTCTTTTTCAATTTAGGTGAACAACTGCAGCAGGGAACCAAGGGTGGTCTGTACCGCTTCATCATGCACTGTAACGCTCATCTCCAAATGACCTCGAATATGATGCTACTAAGAACTCTAAAGACCACATACTCAATGGAAAGATCTTACTACTGTTCCTACCATTTCCATTGCATCAGCACAGGCACTATAATATTCCATGTCCCATACAAATCTCAGCCCTCAAAGTAACTTTGTGAGATCTCAGTGTTTACTCATTAACAAAGAAAAATGGTTTCTGGATGCACATAACAGCTTGAAAAAATAAATGGCATGTGTACAGGCCCAGGTCTGAAGAGAAACAGGAATAGAGAAGAACACTGTGCAGAGCCTCATTTTCTCAAATTCTGAGACTGTATCACTTCAAAGAGGTGGCAGTTCAGGAGATATGTTGGGCATATGTGGTGGTTTCCCCCTCTCTTCCTTGGGGGGGGGAAGCTCAGGGGGCTCATGGGTTGAGATGACGATAATTTAATTAAAGGGAAAAGAAAAAGAAAAAAAAAAAAGGCAAGCAAAGGCCATGCGGAAGCAAAGACAGAGAAACAATCATTCTCTACTGCCCATCAGCAAGTGATGTTCTACCACATCTTGGGAAGCAGGGCACGTAGCAGCTGTTCGGAAGGACAGACATTTTCATAACGAGATCCCCCCTCCCCCCTTCCCTATCCTCTTCCCCTTCCTCTTCCTCCTTCCCCAGCTTTTATTGCTGAGTGTGACACCGTACAGCATGGAATATCCCTTTGGTTGGTTTAGGTGAGCTGCCCTGGTGATGTCCCCTCCCCACTTCTTGCCCACTCCCAGCCTACTGTCTTTGGGGGTTTGGAGAGAGACTTGATGCTGTGCCAGCACCGCTCAGCAACAGCCAAAACATTGGTGTGATATCAGCGCTGTTCTAGCTACATGTGCAGAGCACAGCACTACAAGGGCTGCTGTGGGGAAAGTTAACTCCATCCCAGCCAGACTCAGTACAGCATACAGACAGCACTCATCTGGGACAGCTCCTGATTTATTTTAATTTCAGGCTAATGCAGCAGGGACCCAGAATTGCTCTAAGCCTACACAATAGTGGTGATGTGCCACATGGCACAGTCTCTGATGTTGGCTGAAGCAGCTGTCCTTGGCATGTTGGAGGCCTGGACGTAACAAACCTGCTCAGGGAGGATATCACCATCCAGGTCCATTCCTGCAGACCTCTCCCTTGGGCTGGATGGCAGCACCCTTACCTGGGGGAAATGGAATCTGTATGGTGCACTGAGCTGCCAGGGGAAGGAGCCGCAGGAGGAAACAAGCAGACTGCATGCCATCAGGGAGAATCAACAGTGTCTTCACTTAGACCCTGCTGAGCAAAGAACATGAATCCTGCATTGCAAGGAAGGAGTGAAATCTAGAGATTACCTTCATCGGTATGGTGGATAGAAAATCCCGAGAGGGGGACCTGGGAGGTTGTCACTTGCTGCGTACTGAGTGCTCAAGTCCAGGATGCTGTGGAAAAACTGCTAAGGTGTATATTGCTGCTCACCCATATGGACATCAATGATACCAGCTGGTCCAGAGTGACTACATGGCACTGGGCACATGGGTAGGGATGTTGGGGATGAAGTTGCATCTCCTCAGTCCTTCCAGTGAGCAGGAAAGGGGAGGACACTGTGGGGTCAATAACTGGTAGCACAGCAGGCAGTGTAGATGGGGATTTCACTTTTACATCCATGGGACAATCTTAAAGGATCAAGGTCTCCTGAGGAGTGATGGGATCCACCTGACAAAGTAGGGTAAGACCATCTTCGCCACAGTCTGGCCAACCTGGTAAGAATATCTTTAAACTAGGAACATCAGGGACAGGAGTTTACAACCCACAGTTAAGTGAGGAAATGGTGGATGACTGTAAAGTTCAGAGTGATGGAAAAATAAAAGATCTCAAGGAAAGACAGTGATAATGACACCTGTACAGTTATAGGCAAACAACTAGATGGCTAACAAATTGTTTGGATGGTTGGGCTCAGAGTAGTAGTCAGTTTGTTATACTCTATCTGGATGCCTGTGACAACTGGAGTTCTACAGGGGCCTATACTGGGACCTGTCCTGCTTAGCAGAAGGGGAAGGAGTATGCTTTCACCAAATTTACAGATGACACCAATTTGGGGGGATCAGTGTATGTGCTTTAGGGCATGGCTGGTATCTACAGAGACCTTAAACAGGCTAGAGGAATGGGCCAACAGGAACCTTGTGAAATTCATCAAGGACAAATGCAAAGTCCTGCAGCTGAGAAGCTCTGCTGAAAAGGATTTGAGAGTTCTGGTAGGCAGCAACCTGAATGCCAGCCAGCAGAGTGCCCTGGCAGCAAAGAAAGACAGCAGCATCATGTATTAACAGGACCATAACCAGCAAGTGAAGTGATTATTCCCCTTTACTTGACACTTATTAAACTGTATCATCAATACTGCATTGTGTTTTAGCCTCCTCTGTACAAAAGGACATTGATAAATGCAGCAAATTCAGCAGAGGGGCACTAAGATAGGGGCTGGAGCTCTTTCCCTGTGAGGAGATCAGCTGAGGGATCAGGGCTTGTTCAGCATGGAGAAGAGGCAGCTTCACAGGACCTAATGGCAGCTTTGCGGTACCTATGAGGAGGTTACTGAGAAACAGAGCCCAGCTTTTTGCAATGGTGCGTGACAAGAGAACAAGAGACAATGGGCACTGAAACGGAGGTCCAGGAGGGTTTGGCAGTCTCCAAGCATGGAGATTTTCAAAATACAACTGGATAAAGCCCTGAGCAACCTGGTCTGATCTCATAAATGACCCTGCTTTGAGCAGGAGGTTGAGTTAGTGACCTCCTGAGGTCCCTTCCGACCTGAGCCATTCTGGGATTCTCTGAAAGAAAGGTTAATTCTGCAACTCAGTGGGTAGCAGAAAGGACATAGTCTATAAATCCACACTATATATCTGTGCAAAAGCTATACAAATGTCAACATGTTTTTTGTGGCCTACCCTTAAGTCTATTAACTCTTGCCAGAAAAAAAATGTAACAATAGTAATTAGCAATGAAAAAAAGAAAAGTTGAGAATTATTTAATTTGTTTTGCCCCAGCTAGTTCAGCTTAATCTCAATACCTCACCTACACAGTAGATTTTATGTGGAAACCCATCACTAATATACTCAACACATGGAGTTCCATCAGCATAAGAGAAAACAACACACACAGCAATAGTGCATGCACACTACTCTGGAAGGTGGAAACAATACTTCGCAGAATTAGAGAATGGTTTGGGTTGGAAGGGGACTTAAAGACAATCTAGTTCCAATCCTCCTGCAATGGGCAGGGATGCCTTCCACTAGATCAAGTTGCTCAAAGCCTCATCCAACCTGGCATTGGATGGGGCATGCACAACTTCTCTGAGCAACCTATTCCACTGCCTCACCACCCTGATAGTAAAGAATTTCTTTGGAATATCTAAACTAAATCTATCCTCTTTTAGTTTAAAGCCATTACCTCTTGTCCTATCACTACACTTTGGCCTGTGCTCATGCTCTTACTACACCTGTTTGTAGTAACCACGTGGGTGTTCATGTAACAGATCCACCATTGGCAGGAGAAAAGGCTTAATTCACATTAAAATATAACACTACAGACAATTTTTTTAACCCTGCTTTACCTCTACCTTCTGGATGAAAAGAAATTTCAAGGTCAACACTTACCATCAGCATAGCTGCACAAAAGCAGTACTAGTAAAAGCTGCAGATAAGAATCACATTTTTATTTCTGTATCATCCAATTCCCATACTTTTCATCAGCATCCCATGTGATTTGGTTATTTTTGCAGCCTTTTTGCATTTGCAAGTGTCCTAGCAAATGGTATTAGAGGAATATTCCAGTGTTGAAAAGATGCACATTTCAAATGGCATATTGCATAGATGATGCAAATTCAGACAGACTCAATGAAATGCAGAAAAGATGAGAAAGAACAGATTCACTAAGAAACATTTGCTGAAGAAGTTCCTGAAGAGCATAGCATAAAAAAAAATTCTCAGTTTGTGCAGGACAAGAAAGAAGGGGAATTGGACAAATGCATTGTTTATTCTAAACCATCTTTAAACTTCAATATTCACTTTGACCTTTAAATCTAGTTTGAAACTAATCATATAAAGTATCTGTATACAGTCTTGTTTTGTTTATATTTTTTGTCATTTTGCTAAATATGGTCAGAACTTGCTTAGATAGCCCTAAAATATCTATGACATGGAGACAAAGGAATCCCACCCTCATAAACTAGCCAAACAGCTGAAAAACAGTATGAAAGGAAGATCATATAAAAGACAACTCTTCAGAGGGATACATGTTAATTTAGCATCTACAAAGTACCTGAAGCACGTTCCCAAGCCAGAGACTTTGATGGTAAGTCATAATACTCCCTATGTACATGCCATTTCCAATCCACCAATGTCCAAACTTTGACAATGCTAAATAAAACTTGTAAAAACCCTACAAAGTATAAAAGTATTAGTCTTTGTTTTCACACTTGCATCAGGTTGACATTCCTAGAGGAATTTGAGATCAAAACCTAGGAATTCAGTCCAGGAATTCTGACCCCTATACATGTATACTTTGACTATTACATCATGCTACCTCTCATGCCTCATCACACCCAGCTTTGTAGTACCCACTTCTAACTACTCTGCCAAGTTCTTCTCTGAATAGCAACACCATTTGTTGTTATTCTAACACTGAGAGAAATACAACAAAACCGTCTATGCTAGAGATAGCCACTGGCAACTTCCAGTTATTCCCAGATAGCTTGGCATCTCTTTATAGTGTCATTTAATACTATTGGATAATAGCTAGTTATTTCTCAAACAAACAGCTGGAATCTAATCCTGTTCTCCTAACTGAGTTTTCAAAAATTTTCTTCTGAGTTATCACCTGAGAATTCTCTCTTGGGATTTTCTTGCCAGTGGAACTGGCTAAAAGGTAAGATAAGCTCAGAATTCACCAAAGCACTTGACATTTTCTTCATGTAATGTTCTTATGCAGAAAAGGGGTATATTACGCAGAACAATTGCTTATGCTACAAACATCATCCAGAAAGGGGAACAATTCCTTGGACTTGGAACATACTTCTACCTGGAACTAGCTAGAAACAAGGTAAGGCAGAACAACTGGTGGACATCAACCCAAGCTGCACATCATCGAAGGATGAAATGACCATGTTAATCAATACAAGTTCTTTAGCTCCAAAATTTACACATGGAAAAAAGGAAAGAGATGATTCAGGAGACCTCCACTCAAGTTCTTCCACTGCTGAACCACCAGATACAATTTTACTCAACAGTGTGATGAGCTAGCTAAAACTACCTGTCAAGCTGCAGCTTCTGATGGGACACATATTTGCATCCCTCTCCCCAAACACATCATGACTAGCTCCCTATCGTGGGAACCTTAGCAGAGTATCCATGGTCTGTAAAGCCTGAAAGAAATTAGCTCTTCTCCATTTTAGTGGTGCAAGGCCAGAGCAGGAAAAATAGGAAAACTGACATTGCCACTGGTTCACAAAGGATTTGTTTCATGGATTATTATAGGATGTTAGCCTCCAGGTGTCTCAGCCCAATTCCTTTCCTAACACTCTCCAGTAAAAAGGATAAAATAAATATAAAACAACTGGAAAAGCATCTGAGGATTCATCATATTCTGTAAACACCTCACTTGCAACATGATGTTTGTATTTACCCTTTCATCCACCCTGATGTGAGCTACTTTTGTAGTTCTCCACAGACTTAACACTAACCTCTCAGAGAAAACAAAACCACTTTAGAAATTACTCAGAAATGTATGAATATAATGCAGGAACATTATTCTCAACCTTGATTTTAGTTTCAGAGGCAAAACAGAAAGTACATTAAGGCTGGTCTGCATAAAATTTCTCATGAAGCCAGATTCTGGTGTGAACTAGGAAGAAGACTTTGTTTGAACTCTTTATTGCTTGTATTTGCATTTTGAAACTGAAATTTCCTCTTGAAACTCTCAATTTGTTTCTGTTACCTTCAGGGAACAATAAGGGAGCCCTCCTGTGGATAATGCATCACATTTAAATTCCCATGACCAGCAAGTAAAGACTATGTAACCTAGGGGATAAAATGGCTCTATTTTAGAGCAAAGAGAGTGAGGTGGTAATCCACTGGAGGCTGTAGTTTAATTTAAATGGCTATTAACTTTGTTCCATTGGGGCAGTTAAACTAACTCGTATCACTTTTCTGAAGCAAAAGAAATCACAGCAAGTAAAACATCCAAGGCTACAAAAAGTATCTTAACCAGACGAAAAATAATGTGGCTTTTATCTCTCTCTCTATATATAAAATAAATGTTAAAAATAATAATAAAAAATTAATCACTTATGCTTCAAACTCTGGCATACATGAGGTTTAGCTTTAGGGAGAATATTCACATGAGAGCAACCATATTGTTCATATTAGTAAAGCTAGGTACTTGTTCAAGATCATTGCTCAGTCAGGACTCTCAGTGTTTCTTAGTACATCACTACTTCCTTTACCTAAGGCACAATAAATAACATAATACTCTCCTTCTCCCTCCTGAAACAGCAAAATACTCAGAAAGGGGGAACGCAAAGACACAAGACTAAGTTAACTCTAATGCCTGCCTTGGATTCTTGTCCTGGACTCTTCCAGTTTCTTGGCCCTAAACAGCAGCAGCTCTACTCTCATAAATAGCAAAAGGGCCACATTCTACCATCTCAACACTATACTTCATTGTGGGCCATTGGCTTCGAAGAACTTATTTTTGGGAAAACCAACAAAATAAAGCTAAGTGTTTGGCCATGCTGGAAGTTCACCACTGAAAAAAAAAAATCTAATTTCTACCTTAACAACTACCAGAAAAAGATGTACATTTGGTACATTTGCTTTAAAAGTTTTTTGTAATCTTGCATCATAGACTATAAGTGTTGAGTTCCATCGTATAACTTGGAATTGCTCAGCACTCTTCAGGATGGAGCTTGTGCTCTGAAGTTCATAGCTGCTGAGTGTGTTTACATTCTTCAGATTTATCCTTAGCAATCCTTTGAGCTCAATACACTTATGTCATATATTGGCACAATTCTACCAAAGTCAGTTTATTTCCAATAGCTTATGCCAGCATATATTTCCAAAGGAGTGTGAGCTAGTGAAAACCATAAACCAGATCCATTAATGTCTCTGCAATGGGATGAAGTTATGCAGTATTCTCAATCCAAATTCAAGTATTTCCACTATTTCCCTCAAAAATCTGTTCTTTAGAATCTGTTACGTCCATTCAAGAGCTCATGTGACAGCACTCAAAGATACCTCCCAGTATACTTGGATACTTAGCCTTTCACATTCCTCATGAGATGCTTAGAAAATCAATTATACACAGAAAAACGCCTACAACACAATTTTTCACACCTGCTCACATCCTCACTGATATATCTTGTGATACAGGCCTTTGTAATCTCTAGGCACATTGTAATAGCCTTATCAGAGGAGTTAAATAATTTCCTAAGCAATGTAGATTCAGCAATGCTGATGGCATTGAAAGAACGAGCAGTATAAACATTTACAACCAGCAGCATCAAAGGGCGGCAAATACAACTTATCTAGATGGTCAGCTTCTTCAGGGACCATTAAAGCCACAATCCAGTACGTGATGGTCTGACTTCTGCTAGAATTCTGCTCCTCTCCGCTACAGCTGCTCAGGGAAGGCACTAACCTCCATGCTTTTCTTGGCATTTTAACATGTTTGTGACCTTGTGTTATCACTGGTAGGCACCAGCTGATCACATTCCCTCTAGCCTGATCAGCCAAAGTCCTGCTTAAGTAACACCTTCTTTAAGGAGCACAGACTTGCTGAATTAATCATAGAGGCAACGTTTAGACTGAAGAACAGGAGACAGACAAGGTGCTTATCTTTCTTTTTCTGCTCTTTAAACTTCCTCTTGCTCCCTTGGGTTAACCCCTGCTTTCATTTTGCTTTTGAAATGGTTGCATACAAAATGATGATCAGAGAGGATGAACTACAAAATAACATCTCACAGCTATAGGGCCTCCTACTGTACAGGAACAGTATAAAGACAGGTCATTTTACCAATGGGAGAGACAGTTAAAAGAACACAACAGGTTGGGGTATTTTGTTTGTTTGTTTGTTTTACAAGCACTCTGGCAAGGAATTGAAGAATATCCAATGCAATTGAAACTGCAGGAAGAACTTAATAATTACTTGTAGTCTGATTTGGTTAGAACACTGAAACCAATGCTCTGGTCTAGCTAAACATATTGTGCCGTTCTTGTTGACCACAACTAATCAAGGTTTGGATTCTGCCTCCTGTTGAGGGAATTGTCTCAAACTTTTATAAAACTAGAGGTAAAATTCAGCAAGCTTTGCTATTATGAGACTCCTCTACAAATGGAGGGTATGCAACCTACTGATATTTCTGCTTTTGATCTGCTCTCAGAAAAGTTGCACATAGTGGAGGATTTCTGTACCTCAGCAGACAAGCAAATAAGGAACAAAAGATGATAATGTGCCTTATTTCTCAGTTAGTCTGCCATCATAAAAGGCCTGATTTTCAAATTCACAGGTTTGAGTGGAAAAATTTCCATTTCATTTAACTAGATTAGTATCAAATCCATAATACAAGACATGGACAAAATGGTTACAAACCCAATACATAAACAGAGGCCTCAGAATTTGGTTTGTACAGAGCAAAGAAAATAATGGCATCAGCAAGATTGAATAGCTACATCAGTTTAAGCATAACAATTCTGAAAAATGGTGCATTTTCAGATATAAAGTAGTCTCCTCTAATGAAAAGAAAGTTTTCACCAAAGTTAAGTGTATGATGAGACATCAGACATCACTCACTGTCTAGATTAGTACATCTACATGGATCATGAGTCTGATCATTAGCAAGAAACAACTACATCCATCAAAAGAACAACACTATCGTGCATATGGCAGGAAAAGGAGCAATGGGTTTAACATTTCAGATTAGTAGTAACTCCTACACAGAGGAAGAAATATCTTCTGTCAGAACATCCTTTTGAAATCCAAATGCACACAGGTATGTGTAATATTGCCTGTACCAAAAGCCACAAGGAAGGAAGAATTAAATCAAGCTAAGTAGAAGGATGCTTGAAGAAGCAAAGAAAATACTTGAAGGTATATAAAAACAGGAGGAAGAAGATACAAGTGAGGAAAGAAAACATCTTCATTCTGGGAGAGGAGCTCTGTTACAGTATTAGGAAAGCAGATCAAACAAATTATCTTGGAATCCCCACACACTGAATGCCTGTATCCAGAAAATAAATGTGGATATCTCACAATGACAGGTCTCTCAAGATTTTTCTAACAATTCCCTTACTTTATGGTCAGTCAAAAGTTACAAACATCTCCACCTTTCTTAGCAGTTTTCTGGAAGAAACTACCATGGAACAGAATTTCCAAAACTTCACAAGTTCTTTCAATACTAAAAGGAAATAATTTCAAGTTTTAGGATGAAATTTGAGTCTGGCCACATCGCAGCAACTGTGACTCATCAAAACTTACCCTAACACAGCATCAGAAAGGAGAAAAGAGAGGCAAAAGGCACGATACCAAGACAGTTTTAAAGAGCTTTCTGACTGGAGGCAGATTTCCTTGACTATCTTTCATAATACTTCCAAGCTCCCACCTTTCACTGGAGTACAAGCCAGGGTCACCACAGCCCTAGAGATGAGGAGACAGCAACATACAAGATAGAAAGGTGGGGGAAAACAAAATAACAAGAAGATTCATGGCTAAATTTGGAGTATTTGCAGGGTTTAATATATCTCCTTAGAAATCTTAATTGCACATCAATCTTCTTCAGCTGGAGAATGGGAGGTGAACGTGTGATTCTCCAGCTCAGCACAGAGGGCAAACTGGAATTAAAAGAGGAGAAAAGAGGGACATGCTCAATCCAAACTGGATTTTCTCCCCTCTTACCATGAAAAGAGGAGAAGCTTTTCCTTAGTGCTTGCCAACACAGGGAAATTATTACAGAACAAATAACAATGTGACTTAACAGCATTCTGCCCATAATTCCCTTATTCTATACCTCGAGTTCTTTTTGGCAGTTAAGCTTAATCCACTTCTAACCCACACAAAGGCATGTTCAGTGCAGGGTGCCCACGCAAGGAATTAGTACAGAGTAAGTATGCTAAGCTAACAAGACCTCAGCGCAAAGTTCTTCATCAACCTTCACTGCCAATGTCATTCTTGTTATTCGCAGAGACTTAAAATGCCAAGGTAGGAAAAAGAATTACGTGAGAATCTGTGCTTTCCAGTCCTATGGCTGGAAGACAGACAAAAATTCTCCTCTGCCGGTATCAGTGTCGTCCACATCCAAGCTATTATGTCACATTCAGAGTTGCATAACCAAAATAACCCAAGAAATGAGTAAAGTCCACCCTAGTCTATGTTTTGATGGACCAGACACCATACTCTTTAATGGCTTTAAGCTCTGCCTGATTTACTTGGCTCTAGATAGAGCATCTACATTTCTTATACATGTTACTGGATAAGCAACTTATCTGTGCAAAGAAAAATTTTGGTTTCAGTCCTTATCCTTATCAGATATCTGATAAGTCCTTAGACTTATCATATATAGACTGGAGCCTTATGTAATCACTAGACAGCTTATTAGTACATATGATATATGTGATAATACACATTAGTACATATGTCTGTGCATTATCAAAATTCAAAATTAGTAAAGTTACTAGAGTTGAGTGTTCCACGCTCCAGTTCTTGGGTTCCCCTGCTCTGAGTCTACACTCTTAGAAAAACAGGAACACAGAAATGCCACATAACATTATTCCCATCCATACCAGCAATATTCCCACTCTATAATGTAGCATTCTAGCATTCCCACTCTATAATGCAGAACAGTCACACTTTAAACTACCTGCTTTATAACACTATAGACTGAAGTCTCCCTTAAGGTTCAGGGATATCTAAAACTTCTTCACAGACTTAAACGGAGACTATCAGGATTAAAATTATGGACTACACCTTGATAGGCATACAATGACACACCTCCAGACCTTTTTAAACTGTCTTCCCCTAAGTTACTCATGAGAGACTATCAGAATATGTTAGAAAAATCTAGTTTATCTTCCCCTGTTGGTGCTATTGATTTCAAGATAAGAGACATGCACAAAGCAACAGATGAACTATATCAGTGCATTCCACTTTCTCCTTATGAACTACTCTTTCTTGCTCACTAACCTAGCTCTCTCACATTTGAATTCTGAATAACTAAAAATTGAGAAGTCTCTCCTGTCTCCAAAAATAAGGATACTTAAATTCTCTTTTTTCTATAAATAAAAAAAGTGTAACAAAATCTATGAGTTCTTGGGGGACAGAGATGCCTTGTTAATTTTTAAAACCAAACCCACATTTTGAATCTAAGCAGTACATTTCACATTTCAGGGTCTGGCATCTCTACCATAATGTAAAACCTGCACTAGCAAAAAGATTAAGAAGAAAAAGCACTTGTCTGCCCTGGAACTCTGCTGCCCTTAGGCATGAGCCAGAAATAGTCCCAGAGGCAGGGTGCAAACGAAATGTCTCGTCAGCTCACAGGCCTTAATGCATTTTACCTTAAACATTTACATTAACAGATGGACCCCAGCAGTCCCATAAACTCGCTCCTGAGTTCATTTCCATGTCACTCCAGGCCCCACTTATCACTGGCCGAACGGCAGAATGTCACAAGGGGGCTGAACCAGAACAGAGGAAAGAGACAAACTGCATGAAATGATTGGTGTCACCTACATGTATGCATTTGACCTCAGTTAGAAAAGATAGAGAAAAATTGAAGGTAATAGGAAAAGGAAGGAAGGAAGGAGATGATCAGATGACCCAGTACCACTAGGAGTACAAAAAATAAAATAAAATAAAATAAAATAAAATAAAATAAAATAAAATAAAATAAAAACCAACAAACACATTGCTCCTTTTGCTGAGGACCCAAATGCTACTTTTTTTTTTTAAGTGGGGATGTGGTTGTGTGCTGTGAAAGCGGCCCAGGCTGGCTCATGCTTTTAAGGGAAGGACACTGAGTGGCTCATTCAGTTCAGGAAGTGGCATGATACAGCCAGACTGCTCATCCCTCACTGGCTAGGGATGTAAAACTCTCATTTCAGTCCAGTGGTCATGTACATGACTTCACCTTTTGATGAATTCCTAAGACCATCTCTAAATTCTCATCTCTGTCACAAAGTGATATTGGTTTAACCAAGGGAAGAATAGAAATCTGAGCCCTGCTCTGGTAGGTTGAAAGATAACGGCGCTTGAGCTCATCTGTGGATGGGGTTCCCTATAGCAAGGAAATAAATTTTAATTTGTTTGTGTCATTTTTTCTTGGCCAAATGTCAGGAAGAAATTGTCAGAACAGAGATGTCTGCCAAAACAAAAATCTCAAGTGCAAGAGGAAAAACCACAAATCAATCTCAGAACACAAATGGATAAAAGCTGGCACAAGCTGATACTTCTTTATTCAGGGACTGAAGGAGACAAGCAACAGAGGTTGATCTATATTCTCACCAGACTCTTCCTCAGAAGCCATAGGTGCTCAAACTGTCCCAGACATATAATACACTGACTCATCTAAGAACATTCCTCTGAAGGGTGCAAATATCAGCTCCATTTTACAAGAAACTGAAGCACATCAGAGTCAAAGAAAATTGCCACCCCAAAAGAATGTCTACAGGCAAAAAGTGAACTGAGTCACTCAAATCCCAGGTTAGTGTCTTCATCATTCAGCAATGCCCAGACCATGCAGCTGTTCCTCCTCCCTGTGCAAGCAGGAGGTAGGTAGTGGGATGAACTAGCAACATGGTCTACTTTGCTTTGCTGCGACTGTAAGCCACAGCCGATTCATTCCTTCATCTGAGATGATGTCTTTGCTTATTAAAAGAAAAGCTTATTTTACTTCTCTAAATTGCTTCAGGGAATATAATACACTGCACTTCACATTGCTTCCATGGATTTTATACTGTAAATTTGGATACCAGATTTGCATTTTTAAATGAATGACAGTGCTCTACTGTAAAGCTTCATCTTCATAAGAAAATCCCATTGTGTCAGATTACTAAATGATATTGTTCTGTTTAAATTAGAGGGAGTTTGGCTACTCCCACAATCTTTATACAGTCTTTCAGTCTGAGCCAAAACGTTAGGCAGTTGTGAAAAATATCATCTTCCACCCACAAGTAGTGCTACAATTTCACGCAGGTTCTTCAGTGGCAGTTCACTATCACCCACTGACATCACAGGACTTGCACCAGAGCATCTGGGTGTTTTGGAAAAAGTTTTTCTTGAGCAAAATTTAAGATCACATTCATAAAATGCAACTTTTTACTTACCACACTTCAGTAGCACCTGAAGACATGCATGAGTTTTCCATGCTCTCTGTATTTAAGAGGCTAGTTAATAAAAAGCCAAGCTTCATAAAACACAGAAACAGAAAAGCTGAATTCTTCAAAGGTCTAATAGTTGGGATTTATGACAATCACACATTCCCTTCTTCCTCTAGACTTCAACAGCGTCTGCCTTGAGGAAAATCTCTGCTCCTAAAATGAGCCAGCTGTATTCATGATAACCTGTAATTTCTAATCTTCCCTTCATCTGCTTAGCTGAAAACCCTGCTGGTGCCTAGCAGCCAAGGCTAGTCACACTTACCAGAACAGATACAAGAGAGCTGCTGGACATTGCGCTAGTGGAGAACCCCTCACTCTCCCACCTTCTACAGTTTTCAAGTATAATTGAGGGACTGCCTTGAGAGGGGAAGGACAGCCTCATAGAGATGGCCAGTTAGATAACAGACAGCTATATCCTTTGAATAGTAATAACAACATCATAATAAACCGGTTAGAAATTATACAGATCAGTTTGTCTGAACAAAACCCGGCCGTGACCTTTATCTTGAACATTTTCAAATTCAATTAATCAGTTAATTATTGGGGCTTTTTTTCAGAAGTCTCTCTCATTTAGACTTTGACTAGGGCAGAAGAATGTTTAATTTTACACTTTCAGGCTGTACATAATGAGGAAATGCTGGAAATCCAACAGTGAGACTGTTTCTTCAACCATGTGACAACAAAGCACATTTGATTAATGACAATAAGAGGCATGAGCCTATAATTTTGGGGTGCCGTGGCCCAGATGTTACACTGCAACAACATTCACTTTCAGCAGTTGAAATGCAAGACTGGATGTTGCTGCATTCTTTCTGCACGAAACTCAGTCAACATCTCACAGGGTTGCAGTGGGATGGCGTTTTAGGCACCTCCTTATCCTGATGGCAGCCATCAGAACTTCTCTAACCTCAAGTCCAGCACAGTCACTGTGAAATTCAGCCAGCAGTGCTTGCAGAAACCACCTCTGGTTTCTTGCCAGGTTTCTCCTTCCCTCCCTGCTTCTTCTTAGCCTCTCAAACTAACAAGCCGGGGAAAGAACATGCCCTCACAGCTGCAATGCTAGGTACTTTATTATTATAATTACATTTCTGTCTTCTGCTTATTAAAAAACCAACATCAACAACAAAACAAAACAAACAAAAAACAACAGAATATATCCTACAAGTTTTAGCAAACTGCATTTCTTAAATACACATGCCAGTCATCTTCAAGCACGAGAGTTTTCCAATAATTACCAGCTAGGGTACTATAGTCCTTTTCCATTAATTAATTAGTCTGCACTGAGGATTGGTACAGGCTTCACAGTATACACTGCAGCACCTAGGGTACTGACACTACATTTATGTCTAGGGTATTTGCACACCTTTAGAAAACACACGCCAACACCGAACACTGCTGAAAACAGCTTTTGTGCGTATATCCTGAGAGAGCATGGGTGACTTCTACTGGGGCAGCTATCCTCATAACTCATCTTGGAACAAAGGGCTTCATAACAGGGAACACGTTAGGTGCCTACATTCAGAGGTATTGGCCTCTGTAATAGTGACTGCTGCACACCCTCCGTGGACACCTCCCCTTAGCCATCCCCACGTGTTACTACCAAAAGGAATTCAAGTCCTGGAACAAATGTATGAGCATAGCTCTGTTCTTTGCGGAAGGTTTGTGCAAGCTCTTGCTTTCCTTTTTACGTCATTTTGAATCAACGGTAAATGAAAGAAATCTCCACTGTCTGCTATTGGATGAGATCACAGTAGTATTTCATTGCCGCTAAGGCAAACTTCTGCTCATGAACCTTTTCTACTCCTTCAGTGAGTGGCGATTTAAGCAAGTTACATTTATAGCACTGATTCCACAGAGGGAGGGAGAGCACTGTGAGCTAGGACTGCGAGTGATGGGTCCCACGGGAGCTAAAACACAGATGTCATAAAAAGCCATTTCAGAAATCGTACACAAAGACACAGCTGTGCAGTGGGAAGGAAAACAGGTGGCACCGGCATCGGGGCTGGCAGAGCATGGAAATAAACACGCTGCCTCGCGCTACGCTACAATGTTGTCATGAGGTATCTTCAAAAAGGACCCCTTAAAAAGGGCCTCTTAGAAAAGAGCCCTTTGTTCATTGCTTCTGGAGAAGATGCAGAGGTCAAGCAGCCCTCTTCATACAAAGCATCCCCAGAGCACAGAGTGCATTTGTCCATGATCTGTGAATTTACACAAGCTACCAAAGACTTGTGAAGTCAGCTGGAGTTAAGAGCCCCTCAGCAATATACTAAATCAGTCCCACACTCACCCTCGAGTTCTCTACTTAGAAGCAGCTGCTTTTCTACTGCTTTTGTTCAGTTTTGCACCCTGAGGTTGAATAGGCTAGTTATCCCCCTCACTCAGAGTCAGAGAGCCAAGGTCAAGAGACAGCAGCTGAAGCAGCACAGGAGCCAGGAGTCATCTCACTGCCACTTTCCAGTCTGCTCACAAGAGCAAGCTGCTTCCTTAATCCCTAATCTGTTATTTTGCAGGCAAATTCTCTCGGTAAAACAGATTTTGAAGACTTGTGCAGCTTTCTCCTCAGTGGCTAGAGCAGGACAGTGTGATCCTATTAGGATGCGAGGTCATGCAATTTACTGCCATAAATCAGCCTCCTTGGTTCAGGTTTCGAAGGTCAGAGTGGCTCCATCAGAGCCATATCGCAGACTCAGCGGGGAGCCCCCCAGTTCATTGACATCTGACCCCTTGCAGTATTTTTAAAGTATGTTCTGAAAAGCAAGAACAATAAAAATGACAGTGTAGACCTCCCTATTTATTCATCCTGTGATTCCAAATCAAATCGTCTGAACAGACACTCAAAAGCCTAATGTACCCATCTGCACCGTACTTTGTCTCTTATGTCACCACCCACAATACATTTCCTGTTTTGGGAACACAGCTGGCAGTACTGGCGCATTCACAATAAACACACTGGAAGGGCCACTCTGTCCCTTATGCTTTGCAAAGGTACTAAACACAATCTTTTTGAGAATGATACAAGCATCATCCAAATAGGTACACTGGGATCAGGTCTGTGGCATCTGTGCTTGTTTTTATATCAGCTTTTTTAATTCCCTAAATTCCAAAGAGCTACAGAGTAATAGCATATGTTTATGCCTGACTGTCAATCTGTAGAAAGTGGAGATTTGTGTGCTCAGCCGATTCTCAAATCGCTGAGAAAGAGGCCAGGTTGGTCATACTTGAGACAGCAGTGAAGTGCAGGGTTAACTTATCATCATTAAAGAAACATGTTAGAAATGTGGAGTGTATAGAATTACCTTTGATACCAGGTATGTTGCATGTTCAACCGTTTCTCTAATAGCCAACAATATTTTTATGTCAAAACCAAAAGCTTTGTTTGATGGCTACAGTGCAGGAATATGCCAGGATGTATTATGATTAAAAATTTACTCAATACTATTACATTTCCAAATATTTCTATCTTCATGATGAATAGTATCTTCCTCCACTTTGTTTCCAATAGCTCTGAGAGGTAGCCTAGTGGTACATGTGCAGCTTACAGTGACCAGAGGCACTGAACTTCAACCCACAGCGATAACACACAGAGAGAACAATAGCTCAGCTGGTGCAAAGAAATCAGATTTTAAATAAAGAGGGTTCAGGACAACTGTAGGACACACAACAGGAGAACCTTCAGAAGTAAAAGTCTCTCCTGTCCCCTGGGTCAGTTCCACTAACAGGGTGTTTACAGCTGTGGCTTGGCTTGCCCCAGCTACTGGAAGCCTAGCTTCACTGTGATCCCTTCTTTGACCCCCACAATGACAGTGCAAAGTTTTGCTGCTAATTTAACTTGTAAACTGGATGATTCTAAGACAGCAGGCGTGGGATACAACAAAAGAGTTAATACAAACAAACAATTATTAATAACTGACACTACTGAAATTTTCCTTTAGCAGCTCAAGCAGAGGAAAATACAAAACAAAGCTTGGTGCTGAGCAGCCCTGTACTCAGGACACAAAAAGACCACATAGGTTGGGAAAAGTAATCCTGCAAAGAAAGCACAGATCTGGGAGAGTACCACAGTATTAAGCCCAACTCCTTAGTAGATTCTTTGAAATTTAGTCTTATTTACCTGCAAAGTTAATTATGGGTTTGTAAAACATCAATACATACAGGGTACAATTTGGATATCCCCAGTCTGTTTTCTGAGGGCAACATACATTCTAGTTCAAGTTAGGCACCTCAGCAGATCTATAATGAAAGGCATTGAGCACACAAACCCCTTTAGCACCAGTGGGAAGCCGGATTCCTCATGGTGACTGCAGCGGTAACAAGGCAGCTGAATCAAGCTTCTTACCTCAGTGCATGAATTCACGTTCCGCACGTGTGAAAATCTTGTCCCTACATTTTTTGGGGAAAATATGGGTAAAAAAAATAGTACTGGGTAATAGCTAATTCTTCTCAGTCTACTGTGGCTTTGACTCAGCCCTGCTACAAATGCTTTTCACTCATTTAGCCAACTGTGGCCACAATCCCATCTGCATTCAGAGATGCCTGGCTCTGCTAATTTTTACATCTCAAAGCAGTCCATCTCAGAGCACCCAGCAGGCTAAGCCCTAGCTATTGATTACTCCTTAGCAGAAACTGCTACGGCCCTGTTTGGCCACAGGCCAATGATATCAGATTTCCCCTGCCACCCCTCCATTTCTCCCCCGCCTCCCCCCCCTTTT